>CM065592.1:86046176-86431176 GCA_033119425.1 Bufotes viridis | reverse complement strand
ATACTCGAAATATCCCATAGGTTTTAGAAAAACAGAGTATGGGAGAGCAGCACTTAGAACAGAAAGTCCAAAGGCTGTTCCCTCTGAACGCCTATTGTCTAGGCGGTAATGGGAAATAAAAGCAACCTGTCCTGTGTGGGATGGGCTATATAGGGGGGGTTAATTAATTAATAACTGATGTAGAATTTTGTTCAATAAAAATTCCGCCTGTCCTGACCAGCTTCACAGGGGCAAATACCCACTCGTGCTGCTGGTTAGGACGAAAGGGAACCATTGTTTCTGGGCAGGAGATTGTCATTTAGACAGCACCATCTTTAGCCCATAAATGAAGATTTAGGTGACTGCAGCAGCCATGCTTTTACTCAATGAGAAGTGTTTGGTCATCAGATGATCAATGGCACCTTTACACATGGCAAATATCCTGAAAGAGGACCTGTCACCCCCTATGTGCTAACAAATCTGGAGCATCTATTCTTATGGCCCTGTGTTATGCCGTTCCTCTATTATTTCTACTAGAAGTTATGTATGAATTGCCATCACCCAAATGGGTGTTACCATCTGGGGGTGCTTGCCTGAACAGTCCTAGGCCGCGTTCCGTTCCGCAAATTGAAAAACACATACAGTCGTGTGCGTGAGGCCTTACACTTACAATACTGGTAGCATAGTGTAAGACTGTGCAAGCACAACTGGTAACAGCCAGATGGACCTTTATTGCAGACGGCTGGCAATTCAGTTATACATTCAAGTAGGCATTATAGAGAAATGGCACAGCACAAATTCATAAGAACAAATGCTATAGAACTGTTATTACACTGAGATTGCAAGTAGTCACTAAAACAGACATGTCAGGAGAGGTGACAGCTCCTCTTTAAATGAGTTGTCCATTCTTTTTGAATGGGTGCAGCGCTGCCCTAACCAGCTTTGTGCACTACACAATGGATGGAGCTCTGTAGACTTCTGGTGCCTGAGCTACTGCAGATTGGTGGAAAGTGTGGGGTGTCAGCTCCCTGACAATATAGAAAAGTTCCGGAAAACCCCTTTAACCACCTCAGCCCCCCTAGCTTAAACCCCCTTAATGACCAGGCCACATTTTACAATTCTGCACTACACAACTTTCACCGTTTATTGCTCGGCCATACAACTTACCACCCAAATGAATTTTACCTCCTTTTCTTCTCACTAATAGAGCTTTCATTTGATGGTATTTCATTGCTGCTGACATTTTTACTTTTTTTGCTATTAAACAAAAATGACCGAAATGTTTTTAAAAAAATGACATTTTTCACTTTCTGTTGTAATTTTTTTTTAAAAAAAACTAGATTTCTATATAAATTTTTCTCTAAATTTATTGTTCTACATGTCTTTGATTAAAAAAAATCCAATAAGTGTATATTTATTGGTTTGGGTAAAAGCTATAGCGTTTACAAACTATGGTGCAAAAAAGTGAATTTCGGCATTTTGAAGCAGCTCTGACTTTCTGAGCGCCTGTCATGTTTCTTCAGGTGCTAGAATGTCAGGAAAGTATAAATACCCCCCAAATGACACCATTTTAGAAAGAAGACACCCCAAAGTATTCACGGAGGGGCATGGTGAGTTCATGTATCATTTCATTTTTTTTCACAAGTTAGCGGAAAATGACACTTTCTGAGGAAAAAAAAATAATAATAAAGTTTCCATTTCTGCTAACTTCTGGCAAAAAAAAATAAAAATCTCCCACGGACTCACTATGCCCTTCAGTGAATATCTTGGGGTGTCTACTTTCCGAAATGGGGTCATTTGTGGGGTGTGTTTACTGTTCTGGCATTTTGGGCGGGGCTAAATTGTGAGCAGCCCTGTAAAACCTAAAGGTACTCGTTGGAATTTGGGCCCCTTTGCGCACCCAGGCTGCAAAAAAGTGTCACACATGTGGTATCGCCGTACTCAGGAGAAGTAGGGCAATGTGTTTTGGGGTGTATTTTTACATATACCCATGCTGGGTGAGAGAAATATCTCTGTAAATTGTCAATTTTGTATAAAAAATACACCCCAAAACACATTTGCAGCCTAGGTGCGTAAAGGGGCCCAAATTCCAATGAGTACCTTTTAGGAGGGCATTTTTACACATTTGGATTCCAGACTTCTTCTCACGCTTTAGGGCTCCTAAAATGCCAGGGCAGTATAAATACCCCATTTTAGAAAGAAGACACCCTAAGGTATTCCGTGAGGGGCATGGCGAGTTCATAGAAGATTTTTTTTTTGGCACAAGTTAGTGGAAATTGACTTTTGTTTTTTTTTTCTTACAAAGTCTCATATTCCACTAACTTGTGACAAAAAATAAAATTTTACATGAACTCACCCTACCCCTCACGGAATACCTTGGGGTGTCTTCTTTCTAAAATGGGGTCACATGTGAGGTTTTTGTACTGCCCTGGCATTTGAGGGTCTCCGCAATCATTACACGTATGGCCAGCATTAGGAGTTTCTGCTATTCTCCTTATATTGAGCATACGGGTAATGAGATTTTTTTTTTCCGTTCAGCCTCTGAGCTGAAAAATAAAAGATGAACGGCACAGATTTCTTCATTCACATCAATCAATGTGGATAAAAAAATCTCTGCCAAAAAATGTGAAAAAAAAAAAAAAGAAGTAAAAATGTCCGCATCTATTCCGCAATTCTGCGGAATAGATGCGGACCCATTCAGTGTGAATGGGGCTGGCGGTGATGCGGAGAGCACACTATGTGCTCGCCGCATCAGCATTTGCGGAGCTGCGGCCGCAAACTTCCGTGATTTGGCCCCCAAACATCCGGCCGCAGCTCCGCAAAAGATAGAGCATGTCCTATTCTTGTCCGCAATTGCGGACAAGAAAAGGCATTTTCTATATAGTTCTGGCAATGTGCGGATCCGCAAAATGCGGAAAGCACATTGGCAGTGTCCGTGTTTTGCGGATCCGCAAAACACATACGGATGTCTGAATGAGCCTTACAGGGGGGTGATTAGTGACAGGTGGGGTGATGGGGGTGATCAGGGGGGTGACATGGGGTGATCAGGGGTTAATTGGGGTTAGTCAGTGACGAAGGGGGTTTGATGGGGGGTCTGTGTGGTGATTGGTGCACTTACATATGTTTTCTTTGGTGGTCCCAAGCAAAAGGGACCACCAGAGGAGCAGGCAGCAGGCATATCAGACGTTGTTAACAAAACAGCGTCTGATATGCCATTTTTTTTAACTTCTACAGCCTGCCAGCGCATGATCAGTGCCGGCAGGCTGTAGTTTAACTTCTCCCCAACGCGATCCTGTGAGCGCACGCATGCGCGTTCACAGGAAATCTCGTGTCTCGCGACATGACGCGCGGATGCGTCCAGGAGGAACAAACCTGCCGCCGCCTGGGCGCATCCGGGCGTGCAGCGGTCCAGAGGCGGTTAAGATCAGTGAATGAGGGCCAAATAGAGACGAGTATACAGAGTATATATCAACCAGTTAAATGAGTGGTATAATTTGGAAATCCCTTTTTTGCTAAAATGGTCCCTGATTATAAGAGACCAACTGGTGTCATACTACATAGATTCAAATTAGATATTCATTTTTCCTGGAGTTCCACCACAGAGGAAACAAAGAATTACACAATTGTCATAGGAATGAGCAGGTACAGTAGATGTGTTGGGTCCTCGAGAGGGTGAAATGCTTATTGTAGCCACTCTCTACTCAGGAAAATGGATGAGAGTACTGGAGAAGGTGCTCCCCTCAAGAAACTGAGAATTGCTTAGCATGGTATTTAAAGTTTAAACCAGACAATCCCTTTACCTACATTTTATTTTACACATTCTAGTGTTAATATGGAAGTTATGGCACAAAGCTATGTACAAGCTAAAACAAGAATGGGAGGCGCTGATGTGTGGAATTGTCTAGTGTCCTCTACATGTTCTAAGACAATCTCAGGTTGGTTACAGCATCTAAGGGTTGTATGTTCCCAGGACAGGTCTGAGACCATCAAGAAGAGAAGAAACTTCTGAAAGCTCTGTCAAGACAAGGAAGAATTACAAGTATGTCAGGGATATTGAGGTTAATCTTAGCCAGGTGGAGGATGCAGAGCTGTCTCATTCACTCCGGGTACCTGAAAATAACACCGTGATTGTCAGGTGGCTTTTTCTCTCTGTAGTTTATTCCCCTTCTGATCTAAAATAAGTACTTGGTCTGTAAACACAACATTTACCTTCTCAACTGCTGGAAGAACCGGAAAGTAGCTTTTAACCATTACTTCTCTGCAGCAAATTGGGTTCATAATTGAAATGGCGCTCTAGGACTAAGGGATTCAGCTTTATTTAATAGAATAGTTGCTGTTTGAACTTGGAGACATGTGTTGAAATTGAAATCAAAACAACATGGCGCTCTGTTAGATGGAAACAGCGTCTTCAGCCTTTATTAAAGGTGCTCCAAAATGTATAGGAAAATGGCCGACACTAGTGTTTCGGTCCCATAACTTGGGCCTTGTTCACGGACGAGCGGAGCATGTGCTGACAGGAGGGAATGTGGAGATTCTGAAAGATGTGCAATGACGCCGTAGAGCAGGGATGGGCAAACTCGGCCCTCCAGCTGTTGTAAAACTACAATTCCCACCATACCCTGCTAAAAGCTGTAAGTAGTCTTCGCATGCTGGGAGTTGTAGTTTTGCAACAGCTGGAGGGCCAAGTTTGCCCATCACTGCCGTAGAGTATCTCTGGAGGCGTTAGCTAGACGCTCTATGGCCTCATTGTACATGTTCTGCTTATTACGGATTATTCCTACCACTGAGCACCGACCAGCCGACCCGGGGTGCCAACCAGTTTTTGCATAAATGTTGAAATTTAGTCCTCAAACTTCAGTCTCTACTTGCTCATGGAACTGCTGCAGATGCCTTTAAAAGTAAATAATTTTTAAAGGGGTTTTCCCCAGCACTACTGCTATTATTAGCTGTTTGAGAATGCCACGGCGCTTCAGTGAGTGCCGCGGCCTCCTTGCAGGTTACCAAGCACAATGTTGGTTAGCGGCTTTGCATGGTATTGCACCTCAGTCCTATTCATTTGAATAGGACTGAGCTGCGCCAAGGCCATGTGACCGATGAATGTGACGTCACTTAGCCTGGGAAGAGGCTACGGCGCTCAACAGGCGGCTGCAGCATCTTCAAACAACTAATCAGTGAGTGTGTCGGGAGTTCTTGAAACTGATGACCTATCTATTGCACAACCCTTTAATATATATATATATACACACACACACACACAATTTTGCTAATTCATTTCTTAATATACTGTCTGTCTCTTCTCAGTAGTTGGAAGCTGAATCCATGAAACAGAGACATAATTCCTCTCCAAAATAAGGTCTTCAGTTACATTTTACCCTAGACTCGTTTCTCAGGGTCTCCTTGCTGTTGAAGTGGACCCCAAGTGTCAAGGTTCCTAAATGATGAGGACTATGAGGATAGTCTGAGGTAGCGGTCGTGGTTTTTGGGTACTTTCAGTTATCAATTTGGGGGTGCCCTCAGCCCTGGAACAACTTTTCCTCTGTACACACAATGTTAGGGAGATCACTGCAACATTCTAGTATCCAAGCAGAACCCCCATTGTGTATCTTGGCTGCAGAGGAGGGTCGCAGAGGCTAAGCCCCCTCAAAAATTAATCTGAACCCCTTTCCACCTTCGCATTTCTTTCAACTGGACATCATGAGTCAATTTTGGACTTAACTCCAACATCTACTTGACAGCTTATACCGGACAAGAGGCGGTTTTATCTAGTACCCCTCTCTTCCAAAGTCTTAAAAATATAGTAAGAAAATGGGGGTGAATGCTGTTCACTGGTTCAGGAAGGGTCTCCGGCTGCACGACAACCCTGCCTTGAAGGAGTGTATCCGAGGGGCTGACACTGTCCGCTGCGTCTACATTCTGGATCCCTGGTTTGCTGGATCATCTAACGTGGGAATCAACAGGTGGAGATTCCTGCTGCAGTGTCTAGAAGACCTTGATGCTAATCTGCGCAAATTGAACTCCCGCTTGTTTGTGATCCGCGGACAACCTGCTGATGTGTTTCCTCGGCTCTTCAAAGAATGGAAGATCAGTAAATTGTCCATAGAGTATGATTCGGAACCGTTTGGGAAAGAGCGCGATGCCGCCATCAAGAAACTGGCCAGTGAAGCCAGCGTAGAGGTCATTGTTCGCATTTCTCACACGCTGTACGATCTGGACAAGATTATCGAGCTGAATGGCGGGCAGCCACCTTTAACCTACAAAAGATTCCAGACATTGATCAGCAAAATGGAGCCTCTGGAGATCCCGGTAGAGACCATCACAGCTGAGGTTATGGACAAATGCTCTACTCCGGTGTCCGATGACCACGATGAGAAATACGGGGTTCCTTCTCTGGAGGAATTAGGTTTTGACACGGAAGGATTACCATCTGCCGTGTGGCCCGGAGGAGAGACTGAAGCACTGACTCGCTTGGAAAGGCACTTGGAAAGAAAGGCATGGGTGGCAAACTTTGAAAGACCTCGTATGAACGCCAATTCCCTTCTTGCAAGCACTACAGGACTCAGCCCTTACTTGCGGTTTGGATGTCTCTCCTGCCGTCTCTTCTATTTCAAATTAACAGATTTATACAAGAAGGTTAAGAAAAACAGTTCGCCTCCTCTCTCTCTCTATGGGCAGCTCTTGTGACGAGAATTTTTCTACACTGCAGCCACAAACAACCCTCGCTTTGACAAAATGGAGGGAAATCCCATATGCGTTCAGATTCCCTGGGACCGGAACCCAGAAGCCCTTGCAAAATGGGCCGAGGGACGGACAGGCTTTCCTTGGATTGATGCCATTATGACACAGCTACGGCAGGAAGGTTGGATCCACCACCTGGCGCGGCATGCTGTGGCTTGCTTTCTCACTAGAGGGGATCTGTGGATAAGCTGGGAGGAAGGAATGAAGGTCTTTGAGGAGCTGTTACTGGATGCTGACTGGAGTGTAAATGCTGGGAGCTGGATGTGGTTGTCATGCAGCTCCTTTTTCCAGCAGTTTTTCCACTGTTACTGCCCAGTTGGCTTTGGACGAAGACCTGACCCCAATGGGGACTACATCCGGCGGTATTTACCAATTTTGAAAGGTTTCCCACCAAAGTACATTTACGATCCTTGGAATGCCCCGGAAGGAGTGCAGAAAGTAGCAAAATGCATTATTGGGGTAAATTACCCCAAACCAATGGTGAATCATGCAGAGGCCAGCCGTCTGAACATTGAACGGATGAAACAGATATACCAGCAGCTTTCCCGATACAGAGGACTTGGACTTCTTGCATCAGTGCCTTCAAATCCAAATGGCAATGGAAATGGCGGGCTAATGAGTTATTCTCCAGGGGACACCATGCCAGGTTACAGCAACAATGGAGGGCCTCAAATGGTAGCCAGCGAGGGCAACTCTGCCAGCAATTCAAATAATAACCAGGGAGAGTGTCATTCTGGAACTGGAGGCATACAAGGTTACTGGCAGGGGAGCAGTATCCTGCATTACAACCATGGAGACAGCCAGCAGTCCTACCTAATACAAGCCAGGAACAATATGACCTCTGTCGTCTCTTCTGGCAAACGTCCCAATCCAGACGAGGAGACTCTAAGTGTTGGACCTAAGGTCCAGCGGCAAAGCAGCTATTAACTTGATGTCGGGAATCGCAGAGTCACCTGAAACGATTGACTTTCTCAGTATTGGACTTTGTATGTAAATACGCCCATTGAAATAAAATAAGAGTGCGGCCTCTTCTCTGAGAACTGTTCCTAAATGATGCAGTTTCCAAACTAATGCATGACTGATAATCATAACGAATCCCAAAACAGGTTCTTATGCCCAAAGAGATGATGTTCAAATGCATCACACTAATCTCAGGCATTTATATTCAGGAGAGCCAGAACTTTAAAATGACAAATTACTCTGTAAGTGTCACGGACATATCGAGACATACGGACGTTCCCGCGACAGGAGATCTGTGAGACTGGCAATACGTGGTTTGAGCTGACATGTTTTCCTTTTGGATCAAATGACGTCTGTGTTGTTTCTGGTGCTTGCCACATCTTCTTTCCCCAGGTATGGCTATTAGGGTCATTTACCTTCTCTATTTATAGTTGCTTCGCCCACAATGCTGTGCGGTTTATAGCTTCTGTTTGGGACTTTTGGATAGATTGTGGTTGGACCTCGGCTGAGTTCTTGGTGCTTGCCACATCTTCTTCCCCCAGGTGTGGCTATTAGGGTAATTTACCTTCTCTATTTATAGTTGCTTCTCCCTCAATGCTGTGCGGTTTATAGCTTCTGTTGGACTTGTGGTTAGCTTGTGTTTGGTTCTCACCTGAGTTATTGGTGCTAACAAAGCTTTTTGAAGACAAGTGTTTCCTTTTCCTTTTGTATTTTGTTTATTTATATGTGTGTGTTGCCTTTCCCTGTTGTTTGTCATTAGGCCTGAGGGAGATTACTGTTCGTCCTTCCCTTTGGAGGAACAGGTAGACTCAGTCCTGACAATAGTTCCAGGGTCCTATAGGGTGAGATAGGATTCTAGGTATATGGTGTATGAACTTGCCTACCTTTGGGGCTTGTTCATACTGGTAGTCTGTCAGGGCTGGAGTTAGGGTTTTCTCTAGGAGGTGTCCACCTTCCTTCCCTAGTTTCCAGGCCTTTTTCCGGTATCCCCTTTACCTCCTATGTTTGGTGTGGTGTTTTCCTCCCACACACGAGCGCGACAGTAAGTGTTATTGACACCTAAGGCAGGGACGTGGTGCCACATTCCACAGGTGGATATCCGGTGGATACTTGGGAGGGAGGTTGTAGAGATTAAAAAATGAAAAAGCAGTGGAATTAATGGGAAACTACCCCATGAGAAACAAGAAGTGCTGGAAAAAAGGAGAACCCAGGTCTTTGTCACCAATGAAAATCTGTTCAAGATGTTGATGTGAGTCATCAGGCAGCTGTCAAGCGATCATTTTAATATTCAGATCAAAGTACCACATTGCTCAGGATGTCAGGGTGTATAGTAACCACACCTTCAAAAGCATTAAGCCCAAATGACTGCACATTTTTACTTTCTTACCATATAAAAAGGCATGCTACAGTATGGCTCTCATGTTACATGCGCTCACCTACAAATTATGACAGCAGTCTGATTCTTCATGACTTGGGTTTTATAGTATGGTCAAAAATAAAATAATAGTACAAAGGCTATTTATATATTTTCATTTAAATTTTACCCATTATATAAAGTTGCAGCTGTGAACAGATATTTGTTTTAATGCAATGTGATCACCAAGCCAATTCTTTAGAAGGTTGGGTTTTTAGTAAATGGTATCCTTATGCCAAGGCAAGATGTGGCAGATATTTTCCATCGCAGATCCATGGCAAATCTGCAGCACAATCCACATGTGATCCATGGCAATTCTGCAGCACAATCCACATGTGATCCATGGCAAATCTGCAGCACAATCCACATGTGATCCATGGTAAATCTGCAGCACAATCCACATGTGATCCATGGCAAATCTGCAGCACAATCCACATGTGATCCATGGCAAATCTGCAGCACAATCCACATGTGATCCATGGCAAATCTGCAGCACAATCCACGTGTGATCCATGGCAATTCTGCAGCACAATCCACATGTGATCCATGGCAAATCTGCAGCACAATCCACATGTGATCCATGGCAATTCTGCAGCACAATCCACATGTGATCCATGGCAAATCTGCAGCACAATCCACATGTGATCCATGGCAATTCTGCAGCACAATCTACATGTGATCCATGGCAAATCTGCAGCACAATCCACATGTGATCCATGGCAAATCTGCAGCACAATCCACATGTGATCCATGGCAATTCTGCAGCACAATCCACATGTGATCCATGGCAAATCTGCAGCACAATCCACATGTGATCCATGGCAATTCTGCAGCACAATCTACATGTGATCCATGGCAAATCTGCAGCACAATCCACATGTGATCCATGGCAAATCTGCAGCACAATCCACATGTGATCCATGGCAAATCTGCAGCGCAGCCCACACATTTTTCATGGGGAAAGCAGAGAACCACAGTAAAATTCTGCAGCATTTCCACAATATAATGAGCATGTTGTGGATGTGAAAATCTGTAGCATGCTTTGTGTAGATGGGTTCTTGAAGTGTTTAAAATTTGGCTAAATTCCAACACCTCGTATTTAAAGGGGTTGTTCAGGACATATCCCCTTCCCCCACTCAGCCTCTCTAACAAGAGCATCAGAGCTTTTTCTGGAGTTTTCTGGAGATCCAGTGATGTACCGGGCTCTCCATGGGTAAGCTAGGTAGAGCCTTCCGCTTAGCAGTGAGCCCGGTGACGTCACTAGCACTAATGGGCTAATGGGCGGGCCTTAGTGCTTTTTTAGCCTGTAATTCGGCTAGGGCAGTGCTAAAGCCCGCCCATCAGTGCCGGTGACGACACCGGCAACACTGCTAAACGGAAGCCTCCGCTTAGCAGTGTAAAAATGTCAACAAAAAAGCCCTTGCCCTACGCGATACAGCTCCGATGCTTATATCAGAGGGCCTGTCTGGGTGAAGACGGGGATATGTGAGAAGCCCTTTAAAGGTCCCTGAAAGTATGTAAATGAAAAAAAAAAAAACATTCACCTATGGCATCTACCCTCCCCCCCTGCCCAATTTTTCTGGTGGATTGGAAACGTGACATTCTGTCCATGGCCATGTGCTCTGCTGCAGCCATTCACTGACCTCAGCAGTCTCCAAGCAGCATATATAGAATGCGTAGAACGTATAGAACATCACAGTTCTGGTCTGCTGGGGACTGGAAGGAGCAGTGATTGAAGGCTTAGTGCAGGAACAGAACAGCAGTGAATAGGTGAGTGCCTTTTTTCTTTGATTTACACACTAAAATGTTTAGATTTTTTTTTTGTCGGACAAGTCCTGACACCTATGGCCATTTGATCATACAACAATGCACAGACCAACAGGAAAAAATTGGACATCTAAATTGCACTACTTAATTTAATGGGTCCATGTGCAATCAAGGACAGCACATGGATGGAAATTTCTGCATATGAATCAGATGATGATTTATGTTTCAGTGGCATTCATAAGGATGCAGCTAATTGACCACATGTGGCATACAGTAGGACATTTACAGATGATACATGCAAACATATACACATTTATTCATTTTCTGTTTTTAACATATTCTGCAGAGATCGACCTTACTCATGCCAGTCCCTTTGGCCCAATGGGGCTCTAAGTGTAACTTCTTTATCTAGGCACATATATTCACAGAAGGGCTAATTTCATAGGAAGACAGTTAACCATAATATGTCTTTGGAGTATAGAAGGGAACCTGAGAACCCAAAGAAAACCAGATAAATGTGAGGAGAACATACAATCTCCATGCAGATGTTACTTTAGTTTAGAGTTAAACCCAAGACCCAATGTTACAAGGCAACAGTGCTGACCACTGAACCACAGTGCTTTCCAGTAGCATAAGGGCTCATGAGCGTGTGCTGGCCATACTCTTATTGCGCCCTGCAAACGTTAGGTCTGTCCGAGTATGCACCGTATAACAGATGCGGACCCACTCGCTTGAATAGGTCAATCTGGAAGAGATGGTGTGGTGAGGAACGAAGGTATGGAGTGGAAGCGCCACGGAGTGCTCCAGTAGGTTTTCCGTCCATGCCTCCACACTACAAAAAATGACTGTTGGATGCGGATTGCGGACCCTATTGAAGTGAATGGGTCTGAGTCTACACACGGCAGGTGGGGATCCGTTTGCGCCTTAAGAGGTATATTATATGTCCCTCTGTTAGAGCAAGTAGTCGTGACGCCAGTTGCAGTTACGCAAAGAGGACTTGGAGTCCCCTTTGTAGATGGTATTGGTGAAACCCAGGGTAAGAATACCTGAGTGGTGTAGAGTGGCATACAGTGTCTCTGTAGATGTTATAGACTGTATGAACTCACCTACCTCTGTGGTCTGTTCATACTGGTAGCTAGTCAGGACTTTAATTAGAGTTTTACTAGGAGGTGTCCATCTCCTTTCCCTAGTTTCCAGGCCTTATTCCCTCACCCCTTTTCCTCCTATGTCCGGTGTGGTGTTTCCCTCCCACACACGAACGTGACATTACCAACTGCCAAAACTGTAATTTTTTTTGCTTGTTTCAGTACAGCCATAGATCCTATTGCTGCACTGGCCGGACAGCTGCAAGGGCTGTCTTTGGAGGTAGCTGACCTCCGTACGACCGTCTCGCAGATCCAGAGACCACAGGCAGCTGGTCCTAGTGGTGGTGGTGATTACCAGGCCTGTCTCAAGCCTAAAGATTCCCTCCCGGACAGATTCTCTGGGGGAAGTGATAATTTCATCTTGTTTAGGGAGGCGTGCAAATTGTATTTTAGGCTACGCCCACACTCATCTGGGGATAAGATTCAGAGAGTTGGTGTAGTTATTTCATTGCTTAAAGGGGATTCTAAGTCATGGGCTTTCTCTGCCGATCGGAGCGCAGTCTCTCCGGTCAGTGGATCAATTTTCCAAAGCTCTGGGTCTCATCTATGATGAACCTGTTCGGACCTCCATGCCGAGACCAAGCTACGTGGCCTTCTCCAGGGACAGCGTTCTGCTGAGATCTATTGCGCTAAATTTAGGAGGTGGGCTAAGGATACTGGGTGGAACAATCCCACTCTCCGTAGTAAGTTTTGTCAGGGATTATCAGAGAGGCTGAAGAACGCTTTGGCCTTTCATGAGAATCCTGAGTTTCTGGAAGCCGCTATCTCTCTTGCAGTACGCATTGATAGACGCTTGAGAAAGAGATCTAGGGGCCCCCACTCTCAGGACATACTATCACATAACGTATCGTCTTCCTCTGACACTTTGGGTGAAGATACTCCTGGGTTTATGTCTAGGGACGAACCCATGGAATTAGGGGGAGCTACTCCTGGATATGCTTTTAAGCGTATTAGTCGTAGGAAGGGAGTGTGTTTTTTCTGCAGACAAAAGGGACATTTTATTGATGTATGTCCATGCATTCAGCGTAAAAAAAAAAAAAAAGGGGGACGTCTAATTCCCAACTGACTCTTGGAGGGGTGAGAGGAGAGTCAGAGAACGTGCATTTGTCTTTGTCTGGTAGTACCTGATTTTTCCTGACTGCAAAGGTGGCGCTATAGTCCAAGACTGTGGGGATTGAGGTGTTTATCAACAGTGGGGCAGGGGTGAACCTGATTGATGCTCAGTTCGTCCGTATGCATGGGTTGTCTCCAAGTGCAAGTAGAGAAAAACCAAGTAGAGAAAAACATTTCCATTTTTGCTACTGATTCTGCAGCTCTAACTCAGAAGTGTTTATCTCAGATGGTGCATGACATCCGATTAAGGCCTCTTGCACACGACTGTATGGCTTTTTCAGTGTTTTGCGATCCGTTTATAATGGTCCCGTTTTTAGTTTCCGTTTCGGTTCCGTTCCATTTTTCCGTATGGCATATATAGTATACAGTAATTCCATAATAAAAATTGGGCTGGTCTTTTCAATAGATTGTTCAGCAAAAACAGAAATAGATACGGAAGACATAAGGATGCCTTTCCGTATGCTTTCCGTTTTTTTTGCGGACCGATTGACTTGAATGGAGCCACTGAACGTGATTTGCGGACAAGAATAGGACATGTTCTATATTTAAACGGAACGGAAAAACGGAAATGGAAGGCATACGGGGACACTTCAATATGTTTTGCAGACCAATTGAAGTGAATGGTTCAGTATACTGTCAGTATACTGAAATGAAAAAACTGCCAGTATACGGTCTGCAAAATACTGTCGTGTGCATGAGGCCTACGAATGGGTGACTTTCATAAGAAATTCATCTTGTGTTTTGTGTTGGAGGGTCTCCCTGCTCCGTTGGTTCTGGGTTTACCGTGGTTAAGTAAGTACAATCTATTGATTGGCAAGCTAGACAGATTCTGGATAGGGGTGATTATTGCACTGAAAATTGTCTGAATACATCTTTTTTCTGTTTTAACCACTAAAACATTACCCTCTTTTATATCTGATTTTGCAGATGCATTTTTTGAAAGTGGATGCCAGGATTTACCTCCGCAACAGGAAAATGATTTTGCTATCAACCTTATTCCCGGAGCTAAGTTGCCCAAATCAAGGTTGTATAACCTTTCTGGACCTGAAAGAACAGCCATGAGAGAGTATATCTCCGAGAGTTTGGCTAAAGGACACATAAGACCTTCCAAATCTCCAGTGGCAGCAAGGTTTTTATTTGTTAAAAAAAGGATGGAACTCTTAGGCCATGTGTCACTCAATCGGATAACTGTCCATGATCCTTACCCCCTTTCTTTGAATCCCGAGGTGTTTTCCAAGTTGGATTTAAGGGGGGGGGGGATATAATCTGGTTAGGATCAAGAAAGGGGATGAATGGAAGACGGCTTTTAATATTCCGGAGGGGCACTTTGCGAACCTGGTCATGCCTTTTGGGTTGACCAATGCTCCAGCGTTTTTCCAGCAATTTGTGAATTACATTTTTCATCACCTGGTGGGGAGGTTTGTTCTCGTGTATTTGGATGACATATTAATTTATTCTCCAGATGTGGAAACTCATCAGGATCACGTTAGACAGGTGTTACAGATCCTAAGAGATAAGAAATTAAAGTAGTGTGTTTTTGCTGTACATGAGGTGCAATTTTTGGGCTACCTGCGGTCTTTTTTCGAATGGATCCAGAGAAAGTCTGTGCTGTATTGGACTAGGATCGACCCGAAAATCTGAAGGCTCTTTTTTTGGGGTTCACCAACTATTACCAAAAATGTAT
Source organism: Bufotes viridis (assembly GCA_033119425.1). NCBI lineage: Eukaryota > Metazoa > Chordata > Amphibia > Anura > Bufonidae > Bufotes > Bufotes viridis. Next base: position 86,416,379 of record CM065592.1, on the reverse strand, counting down.
TCAGATCTATTCGACAGTGGTGAAACCCTTAACTGACATGACTAAGAAAGGGACGGATGTCTCAGTGTGGTCTGATTTGGCGTTGCAAGCCCTTTCTGCAGTTAAGGAGTGCTTCGATTCTGCCCCTATATTGGTGTAGCCGGATTTTACACAACCTTTCATTGTAGAAGTTGACGCATCCGCAGTGGGGGTAGGAGCAGTCTTATCGCAGGGCCCATCACCTGGTAAAAAGCGCCCATGTGCATTTTCCTCTAAAAAACTCTTCGGCAGAGAGAAATTACGATGTGGGTAAAAGAGAGTTGCTGGCCATTAAGTTGGCTTTTGAGGAGTGGCGTCATTGGTTGGAAGACGTGATTCATCCAATCACAGTGTTCACAGATCACAAAAATCTGGCTTACCTGGAGTCAGCTAAACAACTGAACCCGAGACAGGCCAGATGGACTTTGTTTTTCACCAGATTCAATTTCATTGTCACTTATCATCCTGGGGTTAAGAACGTCTTGTCACGTAGCTTTCCTGGAGGTGGTGATTTTGAAAATGCAAGTCCTATACTGTCAGAGGGGGTGGTGATATCCGCTCTATACCCTGACCTAGAGGTGAAGCTGTTAGAGGATCAGGGAGACTCCCCTGAGTCTTGCCCCTCTGGGATATTGTTTGTTCCATCAGAATTGCATCATAAGGTGTTTGAGGAACATCACTGTACGGTTCTTACGGAACACCGTGGGAGTAGATCCACTGCCAACCTTATCTCTCGTAGATTCTGGTGGCTGGGGTTGTGTAAGTGTGTTGAGGAGTATGTGTCGGCCTGTAGTATTTGTGCACGCGCTAAGGTGACATATACTCGATCTTCTGGATCTCTACTTCCATTGGCCATACCATCCAGACCATGGACTCATCTATTTATTTTAGAAGAAGGCGTTCTGTACTCGGCTGGGGCTACAACTGACTTTTTCTTCTGCTTTTCATCCTCAGACGAATGGACAGACGGAGCGCACTAATCAGAGTCTGGAGACTTACTTAAGGAGGAATGGTCCTCATTTTTGTCTTTGGCAGAGTTTGCCATAAACAATCATAGACAGGAGTCCTCTGGTAAGTTTTTGGGGGGAATATGGGTTTCACGCGCAATTTCGCACATTCTCTGGTTCGGATACTTCCTGTATCCTTGAGGAGGAATGTTTTTCGTCATTATTGCCTTCTATATGGCGGAAAATCCATAATAACTTGATGAATATGGGCAACAAGTATAAACATGTGGCTGACAAGAAACGTATGAATGGTCCAGACCTAAGAGTGGGTGATTTTGTGTGGCTGTCCACAAGAAATATTAAGTTGAAGGTTCCTTCTTGGAAGTTGGGTCCAAGGTTTATTGGTCCATATAAGATCACTGCCATTATTAATCCTTTGGCTTTTCGTCTTGAACTTCCTCAGGCTCTTTGTTAACAAATCTTTGTTGAAGAGATATGTTGAACCTTTGGCGTCTCCCCCCCTTGCTACCTGCTCCTCTGATGGTGGATGGCAGTTTGGAATTCCAGATCGCTAAGATTATTGACTCCGGAGTTCTTGGTAGATCTCTTCAGTATCTTGTTCACTGGAAGGATTATTGGCCAGAGGAGACGATGTGGGTATCGGCCTCTGATGTGAATGCCAGTGGTTTGGTGAAAACCTTTCAGAGGTCTCATCCAGACAACATTGGTCCTGGGTGCCCGGAGGTAACCTGTACAAGGGGGGGGGGGGGGTAACTATCACGTACGTTCCCGCGACAGGTGGCTGGTAACACATGGTTTGATCTGACATGTTTTCTGTTTGGATCAAATGACGTCTGTGTTGCGTTTCTTGCCCCAAATGTGGCTATTATGGTCATTTACCTTCTCTATTTATTGTTGTTTCTCCCACTATGCTATGCAGTTTATGGCTTCTGTTGGAGTTGTGGCTAGCTGGTGTGTGGATCTCGGCTGAGTTTCTGGTGCTGCCATAGCCACTTGAAGTATTTGTTGACATATGGTGCTGCCATAGCCACTTCACGTTAAGTGCTTTCTTTCCAGTTTGTATTTTGTTTGGGTTATTTTGTGTTGCATTTCCCTGTCATTTGTATTAAGGCCTCATTTTGGAGGAACAGGTAGTCTCAGTCCTGACATTAGTACCAGGGTCCTATAGGGTGAGTTAGGACACTAGGTATTCCGGTGTATGAACTCACCTACCTCTGGGGTCTGTTCATAGTGGTAGTTAGTCAGGACTTTGATTAGGGTTTTACTAGGAGGTGTCCATCTCCTTTTTCTAGATTCCAGGCCTTATTCCCTCACCCCTTTCCCTCCTATGTTCGGTGTGGTGTTTCCCTCCTACACCCGAACGTGACAACGAGTCTGAGGTTGGTCTAGAGGAGAACAATTAGGGATCATTCACATGACATTGGATATTGAAGGTGGCTATTGTGTGTACCTCGGGGCTGCGCTCTGTTCTTCAAGTATAACTCATTTTTTATGATAATTTGAAAGTTTATATTTATTATTAAAGTCAATTTCTATATAATTGGGCTATGGTATATTTTCTTAGAATCTAGCCATTTATTTAAGGCATCATACTGAGGGGTATTATTTTTTGGATATATTTGTGTGTGATTATTTACTTGTGCTCCTATATATGTATACCTTATAGCAGTGATGGCTAACCTCCGGCACTCCAGCTGTGGTAAAACGACTCCCAGAATGCTCCATTCCTTTCTGTGGAGTTCTGAGGAGAGCCAAGCAAGGGTACATCTTGAGAGTTGTAGTTTTGCCACAGCTGGGGTGCCTGAGGTTAGCCATCACAGCTTTATAGTATTCTTAATATAGAAGATGTTGGATTCATACAGAATAAATAAGACATACTCGGGGTGCAGTACAGACTGTAGACTGGTAGCATATTATAACTTTGTACATTTTAGGACTTGTAGTGAGCAATAATATGACTGGCCACTTTCATACTGTCGGTATTCGGTCACTAATTTGGACCAATATTTGTAATCCAACACTAGGAGCAGATCCTACATTGAAGATGTATGATGAAAAGATGTGTTTTGGACCGACTCCTGGTTTTGACTTCCAAATACTGGCCATGTGAAGGTGGCCAAAATGAATGATAGCTTATGTTGACCCAGTGAAATATTAAACTGCTAGAAGGCTTGGAAGAATTTCTTTCTTTTATATGGAAAATTGGGTTACCGAGACCACTCAAGTATCATGAATAGAAATAGGTAAATTGACAGAATGCACCATCCTACAGAGAAAAAATATAATGGAAATATTTGCACCTCTTCTGTGTTTTGGACCCTCTCTTGGTTTTGACTTGCAAATACTGATGAAAAATACTGAGCAAATACTGACCTTGTAGAAATGTCCTAAACACAAAGCATCAGGGCGAGAATCTTTATAATACTTGTGCTGGTTACCAGTACGTTAAAGCCGGCTTCACAAATATCCAGCCATTTGTTTCAGTTTCCCTGTTGTGTGGTAGAGAAATGCAGAAGGAAACTGATACTGGAACCAATCCCATAGTTTTCTATCGGATCCTTCATATCACTTTAAATTATGGATGTAAAATAGTGCTGGACAGAAAAACGCTGCATGCATAATTTTTCAATGCTGGCCTGGTGCACATACACTTATGTAGATCGGTCGTGATATACCTGAGCCCAGACTAAAACACTCAGATGGCTCATACTGTAGATAGAGTCATGTTGTGTCCAGTCTTATAATAGTCCTGGATTTAAAATATCTAGTCATGTTTTGATATGATATGCTGGTGGACTACCAGGGCATGCATAGCCCTCTGCTTGGGATCTACTTGTAAAAGATGAGACCTGTATCTAGTGAAGCTTTGAACACCGGAGGGACACTTGTTGAAAAGAGTGGGGGGTTATGAGTGTTTCTATAAACTCTGTCATTACCATGTATCATAAGTGTTGCAATTGTTAAGGATGATCTTCAGCCCGTCATTCATTCATTCATTCAGCGCACAAAGACCTTGATGCCATATGTGACAATAAGTCCTCTGTGTGAAGCCTCCTACAGATTGGAGATTGTTATGAGCTGCCCAAGGACCACAGGGAAATCTCTGAGCAAACAGCAAGACCAGGGCAGCGGACCTCCCAAACATCAGAAACCAGATCCGGTGTGGGTAGCTTCACATTGTCTGGATCAACCATAGAAAACAAACATGAAGCATCGGGCTGACCCTTCTGACCTCAGTGTCATATGTTTCACTGTTCTACACGTGGAGACTTATTATTTAGAGGTGGTAATGCTCGGGTCCTTAGTTATACCTACCATACCCGGCACATGGCAATCAACCATCATTTCGGCAATGTATCTGACAATTATTGGCCTGATTCCCTTGTAGCTATAAATAATATTTGGTCAAAATTGGTGTGAAGCTGGTGCAATCATTGGTGCTGGGTGAGCAGTAAGGAAGATACGTTTTGATATAAAGAAGGTTAATCTTTGCATAGAAAGTGCACGGTAAATCTAGGCGAGCGGAGCTGACATGTGTGGAATCCTAAGGTTGAGAATAAAACATGAAGTCCTAGCAGATTCATGAAATTGGTCAGTACTGTGGGTATAGGTATCATATGTTCAGGGGCAGATTTATTATCCTGTCTAATATTTAGGCAGTATGATTATACTGCCTAAATATTAGACTGCATACTGCATATGAACTTCCTGCATGGGTGGGGTCATGTGCGCTGTTGCAGCCAATGACTGACCTCAGCAGTGACGTGTCTCCAAGCAGCACATGACCCAAAGGTGACATGCCACTTTTGGATGTCACTGTTGAGGCCAGTCATTGGCTGCAGCAGTACATGTGATCACCCCTGTGCAGGAAGTTTACATGCGGGAATGGATGTCAGGCGAAGACAGCCTGGGAACCAGGGAGCAGGTAATTATGGCTCTCTTCACCAGTTAAAAAAATTCTGGACAACCATTTTAATCTTCCGCATTACATTTTTCTCTATGGTATTCTTTGCTTGATCTATTGCTCTCTAGGAACCATGTTTGGTTTTGTGCAGCCTTGTGAGACTGTACCTGGTATCAGTATATAGATCTACTAATCAGATACAAACCATATCAATAAAGTGGTTGGGTTTGCATGGGCAAAAATACAAACAAGGGCAAAAAATGTGTCATCACAACCTGGAAGGTAGGCACTACTTGGTGACTACCTTGTGATGAATATTCATACCACCACACCTTATTTTATAGAGAAAGTGCTTGTTCATTCCCTTTCTTGACTGCCCTTGGAGAAAGGAACCTATACTGGTCCGTACTACCTATCAGAAAGGAGGAGAGGACTAACCTTATCAAGGGCACCCTTTTCACTGGGTCACATGGAAGCTCTTTGGACCTATATTGTGTTGTTGACCCTGCCAATATGCCTAAACAGTACTGACTAGACTATATCCCCAGTTTACCCAAGCCATGCCAAGTTATGACTGACCTAGTCCTGTGTGATAACTTGGCATGGCAGCGGACCTCCCAAACATCAGAAACCAGATCCGGTGTGGGTAGCTTCACATTGTCTGGATCAACCATAGAAAACAAACATGAAGCATCGGGCTGACCCTTCTGACCTCAGTGTCATATGTTTCACTGTTCTACACGTGGAGACTTATTATTTAGAGGTGGTAATGCTCGGGTCCTTAGTTATACCTACCATACCCGGCACATGGCAATCAACCATCATTTCGGCAATGTATCTGACAATTATTGGCCTGATTCCCTTGTAGCTATAAATAATATTTGGTCAAAATTGGTGTGAAGCTGGTGCAATCATTGGTGCTGGGTGAGCAGTAAGGAAGATACGTTTTGATATAAAGAAGGTTAATCTTTGCATAGAAAGTGCACGGTAAATCTAGGCGAGCGGAGCTGACATGTGTGGAATCCTAAGGTTGAGAATAAAACATGAAGTCCTAGCAGATTCATGAAATTGGTCAGTACTGTGGGTATAGGTATCATATGTTCAGGGGCAGATTTATTAATCCCGTCTAATATTTAGGCAGTATGATTATACTGCCTAAATATTAGACTGCATACTGCATATGAACTTCCTGCATGGGTGGGGTCATGTGCGCTGTTGCAGCCAATGACTGACCTCAGCAGTGACGTGTCTCCAAGCAGCACATGACCCAAAGGTGACATGCCACTTTTGGATGTCACTGTTGAGGCCAGTCATTGGCTGCAGCAGTACATGTGATCACCCCTGTGCAGGAAGTTTACATGCGGGGAATGGATGTCAGGCGAAGACAGCCTGGGAACCAGGGAGCAGGTAATTATGGCTCTCTTCACCAGTTAAAAAAAATTCTGGACAACCATTTTAATCTTCCGCATTACATTTTTCTCTATGGTATTCTTTGCTTGATCTATTGCTCTCCTAGGAACCATGTTTGGTTTTGTGCAGCCTTGTGAGACTGTACCTGGTATCAGTATATAGATCTACTAATCAGATACAAACCATATCAATAAAGTGGTTGGGTTTGCATGGGCAAAAATACAAACAAGGGCAAAAAATGTGTCATCACAACCTGGAAGGTAGGCACTACTTGGTGACTACCTTGTGATGAATATTCATACCACCACACCTTATTTTATAGAGAAAGTGCTTGTTCATTCCCTTTCTTGACTGCCCTTGGAGAAAGGAACCTATACTGCTCCGTACTACCTATCAGAAAGGAGGAGAGGACTAACCTTATCAAGGGCACCCTTTTCACTGGGTCACATGGAAGCTCTTTGGACCTATATTGTGTTGTTGACCCTGCCAATATGCCTAAACAGTACTGACTAGACTATATCCCCAGTTTACCCAAGCCATGCCAAGTTATGACTGACCTAGTCCTGTGTGATAGACCTTGCCACTTTTTATAGGATGGAATATGCAGTAGTGGATAATGTACATTTCCCAGATATCAGGAAACACAGGCTGTTCTACAGACACAAAACATTCAGACAAACATCTCCTTCTAAGAATTTAGTGGGATGTGATCTCAGAAGAAAACTGACCTTGAATTTATCAGAAAAGATGCTTAGGATTTTTTTTTTTTCTGTGGGTCACAACTTCCCATTAGCTCTGTCATGACGCCCATGTCTGCGTATGAATCAGGCAAGGATAAGGCACCTTCACCATCATCAGATGGAGACCATGTGTACAGTTCTCGAATTCTCACCTACCTATAAGCTATAGGAAACTCACACAACTCTAAATAGGTGGGTACATCGTCTATATTCTGCCTAATGTAAGTACAAAGAATGTATAAGCATGGCAGAAAGTCCCGCTGAGCCCAATATATAGCACATTTTGGAAAGGAATGTCTACTGCTCCTGCATGAAGGATGTGTCCCCTGTCCCTGCAAAAACAAACACTCAAAGAAGTATGAGGGGGGCTCAGGAAGCCAAAGGGTGGCCATCCACACGGGGGCTTCCTCACTCCCAGTACACAATTCCCTAACATCACAGATCATTGTTTGCAGAAACCAGGACCATTTATCCAATTAACCCTTCAATGTATGAAGCATTGTTTGGCCAGACTGTCCAGTAATGGATGTTACGATCACGCTATAAGCGATTCCACTGATCTATACATAGCAGTCAAGGTAAGTGTTCAGTCTAGCAATTAACCTTGTATTTCTAATAATACGGTATACCGTATCTTATCAATAAATGACAAATGATCAAATTACAAAACTACAGAGGCATAATTCCAAGCAGCCATTAAAGGGGTATTCCGATTACAGAAAGTTATCCACAAAATAGGGGACTATTAGACTGGTGGGGGGCCGATCACGAGAACAGGAGCCCCAACTCAATGGAGCCCCACAAAATGGACAGAGTGGCTGGTTGGAAATGTTCTCCGTTGCTCTATTCATTTCTATGGGAGTTCAGGTGATAGCAGGCGCCGTACTTGCTGTAGTCCCAGCAGTAGGACCCCCATTGATCTAATAGGGATAACTTTCTGTAACCAGAACACCGCTTTAAAGGGTTTCTGTCATCAAGTTTTGACATTATAAGCTGTCTGACATTAGCTATGTGCTAATGTCAGAGCAGCTTGATAATGTCTTTTAATAAAATCCGATTTATATTTTGGCTGAAAACGTACTTTTATAATAGTAAATCAGCCTCTAGGAGCAGGGGGCGTTGCCCTGCTCCTAGAGCTCCGTCGGCAACCTGCTGGCACGCCCTTCTACTTTGAGTGACAGTGCCGGCAGCGATCCTCCGGCACTGTCTCCTTCTGAAATCCCGCGCCTGCGCCGCTCTGTATTCGGGCGCAGGCGCGGTGAGCTGAGGACGCTGGTGCCTGCTGTCCTCAGCTCACCGCGCCTGCGCTGAATACAGAGCGGCGGCGCAGGCGCGGATTCAGAAGGAGACAGTGCCGGAGGATCGCTGCCCGGCACTGTCACTCAAAGTAAGAAGGGCGTGCCAGCAGGTTGTCAGACGGAGCCTCTAGGAGCAGGGCAACGCCCCTGCTCCTAGAGGCTAATTTACATATTATAAAAGTACGTTTTTCAGCCAAAATATAAATCGGATTTTTATAAATAAGACATTATCAAGCTGCTCTGACATTAGCACATAGCTAATGTCAGACAGCTTATAATGTCAAAACTTGATGACAGAAACCCTTTAAAGCGGTGTTCTGGTTACAGAAAGTTATCCCTATTAGATCAATGGGGGTCCTACTGCTGGGACTACAGCAAGTACGGCGCCTGCTATCACCTGAACTCCCATAGAAATGAATAGAGCAACGGAGAACATTTTGTAACCTCAGAAACCCTCCTTTACTTTAAACAGATAATCCCAAAAATTGAAAAAAAATAAGAATATCTTATTTTAATTATATCAATGCGAAAAACCTCTGCTTTCCGTGTAATAGTCATCTTTTTAAATGACGTCATGTGGAGAACGTGTCGATTCCCTTTCTGTGGGTGAGCAGCAGCTGAACTCTTTCTAAAACCTTCTGTTTTCCTCTCAACATAGTATATAGTCCCTCATACAAGGCCCCTGCAATTCCACTAATAAACAGCACTACAGTATGCAATGCCCCCACCACCACCAATTTACTTATGTAATGACCCCCCGACATCCTTCTCCACTCTCTAGAGAGATATAGCTATATATTTCCATGTTTAGAAGTAGGGATGAATTAATGAAGGTGTGTGGTCAGCACTTAGAGTACGGAGCAGGGAAGCCACTGAGCATGATAGTCCACCACTGAATGCAGGAGAAGGATGCACTGCAGGGGGCGCTACCAGAGAGGAAAATGTACACTGAAAAATAATTTTATTGCATGCATATTGTAATCACATTTCATTTGAAATGCCCTATTCATTGCATAGTAATGCTTTTTGTGGGATAACCCCTTTAACGACCCCTTCACTAGCCAGCAATAGTGAGTGACCTTGCTTTAAGTTTCATATCAGTCTGCTATCACTGGGAATGGTGAGGTTTTTGTTCTTGTTACGCTGGAATCTTTTTTTTACTTTTTTAAGTAATTTTTTTCCCACTACATTTTACGTAGTGTAGACCCATTTACTATTAAAAAATCAAGTCTTAGATTAAATAAAAGAGGAACAAGTTACTGTATTTTGTTAATAAGAAAGAAAATATTCTGGAATTAGGGTATTTGGTGTTAAACTATACATACACATTCACACGTTGTTGGCTTCTGTGTATTCTAGATGTGTGAAGAATGCTGTTGAGCAGTAATTACATATGTTTACCAGACTGATTATTGCAGGGTCACAAGGGGACAACAACAAGGAAAGAGAAATGGTAGAATAGAGGAAATCAGCTTTCAATACAAGAAAAGTAAATATGAAAAGTGTCTTGGATTCCTGCCCACCCTCTAAGAATACTGTGACTTATAATGAGTGCAGGCTGTAGGCGTCTACATGATACATGGCATTTGGTGGGATGGACTAAAGGCTTCAATGAAACTTTCTTTTATTTTTATTCCCCATGATTATATTAAAATACACACATAATGAGCAGTTTAACAGGCAGTCACGCCAAAGGGGATAGCTAACTTCATGGAGTAGATGCCCAGTGGTACACCAGTATGGCCAAAGGAGATAGCTATGTTCATGGAGTGGATGCCCAGTGGTACACCAGTATGGCCAAAGGAGATAGCTATGTTCATGGAGTGGATGCCCAGTGGTACACCAGTATGGCCAAAGGAGATAGCTATGTTCATGGAGTGGATGCCCAGTGGTACACCTGTAGGGCCAAAGGAGATAGCTATCTTCATAGAGTAGATGACCAGTGGTACAGCAGTAGGGCCAAAGGTGATAGCTATCTTCATGGAGTAGATACTCAGTGGTACACCAGTAGGGCCAAATGAGATAGCTATCTTCATGAAGTCGATGACCAGTGGTACACCAGTAGGGCCAAAGGAGATAGCTATCTTCATGGCGTAGATGCTCTGTGGTACACCAGTAGGGCCAAAGGAGATAGCTATCTTCATGGAGTAGATGCCCAGTGGTACACCAGTAGGGCCAAAGGAGATAGCTATCTTCATGGAGTAGATGCCCGGTGGTACACCTGCAGGGCCAAAGAAGATAGCTATGTTCATGGAGTAGATGACCAGTGGTACACCAGTATGGCCAAAGGAGATAGCTATGTTCATGGAGTAGATGCCCGGTGGTACACCTGCAGGGTCAAAGGAGATAGCTATCTTCATGTAGTAGATGACCGGTGGTACACCTGCAAGGCCAAAGAAGATAGCTATGTTCATGGAGTGGATGCCCAGTGGTACACCAGTATGGCCAAAGGAGATAGCTATGTTCATGGAGTAGATGCCCAGTGGTACACCTGCAGGGCCAAAGGAGATAGCTATCTTCATGGAGTAGATGACCAGTGGTACACCAGTATGGCCAAAGGAGATAGCTATGTTCATGGAGTGGATGCCCGGTGGTACACCAGTATGGTCAAAGGAGATAGCTATCTTCATAAAGTCGATGATCAGTGGTACACCAGTAGGGCCAAAGGAGATAGCTATCTTCATGGAGTAGATGACCAGTGGTACACCAGTAGGGCCAAAGGAAATAGCTATCTTCATAGAGTAGATGACCAGTGGTACAGCAGTAGGGCCAAAGGAGATAGCTATCTTCATGGAGTAGATGACCAGTGGTACACCAGTAGGGCCAAAGGAAATAGCTATCTTCATAGAGTAGATGACCAGTGGTACAGCAGTAGGGCCAAAGGAGATAGCTATCTTCATGGAGTAGATGCTCAGTGGTACACTTGCTATACAGAAATATCTCACTATACAAACAAATATAATATATTATTTATAGATATTATAAAGCATGATCGAATTACATTTGAATTATACAGGTTTTACAGTAAAAATTTTTTTGCTGCATGGACCCTGAAAAAGAAGATTCATACTTACAGTTGTGTTCAAAATTATTCAACCCCCACTGAAATTGAGTGTTTTGGCCAGTTTGACATTGATTTTGATCATTTCAGTCATCTTGTTTACAATTAAATCAAAGTGGCACTTGTAAGTCAGACAAATATAACATAACATTTATAATGAAATAACCACAAATGTCTTTTCTGTGCTCACATCATTATCAGTTTTATTCAACCCCCAAGTGACATTCAATCTTAGTACTTAGTACAACATCCTTTTCCAGTTATAACAGCTTTTAAACGTGAAGCATAGCTTGACACAAGTGTCTTGCAGCGATCTACGGGTTTCTTCGCCCATTCTTCATGGGTAAAAGCCTCCAGTTCAGTCACATTCTTAGGCTTGCGCGCTGCAACTGCTTTCTTTAAGTCCCACCAGAGGTTCTCAATCGGATTTAAGTCTGGTGACTGCGCTGGCCACTTCAAAATGTTCCAGCCTTTAATCTGCAACCATGCTCTAGTGGACTTGGAGGTATGCTTGGGATCATTGTCCTGTTGAAAGGTCCAACGTCTCCCAAGCCTCAGGTTTGTGACGGACTGCATCACATTTTCATCCAATATCTCCTGGTACTGAAGAGAATTCATGGTACCTTGCACACGCTGAAGCTTCCCTGTACCTGTAGAAGCAAAACAGCCCCAAAGCATGATTGACCCCCGCCATGCTTCACAGTAGGCAAGGTGTTCTTTTCTTCATAGGCCTTGTTCTTCCTCCTCCAAACATAGCGTTGATCCATGGGCCCAAACAGTTCTAATTTTGTTTCATCAGTCCACAGAACACTATCCCAAGACTTTTGTGGTTTGTCCACATGACTTTTGGCATACTGCAGTCGACTCTTCTTATTCTTTGGAGACAGCAAGGGGGTGCGCCTGGGAGTTCTGGCATGGAGGCCTTCATTACGCAGGTTGCGCCTTATTGTCTGAGCTGAAACTTCAGTACCCGCATCTGACAAATCTTTTTTCAGTTCCTCAGCAGTCACACGGGGACTTTTCTCCACTTTGCGCTTCAGGTAGCGCACACCAGTCGAAGTCAGCATCTTCTTTCTGCCACGACCAGGTAGCGTTTCAACAGTGCCCTTTGCCTTGAATTTGTGAATGATGCTTCCTATGGTGTCTCTTGGTATGTTTAACATCTTTGCAATCTTCTTCTAGCCATTGCCCTTCCTGTGAAGAGAAATCACCTCTTCTCTTGTCTTCCTGGACCATTCTCTTGACTTCACCATGTTTGTAAACACACCAGTAAATGTCTAGAAGGAGCTGAGTATCACAGTCATTTTACATCTGCCTAATTGGGGCTTATTATGCTTGATTGCTGCTCCTTGACATCCAGAGGTGTTTTCAATACCCGATCGAAAACACTTGAATGAACCTCTGTTCTTAAGAGTGGTAGTCTTTAAGGGGTTGAATAATTGTGTCAATGAAGAAATCACAAAAAAAAAACATTTAATACTGTATTACAAAAACAATTGATGTCATTTTAGTTGCATTTGGTTCTTCGAAAAGTCCTTGTAAGATTTCATTCTGAACACAATTACAAATGTACACTAAATTCCCTAAAACCCTTTACAGCATTGGGGGTTGAATAATTTTGAATACAACTGTACCTGCTCCACGCCACTTCGGTCCTCTGCGATGTCTCTGATGTCTCTGATCTCCGCATGTTCCGGTCCCAGCACTGTTTACATCCGGTTTGCTGTGGTCATGGTCACATGCACTGCCCCAGCAGCCTAACTGCCCCAGCAGTCACGTGGCCACAAACAGAACATCGCCACTAAAGCCAGTCATTGGCTGGAGCAGTGCATGTGACCATGCCCATAGCCAGTTGGATTTAAACAGCACTGGAATCGGAAAATGGATCTTCTGTTTCAGGGGCTATGCTGCATTACACTGTTAAAAAAAAAGATTTTTGTTGAAAAACCCCTTTACGTTTTTTAACTGTGATCCAAAAGATTCAACAGGTGCCCATCAGCCCTAGAATTTGGTCTTAAAGGGTTTTTTAGGGACTTTGAATTTGATAGCCTATCCTTAGATTATGTGGCCAATATTAGATCGGTGGGGATCTGACTTCCAGCACTAATATTAGTGGTCCCAGCATTAGCCGGAGAGCTGTTTTGTAGCAAATGATTTTGTTTATTTCCGTAGCACACTATATAGTATTGAGAGGCAAAAAATACAAGCCGTAAAAATGTACATGAGAAATCATCATGTAACCAGTAAAAGGGTCTACTGCTTAATTCTTGTGTTAAAACATTACTCAACATTACATAACTACCTAACATTGAGCAATATTCATTGCATCTGCATTGAATAAACAAGCATTACATTACATCCATAACCATGAACATAACAAATAATATGACTCCCCTTAGGGTAATTTTTTATGGAATATCACTCTCAGAATATAAAAAGTTTACGATTATTTAGATTATGATTTTGGTCTACCTAATGCACACAGTAAAAACACAGTACAGGAGCAGTACCCTGGACCTGGGGGTATCTGCAATTGCTGTGTTTTATTATGTATTGTTGTGTTGTATTTTCATATGTTGAGACCGTTCATTCCAGCTAGAGAAGGTATGGTTTGCAAGGGTTGGCAGAAGTGGGCCTGTCCTGCTTCCTGCCAGGAGGGGAAGTTCTTGAGAGATATGAATAAAAGAGATACTCCTGTGAGACCTTCACTCCAGAGAGATCATCAGAGTGAAGATACTGCTTTCCAAGAAGTTATAGTGTACAAAGACAGCAGAGGGATCAGAAAAATCACAGCTTTACAGACGCCACTGCAGGTGAGGGACTATGGCTCAGACACCCATCACCTAACTAACATCCAGGCCAGTCTGTATCACAGTGGATACATATATATCCAAGTGCCATTAAATTGCTACACAACCAACCACCATACCTTCTCATCCGATGCCAAGAAACTGAACTTTCTTGTACTTAATTCTGCTGGATGGGCCACAAGTTATATTTTGCACTGCAAGTAAAGAGAGACTGTTATATGTTCACTTCTGGCCTGATTCTTCAAACCACTATTCCACTGCGCTGATCCCCCGGGAGGAATGGCCTGAGGGAATACACTGTCACATGGCAACTCATCAGGGCCACCACTACTCCCATCCTCTGTACCAGACAGATTTATGTCACAGCATAGCGATAGCGTGCACACTGATGTAACAGTACTGGAATAATCTACTCAGCTCAGGAAGGGCTGACCCTGCAAATGAAAAAAATTACCTTTCCTCCTTTATTTATTGCTGTCTTTAAGAGAAATAAATGTTTTTAAAAATATGAAAATTAAGGCTTAAGTGCAACTCAGTGCACGCCTCCACTCTGCTTCTCTGCACACCTCTCACTTCAGATGATTGACAGGTCCAGGCGTCTAGGTGGAAGAGGGATTTGAGGAGTGGAGGAGTTAGAGTACACTAAGTGGCCAGGGCTCGCTGTTTGTTCTAATCTGCTTATTTTTTATTCTATTATCCTTAACACAGCATCGGGGGAAGAAATGTATGTTTTTAATCTGCAGGGTTAATCCTACAAGTCATTATGGCTAGGTTCAATAGGGTTGATCCTGCTAACAGATGCCCTTCAAAGGGGTTTTTCGAGACTTTTATACACGGCACCCCAACACCCATGTCCCCTGCCGGTCAGCTGTTTGCAAAGACACTGGCGCTCGCAGTATCACCATGGCCTTCTTGCAGCTAAGCCTAGACCATGTGACCATGGCCTAGTCACAGATCAGCCCCACAACTCAGCCCCATTGAAGTGAATGGAGCTGAGCTGTGATACCAAGCACAGCCACTTCTGTCAACGCATTTTAGACCATTAAATAATTACGGTCCTTCCTCATGTCATGACGAAGGACCGTAATTATTTAATGGTCTGAAACGCGTTGACAGAACTGTCCTGTTTTTTGAAGATTTTAAACCGCAAATAAAGATATTGATTTCTGCTATTTATGAAGCCGGATTTTTCTTCTTCAATTGCTACAAGACTTCCGCATCCAGGTGCGACTTTCGTGCTCATTTAGCGGACAAGTAGGTGAGAGCTGCCTGTTACCTTTATTGGGACTGTTCAAGCACAGCCACTATACAATGTACAGCACTGTGCTTGGTGAGCAGGGAGAAGGCCGCGGCTCTTCTGCAAGTGCTGGTGCTTTCTCAAACAGCTGATCTAGAGGATCCAGAGGATAGATCTATCATATAATATCTAGAGAATATAAATCTCGGAAAAGTGTGCGCACCAGAATTTGTACCCATTTAAGACGTTAGACACAATATCTGCCAATTTATTATGTAGTCCTAGTTTACTAAATTATACAGGTTTTGTCATATCTTGTGGTCAAAAACTATACCAAGTGGTCCAAAAATTGGTGTCGATTCTGATAGAATAAGGTCCACACATTGTGTGTAGCATCTTCGCTACAGACTGCTTTAGACAAACAAATAGACAGATCTTCACAGTCTTGGGCACATGTAACAAAATTAACACCTTTTACCTTTCATTCATGATTTACAACATATCTAAGGCTACTTTCCCACTAGCGTTTTTTGCGGATCCGTCATGGATCTGCAAAAACGCTTCTATTACAATAATACAACCGCATGCATCCGTCATGAACGGATCCGGTTGTATTATGTCTCCTATAGCCATGAAAGATCCGTCTTGAACACCACTTAAAGTCAATGGACGACGGATCCGTTTTCTATTTTGCCAGATTGTGTCAGAGAAAATGGATCCGTCCCCATTGACTTGCATTGTGTGCCAGGACGTTTGGCTCCTCTTCATCAGGCTGCAGGCAGCGTTATGGTGTCCTCCTCCAGAGAGGAATGGTGACTAAACGGAGGCAAACTGATGCATTCTGAGCGGATCCTTTTCCATTCAGAATGCATTAGGGCAAAACTAATCCGTTTTGGACCGCTTCGGGGAGCCGTGAACGGATCTCACAAACGGAAAGCCAAAACGCTAGTGTGAAAGTGGCCTATTAGAGAACACACTGTTCATAAATATAGCACAAAACAAAAATGGCACAAAATACAATGCGATATTAAATCTCCCCCAATGTATCCAGTGCTTTTATAATAGTGACAAGTAGCATTATTCAGTAATATTATACGGACAGTCACTTCAAAAGCAGAAATAATCATATGGCTGTAACCGATGCTTATACACTTCATTGGATCCAATTCCCCTCAAAGATGGAACACATCATGTAAATATAAAGGATATAGAAATGAAAAATAAGCCACAGTCCACATACTATATACCTTGTGGATCCAAAACATCTCCATGTATATTGCATATATATTTATTTTTTTGAATACTCAAATTGAAAGTGGAGCTTTGGAAGCTGAATTAAATCTCTATTAAAGGGGTTGCACCAAGTATGAAAGTTATCCCCTATCCAAATTGTTGGGGGTTTGTGCACTGGGACCCCCACCTGTTCCGAGAATGGAGATCCTATGTTCCCGCCCTGCTGCTCCATGAGGACGAGAACATGGGATCACCATTCTTAGTCCCAGCGTTAGTTTGCTCCTATCTTGTGGATAGGGGATAACTTTCACACTTGGCACAACCCCTTTAAGTCACTTCAGTCCCCAAAATGCAGTCTAATCTTATTTTAATCTTATGACCAGAATCTTTATGGGAATCTTGATTGGGTTAAATTGATCCTTGCATAGTCGCAAAATAGTTAATAGGTGCCCAAATTGGCATCAAAGTGATAAATAGGGCCAAGGGATATCATTAGCTTCTGTCAACAGGAGCAGTATGCAGACGCTAATTAACATGGCTGAAATTTAAGACATCCCTCCTGAAATGAAGGAGAACTAATGACGGTCTCCGTATTGGAATTCCAAAAGAGAGCTGGTCTCCGAGAAACACCAGTCAGTGGCACCTACAGTCTCTAAGGGATTATTGCTAAAAATCCATCTCACAGAAGTTGACCCCAACATGTAAAAGAAGACGAGGCCAGCGAGGATTGGATAGAAGTTGATAAATAACATAGATGAGGTCCTCAGGTACAAACCTAAAACAATAAAAGCCTAATGAACACTTAAAATACAGTACAAATATTTAAACCTGTACCTGTGTATTGATCCTATATGGAATATAGGAATAATGTATTTAATATCTATCTACATCTATCAATCTAATTATCTATCTATCTATCTATCTATCTATCTATCTATCTATCTATCTATCTATCAAATCTTTGATCTCGTTATCTATCTATCTATCTATCTATCTATCTAGCTATCTATCTATCTATCTATCTATCTATCTATCTATCTATCAACAAAAAATAAGAACTCCCTTCCTCCCTTCTCTCCGTCATCATGCTAATGTGTAGAGACATGCTTGATTCAATCTGTGCCTATTGTGTGAAACAACCGGAATCAATGAACAAATGTTAAAGGGGTATTCCCATCTTAATGATCACTGTTAAATCTGTTAATGATTTAAAGAGGACCTTTCATCGGGGCAAAAAATGTGAACTAAGTATGCTGACATGTAGAGCGGCGCCCAGGGATCTCCCTGCACTTACTATTATCCCTGGGCGCCGCTCCCTTCGCCCGGTATAGGCTCCGGTATCTTCTGGGACTTGGTCATACTAGGCGTATCCTAGGCTGTAGCGCTGGTCAATCGGGAGAAAAAAAACTCCCAGGCTGTGAGCTGTGCACTGCGATTGGCCAGCGCTACAGCCTGGGATATGCCTAGTATAGCCCAGTGATACTAGGCTCCGCCTAGTATGACCAAGTCACAGAAGATACCGGAGCCTATACCGGGCGAACGGAGCGGCGCCCAGGGATAATAGTAAGTGCAGGGAGATCCCTGGGCGCCACTCTACATGTCAGCATACTTAGTTCACATTTTTTGTCCCGATGAAAGGTCCTCTTTAACAGTGATCATTTTTCTAAATATATTTAATTAACTAGAAAATGAAGATATACTTACCTGGCTGTTGTCTTCAGTCTCCCCTGGTTATGGCCACAGCTCTTTTCCGGAATCGCAGTGGCCGCGCTTACACAGACGACTTCTTCTTTTCTCCCGGCCGGGCCGCGTGCAGTCCCGAAAGCGCACGCCGACGCCGCGCATGTGCTATGGTGACTTCTTCCTGGCCAGTATACTATACTGGCCAGGAAGAAGTCACCAGGGGGCATGCGGGGCAGCGTGCGCATTCAGTCCAGCACACGGCCCGGCTGGGAGAAGACAATCAAGATGGAGCCCGCCCCCTGCCGAAACCTGGAAGTGGACAGCGCGCCGGGAGCAGGCACGTATGAAAGAGAGTGATGGGAATACCCCTTTAAAGCAGTTGTCCCAGATTATAAAATCATGGCCACTTTTTTCAAAAAACAGCACCACCCCTGTTTACAGATTTTGCGGGGCATTGCAGCTCTGACACATTTATTCCAAACACAACCCATGGACAGAGGCAGTGCTGTTTTTGGAAGAAATAAGACATGTTTTTGTAATTCTGGACAACCCCTTTAATTCATTCATCAAGGATGTGTGTGCCAGACTACAGCCTTCACCTCGATTTATAGACAAATTAAGTCCCTGGTGACATATGCACTGAATATCCATAGTGAACTGGCCATCACATCAAAGTGCAGGCTGAATAAAGAAATGACTGGGCGTCCCTGTGGCTCCCTCAGTTCTGTTGTATAAGAGTTAGGCCTCTTTTACACGACCCTTGGTGTCCCGTTCCCGTATTGCGGATCAATGGCCTCAGTAGTGATTTGTGCAGCAAGGGCATGTGACCGAGGTCCCTGCTGATGGCACTGATTGACAAGTAGCTGTGATGTGCATGTACTGTAGATGGCATGCCAAACTTCTGGTACAACGGGAACTGGAAGCAGAGCAGATGGGAGCTTGGCGCTGGACCCTATTTGCTTATGACAGGTGTTGTTTTTTTTTGTTCTTTTTTGCACCATCTCCAGACCCCTGACCATGAGTTCCTGGTCTCAGAGAACCCTTGTATAGCTTATCTCACCTAGTGCTCATCAGGGCTGTCAGCAGAAATTACTGGGCCTCTTATATGGTCAAATTGTCCCCCTGACCTCTTTGCTATATAGCAAATCAGTATAGCTACTCGCTAAACTTTAACCTTCCATGTAGAAACCCCCCACAACAAAATGGGCATGGTTGCTCAAAATTCTATGCATTCACTTTATTGTAAAAGAAACAATAAGGGATGTAATTTAGGATTCATTTCAATACAATTCTTTCTTTTAAAGCATATTATTATTATCATCAATATAAACACTAAGTATACCTTTGAGGGCAATTTTTTTACGATTGCATCTTACTTATTTTAATCAAATTTTTGAACTGGGCCCCCCCAGCAACTTCGCAACCCCCTCCTCGCTTTCTCAGACGAGACCCAACAGCCACTTCATCCATTTACCACAGTGGCTCTGTATATGATATCATTTTATGATACTGTTGAGGGGGCCCTGACAATAAAATCTTTTAGTCCTCCTCCTGGGTAGACCACTTCTGAGTTTGGTCCCCAAAGCAGCAGCTTCTCCTGCTTCCCCTATAGTTACGCCCCCGCTAAAAATACTTTTTTCAATTGATCTTTATTATAAATATTCAGCCATTCTGTCACAAAGGGTTAACTGTCTAGCTGTGTGAACTGTACTTTCACTTTGTGCCAGTCATCTAATAAACCTTATCTCTAAATTACTAAAAGGTCGTAGACACTTATTTAAGCCACATTCTTATCAGTAACATAATAAAAAAACATGATATAATTGGGCTATAATCAGTTTTTATAAGGTCAGAGATCAGAGCTAAGTAGTTTGCTGCCTGACGGGAAACAGTAAAAATACAGATCCTGCTACTAGAGACTTTTAAGACTGTACAGAGAAAAGAGCTCAAAATTGAAAAAATTACCAACTGAAATTATTTATTTTTTAGCTCAAAATAAGCACAAATGCAACAATGAAAAGATTGCCACCAAAGGTGTACATAGCCTTTAACAATTTCCCATTGATATTATTACAAACATTCATATAAATATCTATCTATCCTAAAACCCTATCCAGTGGGGTAAAATGGATCCTTCAACAGATCAGTCACTTTTCCTTTGTTCAATACTAAAAACATATATTTAGTTCACCGGTAAATTGCCTTCCAGGAGTCCGGAATGACAGCACCCATGGAGGATGTCCTATTGGCTTCTGTTGGGACAGGAAGAGAGACAGTTTTAAAGGCCCCTCGCCACCCCCTCTCTCCAGTGTTCTTATAACTTTCTACACCAGATAGGCTGCCACATCTTTATTCTGAGAACAATGTTAATTCACACTGTATACAGTAGCAGTACAGACAATACAAACCAAATAAGAAAAAGGGAGGGGGGTAGTACTGGGTGCTGTCATTCCGGACTCCTGGAAAGCAATTTACCGGTAAACTAAATATATGTTTCCAGGACGTTCTCCATGACAGCACCCATGGAAACCTAACAACTTAGAACGTAATCTTAGGGGGGGACCACTGCCTGTAGGACTTTACGGCCAAAAGCTAAGTCCTGATTGGCCATTGCGTCTAGTCTGTAATGTCTGACAAAGGTAGTGGAGGAAGACCAAGTTGCGGCTTTGCAGATTTGATCAATGGACGCTCCTGCTTTTTCCGCCCAGGTTGTAGCCATGGCTCTGGTAGAATGAGCTCTCAAAGATATGGGGCAAGACAAGTTTTGTAGTCTATAACATTCCCTGATGGTCTCCTTGATCCAGCGGGCTAAAGAGACTTTTGAGGCTTTGCATCCTTTGTTTTTACCACCGAATTGGATGAAGAGGTTTGGTGATTTTCTCCAAGGTTTCGTCTGCTCGATGTAGGCGAGAACTGCTCTTCTCACATCCAGACAGTGCAACCGTTCCTCCTGTATGTTTTTGGGAGCAGTACAAAATGAAGGAAGTATTATCTCTTGTTGTCTGTGAAACACTGAGACAACCTTGGGTAAAAAGGAATGATCCAATTTAAGAACTATCCTATCATCTAGGACCTTCAAACAGGGTTCCCTAACTGACAGGGCCTGTATCTCGCCTATCCTAGCCTGAGGTAGTGATAGCTAGTAGAAATACTGTTTTGAAGGATAGAAGTTTGTCAGGTATATTCTCAATTGAACTATATGTCTCTGCAATGAAGCCACTGAAGAAGGGATCCGTGGTCCCGAAACGCGTATGGCATCGGCAGACTGAGAGAGACTTTTTATTACTTCTTAAGCATATTCAGAAAAGCGCTTTTCTTTGGTAATAGCCGCCACTGCATGTCGGCGCATACCACGTGGGACGCCACAGGTACGCGCTGTTGAATCGTCAGGAGAAGACGCAGCTTGCTACAACGTTTGCTACATTAAGCTTCTTCAACTTATTGCCGACTGGAGTCACTGAGGAACAGCACAGCCGCTTATGTGCGGTGAAGACTCGGTAAAACCGTATATATTTATGTGACACCCTCTGTTGATGCACACCTATGTGACACACTTATGTGCACACCGGCGATCTTTTATGCTGCAGGATTCCCCTGTGTGAATTACACCAGTCTAAACAGTGTATCTAACATCTCGCCCCATCTGTGCCTCAGTAAATGATTGGCAACATTGACATCTTTTTCAAGCCTGCGGTAACGCAACGTTCATTGAAATTACTTCTCCTACCTGCGGTAACGGCAATGTTGGCCAACATCACTTTCTAAACTTGCGGTATATGCAAAGTTGATTGACACTAACTTTAAAACTTGCGGTCACGCAACGCTTTATTACAATAATGTGTTTTACTTCTGGTAATTGAGAGAGCTGTATTTGTGTTTATATCTTCATCCATATATGGATTGATCATTTACAGTTGTTTTCATTATATGTTAGATTTTATGCAAGTTCAAATATATTCAGTGAATCACCCAGCATATCAGTTTGAACCCACTTGGCAAACCATCTAATATATGGGTTCGATTTGGTGAATCACTTTATATATGTGGGTATTATTAACATACCATCTTTGCGATTTTTTCAGCCATCTATTAGAAGCTGAATATCCAGATTGATTATCATCGCTATACCCACATGGGATTTCAATTTTTTATAATATTAAAGCTCCAATTTATGTATTATGTATTGATTTTTTATAGTATTTTTAGACTATTAAAAAGCTCATTGCAGAGACATATAGTTGAGTGCCCGTTACCTTCGTCTTTATATTCACCTTTATCTGGTTACTGTGGGGTAACCTACATACGTGGCACCGCATACCAGTTTGTGTCATCAGAGAGCCGTCTGTACTTTGTACCATATTCTCAATTGGTTCAAAAGGAGAATTACATAAACTGTTCAGTACTACATTTAAGTCCCACGCGGGAACAGTCTGTCTTGAGGTGGGCCGCATTCTGAACACTGCCCTGATGAACCTCTTAACACACCTGTGTTCGGCTAAGGGAAGGTCTAAGCAACTACTTAAGGCTGAGATCTGCACCTTGAGTGTGCTGGGTTTTAAACCTAGATCAAACCCTCTCTGGAGGAAATCTAGTATGTAGCCTATGGACGGATTCTCAGTCCCTGGGTTATTTTGGGCTAGCCAAGATAAGAACCTTTTCCATATTTTAAAATATATGGCCGAAGTTGCTGGCTTACGGCCCTGTTGCAGGGTTGATATTACCTGATCAGAGAGACCCTTCTTCTTCAGGGTTTGCCTCTCAGGATCCACGCAGCCAGTCTCAGCTTGTTTAGACAGGGATGCTCCAGCGGCCCCTGCGTTAACAGGTCTCTCCTGTATAGAAGGGGAACCGGATCTCTGATTGACATCTCCTTTAAGATGGGGTACCAGGCTCTCTTGGGCCAGTCTGGCGCTATCAGGATCAGCATGGTAGAGCTGGTACTCATCTTCTTTAAGACTGCCGGGATTAGAAGCAATGGAGGAAAGGCGTGTGCCAGCTTCATGTCCTATTCCTGGGCTAGGGCGTCTACTGCCACTGGATTGCCATTGAGGCTTAGCGAACAGAAACAGTTGAGCTGTGAGTTTTCCCTAGACGCGATGAGATCTATCCCTGGTTGGCCCCACACCTGGCAGTTGGAAAACTTGTTTGTTCAGGCTCCATTCCCCCGCATCAATTCTGTGACAGCTTAGGAAGTCGACTCTGGAGTTTTGAGATCCTTTCAAATGGGTCGCTGAAATGGACAGACCTTCCATCTCGGCCCATGTGTAGATTTGATCCATTAGACCTTGAAAGAGCGGGCATCTGGTTCCGCCCTGTCTTTTCAGATAATATACCGTTATTATATTGTCTGATAGTATTCTGACATGCTGACCTTGGAGAAGGTGCTTGGCTGCTCTCAATGTCTTCAGTACTGCCTTCGGTTCCAGGTAAAGGTATAATTGAAATACAGGAGGTCATTAGCCCCCGGATTTGCATTGCCTCTCTTAGTGAGTGGGTTCTCTTTGTTTTTGAACGACTCCAGCTTTTCTCTTATATTGATCTGTTTCCTCACCGGCAGAAAGGAGTGCTGTGTCCTCGTGTCCAGAAGAGTCCCCAGGAATTCTTTCCTCGTGTCCGGTACTAGGTCCGATTTTTGATAATTTACAATCCACCCCAGGTCTTTGAATAGGGACAATGTCTGATGGATGTCCCCCTCCAGCTTTTGTACTGAATCTGCTATCAGCAGAAAATCGTCCAAGTAGGATACAATTGTAATTGAACTCTGGCGAAGATAGGCCATCATTTCTGATACTATCTTTGTAAAGAGACGGGGGGACAGATGAAATCCCGAACGGCAGGCACTAGAATTGGTAGTGAAGAATCTCCTCCTTGCACTTGACCGCAAATCTTAGTTATTGCTGATGTTGTAGATGTATGGGGCTGTGAAAGGAGAGCACCTGGTGGGATCAATGGAGTAGTGGACCTTATTGATTCCATCTTGAACCTGTAGTAGGTCACCCACTTGTTTAGAAATTTTAAATTGATGATAGTTCTTGCTGACCCGTCCGTTTTTTTCACAAAAAATAGTCTTGAGTAGTGCCCTGTGAATTGCTGGAGAAGAGGGACCTGGGTGATGGCTCCTAGACCTAGAAGTTTTTGTACGTCTGACAAAAGTTGTTGTTGAAGGAGAGGAGATTTGAAGTGAGTCAACTGGAAGGTTTGTGGGGGAGGACTCCAGAAATCTATCCTGAAGCTGTCCCTGATAGAGTCCAGGATCCACTGATTGTCGGTAACTCCCTTCCAATTTTCCCAAAAGTGTCGAAGTCACCCCCCTACCGGTCTGGCAGTGCTGGTATTGGGGTTAAAGAGGAATCCCCTTCTCCTACCCCCTTTGGTGTAGCTCCAACGCCCTGATTTACCTTTGCCTCTATAAAACTTGGCCTCTTAAGAATTTTGGAGAGGCATTCTGGACATAATGGTTTTTTATATGGCTCCAGAAGCCTTGTTTGGCAGGTCGCACACTTTCTTCCCTTCTTTTTCGGGTCTCCATGATATTTGTCCCCTGACTCTTTTGCAGTCTTCATGGAAACGGAATAGAGACTATTTTTAGTGTTTCCCATAAACCCCTGTTTAAGCCCATAAAGAAGCTACTTACAGGGGCCTGGACGGGGGAGTCTGAACAAGTCTCCTGCTTGTTAGACGCCTGGACCTCCATGATGCAACCTCACCAGGTTGCCATCGGACATTTAAATAGGGTTTCCCCCCCCCCCCCTTTTATTTTTTTCTTACCGGTCCGCCCGTCACCGCCTCCTCCTGCTCTTCACGGGGGGACTCATTCCTAAGAAGAGTCGACCCCCTAGACATGCGAGAGATCCTGATGCAGAGGTCTCCAGCATTCTGATGCGCGCTGCCATCATGCTTCCGGTGACAGCCTAGCGCGTGCAGGGATGCCCAGGAGCCGCTGCCGAGCCCAGAGCTGACTGAAAGGAGAAGCGGCATCGGCGTCCCCGATCCTTGCAGCCATGCTCCAAAGAAGGTACCGGGGACTAAACCAGGGGACCGATTCCCAGAGGGGTGCTGGTTAAGGGGCTGCATGAGTCTGAAGAGGAAAGGTAGGCACCCCCCAACCAGACTCGCCCCATTCCCTACCTAATTCAATAGGCAGATGTCTGTCTCACTCCTCCTATCCCAGTAGGGACAGGAAGAACACTGGAGAGATGGAGTGGGGAGGGGCCTTTTAAACTGTCTCTCTTCCTGTCCCAACAGAAGCCAATTGGACATCCTCCATGGGTGCTGTGATGGAGGACGTCCTGGAAATCTAGAAGTATAGGGGGAAATTTATCAAACTGGTGTAAAGTAGAACTGGCTTAGTTGCCCATAGCAACCAATCAGATGCCTTTGGAAAATGAAAGGTGGAATCTGATTGGTTGCTATGGGCAACTAAGCCACTAAGACAGTTCTACTTTACACCAGTGATAAATCTCCCCCATAATGTTGCCCGATCTAAAGATGCTCTTACACTGAACTCGGCAAAATATGCATCAATTTTGGCAAGATTAGTGCAGTCCCATGTGTATTGATGTCCCACTTCGGTGTGGGAGGGAAACACCACACCGAGCATAGGAGGGAAGGGGGGGACAGGAAATTAGGCCTGAGAACTAGAGAAGGAAAATGGACCTCCTAGTGAAAACTCCTGCCACCTGTTGCGGGAACGTCCGTGACAATTGAGACCAGCTAATTCTGCTCTGATGGCAGATGTTAGGGAGGAAAAAGATTTGCATGTTGTGTTTCAACATGTCCAATCATTAGTTTCCATGGAAGATAAGCCTCTGTCTGTTTCAAGGACCAGCCAAAGAAATTTCAACTTGACAATTATAGCAGAAATTGGACATTCACTGGCCATTAAGCAATAGTTCAAATCAGTCGACGTCCATCTCATGTTTATGGGCAGCTGTAGTACAAGCATACCCACTAGCCTATTCCTAAATAATATATCCTATATGTTATATCTTTTTATGTCTTTAGCTTATCTGTTTCTCACTTTTTTAAAACTTAACACAAGAGTAGGGCTGCAGTAAACGATTATTTTAGTAATCGAGTATTCTACCGATTATTTTTACGATTAATTGAGTACTCTAATAAGAAAAACCTTCTTAAAATAACGTATTGCTTTATAAAAACAATATTTTTATTTCTTACAGTGGTATAGCAAATAATTGCACACACATAAGGCTTCTTTCACAGCTGCAATATACATTCTGTCAGAAGAACAGCCAGCCGGATCGGGTATAGCTGGATACTGCCGGCTGCTGCAGCGATTGACTGTAATGGGGTCCGGCATTGTTACAGGATTCAAGCTGGGTTTTGGCCAAAAAAAAAAAAAAAGGCTTTGGATGATACCCAGCATGTATGCCAAAATATGGCCAGATGGCCTCGTACCACATTATAGTCATTGAGATCATATAGCTGGTTGTATCTGGCTGGACACAATATGGTATACTCCTGTAGGCTGTTCTTCTGCCAGAATGTGTATCTAAGGTTATGATGTGAACTCCGGCAGTCTGTCCCGATGGAGGGACAAAAAAATGCTGCACAGTGACATAGCATTTTGTGGCCGGACTCCGGCCAGTCGCCAGATGATCTGAGTCCTGCAATGTGAACCTGGCCTAAGCTGTTAAAGAAACCTAAATAAGATGGTCAAATGACTTTTAAAAGCAAAAATCAAATAAAAAAATTTAAATTACAAAAAAAATACAAGTAAACAAAGTGGTAAGACACAGGGGCGTAGCTAGAAGTGACTTGGCCCCACAGCACATTTTTGTACAGGGCCTCCCCCTCCAGGCTCTCTCACGGACCGTATGTTTTGGAGGGCATACAGTCGTGTTCATGGGCCTTTATCATTTTTTTTTTTGTGTGTATTTGTGTGGGGAGAGGGGGAGTTGGTTACCAAAACCGTGTTTTTAGTATTTTTATATCTTAATAGTGAAGATGGTTTTTTTTTATGTTTATTTATCTTTATATAAAACATTGGGAAGGAGGGGTGATTTGAACTTTAATCCCAATCTCTGCCAGCCTCCTGTCTATAGCTTGCAGTACATGGCAGCCTCCCTTTTCTGCCCGCTGTGTACTAGTGCTTTTTATGGCACATGTAAGTGCACACCCGATGCCAGCCCAGGACCATCCTGGCATCACGTGTGCATATATAAAAGTGCCAAAATAAGCAGTAGTAGATGGCAGAACAGCGAGCAGAGAGGGTAGGCTGCCATGTATCGCATGCTTTATTATAGACACAGTTAGTTGTGGGCAGAGGCTGGGATAGCCATCCCAGCCTCTGCCCACTCCTTCTTGTGCCAGCCTTCTGTTCTGTACTATAGCAGAGATACATATAATACAGGAGGCTGGGGCTGTACCTGGCCTGCTTTCCTCTACTCTTCCAGTCTCACACAGAGTCCTGGACTCCACAGTCTCTTCTACTTCACCCTGCCCTACGTGCCCACTGCCCTCCCTCCTCCTCATGCCCAGAACTTAGCTGCAAAGGAAAAAAGGGGACAAGGCAACAGCACTCTGTAGACACAAATAAAGTACAACAATGCAATGCCATAATTATAGAAAACATTCTGGTGCTTATACTACGCTTATAAACAGGGGCGGACTGAGAACCCTCAGGGCCCCCGGGCAAAATAAATCAAGGGCCCCCTTCCAGGCCACACCCACATCCCGCCTCCAGCCACTCCCATGTCCCGCCTCGAGTCACACCCGTATCCTGCACAATAATTTATTTAATTAGAAGTGCAACATAAATAACGAATGCAAAAACCAAACCAAAGACAGGTGCATTACAAAATCATAAATAAACAAAACCAAAGCATTACAAATCCTAAAGAGGCAATTAAATATGAAAATAGCACTGTTATGGGGATCTGTGGATGACACTGTTATGGGGATCTGTGGATGACACTGTTATGGGGGATCTGTGGATGACACACTGTTATGGAGAATCTGTGGGTGACACCGTTATGGGGATCTGTGGATGACACTGTTATGGGGATCTGTGGATGACACTGTTATGGGGATCTGTGGATGACACTGTTATGGGGGATCTGTGGATGGCACTGCTATGGGGGATCTGTGGATGACACACTGTTATGGAGGATCTGTGGGTGACACTGTTATGGGGATCTGTGGATAACACTGTTATGGGGATCTGTAGATGACACTGTTATGGGGATCTGTGGATGACACTGTTATGGGGGATGTATGGATGGCACTGCTATGGGGGATCTGTGGATGACACACTGTTATGGGGGATCTGTGGATGTCACTGTTATGGGGGATCTGTGGATGACACTGTTATGGGGGATCTGTGGATGACACACTGTTATGGGGGATCTGTGGATGACACTGTTATGGGGGATCTGTGGAGGTCACTGTTATGGGGGATCTGTGGATGACACACTGTTATGATGGATCTGTGGATGACACTGTTATGGGGGATCTGTGGATGACACACAGTTATGGGGGATCTGTGGATGACACACAGTTATGGGGGATCTGTGGATGACACACAGTTATGGGGGATCTGTGGATGGCACTGTTATGGGGAAACTGTGGAGGACACTGCTATGGGGGGAATCTATGGAGGTCACTGTTATGGGGGACCTGTAGATGACAGTTATGGGTGGATCTGAGGATGGCACTGTTATGGGGGATCTGTGGATGACACACTGTTATGGGGATCTGTGGATGACACTGTTATGGGGGATCTGTGGATGACACTGTTATGGGGGATCTGTGGAGGTCACTGTTATGGGGGATCTGTGGATGACACACTGTTATGGGGGATCTGTGGATGCAGGGCCGGCGCTTCCATAGAGGCAAGGGGGGCAATTGCCCCCGGGCCCCCGAGTCCTTAGGGGCCCCCAAGCAGTGGCGGATCCAGGGGGGGGGCAACGGGGCAATTGAGACAGGAGATGAACGCTTCCACTGTGGAAGCGTTCATCTCCATAGCGATCTGTGTCGCCGTCCTCTGGACAGCGATACAGATCGCTGTGCAGTGCGGCAGGGGAGGGAGAGGCGTCTCCCTCCTGCTCTCTGATAGGCTGCCGGCCTCGTGCCGACAGCCTATCAGAAGCGGGTTCAGGCGGCGCGATGACGCCATCGCGCCGCCTGAGCAGAGGATAGAACGGGACACAGGCCGGAAGAGGCCTGCATCCAGCGCTGCAAGGAGGTAAGTAGGGAGGGGGAAAGGGGAAAGGAGCCTGCACATGATTTTGGTGGGGGTTGGGAGAAGGAGCCTGCACATGATTTTGGTGGGGGGTTGGGAGAAGGAGCCTGCACATGATTTGGGGGAAGGAGCCTGCACATGATTTTGGGGGAGGGAGGGAGTGGAAGGAGCCTCCACATGATTTTGGGGGAGTGGAAGGAGCCTGCACATGATTTTGGTGGGGGGTTGGGAGAAGGAGCCTGCACATGATTTTGGGGGAGGGAGGGAGTGGAAGGAGCCTGCACATGATTTTTTGGGGGAGGGGAAGGAGCCTGCACATGATTTTTGGGGGGAGGGGAAGGAGCCTGCACATGATTTTGGTGGGGGTTGGGAGAAGGAGCCTGCACATGATTTTGGGGGAAGGAGCCTGCACATGATTTTTTTTGGGGGAGGGGAAGGAGCCTGCACATGATTTGGGGGCTGGGGAAAGGAGCCTGCAAATAATTTTGGGGAAGGGGGATGGGTGGGAAAAGGAGCCTGCACATGATTGTGGGGGGGACATGATGGGGGGAGAGAGGAGACTCCGGGGGGCACTATGGGGACATTACTGATGTATTTTATATGGGGGTAGTAGGATAATTAGTCCAGAATATGGGAGGATGATGGAAAAGTAGTAACTGAGATTTATTTTGTTGTCAAACTGCAGAGACGAAACCTGACGGTCTGGTCTGAAGGTCTGAAAGGAGAAGATGAGGAAAGAGAACATCTACATCACAGGAGACGTCACTGGATGGAAGAGGTAAGTGGGGCTGTATTTCTGTAGTGATGGGAGCTGGGGGAGGAGATGTGCAGATGTGCTGGAGAAATGAGCCATGGGGTTGGGGGGGGGGGAGAGATGTGCTGCTGCCACTGGCCCATACAGGGGAGAAATGTGCCATTCGGGGGAGGGGGGAGTATGCGGCAATGGAGGGGGCGGGGAGAAATTGTGACGCGAAGGGGGTGATTGATGGCGTGACACTGAGGGGGGGGGCCCCTTATTGTTTTTCGCCCCCGGGCCCCATTTCACCTAGAACCGGCCCTGTGTGGATGACACACAGTTATGGGGGATCTGTGGATGATACACAGTTATAAGGGATCTGTGGATGACACACAGTTATGGGGGATCTGTGGATGGCACTGTTATGGGGAAACTGTGGAGGACACTGCTATGGGGGGGATCTATGCAGGTCACTGTTATGGGGGACCTGTAGATGACAGTTATGGGTGGATCTGAGGATGGCACTGTTATGGGGGAGGGCACTGCTATGGGGGGGATCTATGGATGACACTATATAGCAACTTATGATGCATGTCATCCACATATCTCCCCCATAACAGTTCTTCTCACTGAGTCCAGTCCATACACAATAACCAGGCCAGCCTTTTGTGATTACTAGTGAAGAAATCAATTGTCACAGTAGTACTACTACTTTAGTAAACTTTACTACTACTTTACTTGAACAACTTCACTTGCAGGCTGCTGCAGCACATCTGGGCCGAAACAGCAGGCAGGGCAGGAACCAGGAGGGGAACTTGGGAAGTGGGCGCGTCACGTGAATGGTGTGGACGGTGCTCTGACTGTCTGTCTACTCTGTGTGAGGCGCAGGCAGGCCGCAAAAATCAATGAAGACGTCAGTAACATAACATCACGACTCACTGACGTCACCGCAGGGCGCCTCTGCGCCGCACAGGACGCCATGGCCGGCCCCTCCTCTCCTCCTCTGCTCCTGCTGCCGGGCCCTGCCCCTGCCCCTGACGTCACGGACGTACATGTAAAGTAAGCGAACGGCACGGAGTGACTGCCAGTGCCTGGAAGAACTGGACTGTGGTTTACTTTAAATGATTTGTATTGTACTGCAGACTGCAGTGCTGACAGTCTGCTGTAGAGTAGATCACTTGTGCTGCGCACGGCACAGCCGCGGCACAGCTGATCTCTTTTTCTCTATACTGAGTGGGCAGCCGCCGGGCCCCCTTCCTGGCCGGGCCCTCGGACCATGTCCGAAGTGCCCGACCGCTCAGTCCTCCCCTGCTTATAAATTTGAGATATTTAGCAAATACATTTTGTACAAAATTATCTGGGCCCGTCTACCAAACATCAAGGCCGTTATGGCACCAAAAATGGTGGAAAGCAGAGTGGACCCAGCATGCGGAACCTGCACTCCCTGAATTTCATGGTGGCCATTTTGGCACATTACAGGTAATATTTAGTGTTAGGTTCCCGTCTGATAGAGATCGCCTTGACGTTTGGAAGACGGGCCCAGATCATTTTGTACAAAATGTATTTGCCAAGTATCTCTAAGGGTACTTTCACACTAGCGTTTTGGATTCCGTTTGTGAGATCCATTTCAGGGCTTGCACAAACGGTCCAAAACGGATCAGTTAAGCCCCAATGCATTCTGAATAGATAAGGATCTGTTCAGAATGCATCAGTTTGGCTCCGTTCCGCTACTATTCTGTTTTGGAGACGGACACCAAAACGCATCATGCAGCAATTTGGTGTCCGTCTGAACAGGCGGAGCCTAACGGATCCGTTTTTAATTACAATGTAAGTCAATGGGGACGGATCCGTTTTCAATGACACAATATGGTGCATTTGAAAACGGATCCGTTCCCCATTGACTTTCAATGTAATTCAAAACTGAACTTTGTCATTTTTCTTTTAACTAATGCAAACGGATCCGTTTTGAACGGATACAACTGTCATGAACGTAAAGCAGCCTTCTCTCGTGATTTTGAGGACTGAGGTTGCTATACACATCCAGGCTCCTGAAGCCATCAACAGTGTTTAAAGGGGTTTTCCCAGACTTTTCTACTGATAACCAATCCTCTTCATGGGTCATCAGTATGTGATCAGTGGAGGTCCGACTCCCGGGACCACGGCCGATCAGGTGTTTGCGCAGCGGCCTTCTTGCAGCTTAGCCGGTGAAGTTACTAATCAACAAAGAAGGCTCCTGGCATACTATTAGCTCAATGGAAACAGGTAAATCTCTTCTCTCGTCATGAAATATTGACATTGCTGAACACCAAAAAGAGAAGTCTCCAGACCCTCAGCGTCTCCCTGAAGAATGGCGCAGAGTAGAGTCCGAAAAATACACCAAACATTGAAGCCTGTCTATTAACTCCACATGGGTGCCTGTAGCTGACACTCTCAGAGGTTTAGAACTTGGTTGCACCTAACTTTTCAGAGTGGACTTTACCCCCATAAAATGTGGTAGTTTTTAGTACTGCTTAGAATATTCTGTTATTTATTTCACTGTTGCTTTTGTATGTTTTCTTATGCTCATTATAGTTTCCAGTTTCCCCCCACCTACTCTCAGCTGTTTGAAGATCTCCAAGAATACACCAGATTCACATCTTCTAGGCGGGGCAACTGGCTCACTGTAACGTATAGCTTTTATTGTCTGTATAATGGTTATTAAGATAGTATCGCTAAATGTAAAGAGCCTTAACAGCCCTCCGAAGAGATCCTTCTTATAGACAGGAGGCCCTTAACCTAAAGTGTGATATTCTTTGCGCCCAGGAAACTCATATAGTGGCACAAGATAGCGACAGAGTCCGCCACCCCAAATTCCCAACCATTATTCAATCGCATTTTATTAAAAAACAAAGGGGTGTTCTCCTTGCTTTTAGAGATACCCTAGCGTTCACCCCTATTTCAAAAATTGTAGATGCGGGCAGATTCATCATACAAGTCTGCTCTATCAATAATGTCCTGTACACAATAGTGGGGTTATACGCACCAAACTCCCATCAACTACGCTTTTTGAAAAAGCTTTTTAGGAAAATTGATAAAGTAAAACAGGGTCAACTAATTCTCTGTGGAGACTTTAATTTAACTCCTAACCCTGACTTAGACTCCTCAGCCCCTTCTAGATTCCAAAATGTACCTTTTCAGAATTAGATCTCTTTGGAGGATCTTTATGACGTAAAGTGTACCATCCACCCAATGGAAAAAGATTACACTTTATTTTCCACTGCTCACAAAACATATTCCCGAATCAATCTATTTCTACTCTCTAGGTCACTACTCCAAAAGGTCTTAGAGTCCTCCATAGGTATAATAAAGTGGTTGGACCATGTAGCTATCACTTTTTTACTACAGGAGGCCTATCCCCCTACCCACTAAACTCTTTGGCACAACAACACCTTTCTAATGGCACACACGTCATACAAGGTGGAAATTGAATCTGCCCTCCAGGAATACTTTCGTCATAATGTTGGGTCTTTTTCCTCTCCCTTTTCGTTATGGTCAGCCCACAAGGCATTTATCAGAGGAATTTTTATTAAAGTAAGTGTGGCAGCTAAAAAAGATAACAAGATCTCTGAATTACTGTCCAAAATAGAAGATCTGGAGAAAAGAAATAAAAATACCCCCCTATACTCAGATAACCTGAAAGACCTTAGACTCCAGCTCGACGATTGTTTTTTTTGTAGATACGAGAGGAATCTACAAAAAGTGAAAGCTAGATATTATTAGCAAAATAACAAAGCGGGTAAATTATTAGCCCAATGCGTAAAATCTCAGAGGGCTTACTAATCTTCACCTCCCAACAATATCTGAGGAACAAGCAGAAGCTTTGGGGAACCCACTTACTGAAGCCGAACTTCAAAAGGTTATTAATTCCCTCCCTATGCAGAAAGCCCCAGGACCTGATGGTCTATCAAATTGTTACTACAAATCCTTCTATACAATCCTCCTCCCCCACCTACGTGATGTTCTTCAGAAAGGGTTCAAAGTTGGCAGTTTCCCAGCAGAAATGCTATCTGCTGTCATAGTGACCATCCCGAAACAAGGAAAAACACCTGACTCCTCACAAAATTTTAGACCTATTTCTTTACTGAACACAGATTTAAAAGTCTAAGCCAAAGCTTTGGCTAATCGACTAGCTCCCATCCTACCGACCTTGATCAATTGCGATCAATCAGGCTTCATTCAAGGTAGACAAATCATAGGGAACACTAGGAGAGTCATGAATATTGTAGACCACATTGAGAGGTTAGGCCTGGAAGCGGTTTTAGTAACCCTAGATGCGGAAAAGGCTTTTGACCGCATTAATTGGTCTTTCACTTTTTCTGTACTTCAGATATTGGGAATCTGCGGCCCTTTTCTGGGAGCGGTTAAAGCCTTATACTGCAACCCTTCAGCCCAGGTATATGTTAACAACACTTTATCATCTTCATTTACGATCACCAACGGCAACCAACAGGGTTGTCCCCTCTCCCCGCTCATATTTATCATGTCCATAGAACCCCTAGCACAAGCGATCCGACTCTCTGAACACATCAAAGGAATTGACATAGGGGGGAGAACCCACAAACTCTCATTATATTCAGATGACATAATTTTGACCCTAAGATCCCCAAACACTCTCTACCAGCTGTCATGGAAGTTATTCGCCAATTTGGAGAACTTTCCAGCTATAAAATTAATGAACAGAAATCTCGAGTCCTCCCTATTAATATCTAAGCTGACTCTTTGTCAAGGTTACAATCCAGTTTTAACCTAGACTGGCAATCTGAACAGGTCCAATATTTAGGCACTAAAGTTACAAAATCATTCAAACAGCTATATGGTAGCAACTATCTCCCGCTACTTAAAGAAGTAGAAATGGACCTAGCCCAATACAGCAAACATGAAATATCTTGGGTAGGCCGCATTATGACCTCCCAGATGTTAACCCTCCCCAAGATTTTATATAAGTTCAGAACTGTACCTATACTGATACCACAAGCTTTCTTTAACCGTATCAATAGATTACTACATAGGTTTATCTGGACCCCCAGGAGACCCCACTATTTTGCACACAAAATAATGACAATACACAAAAAGCGGGAGGTTTAGGGCTTCCCAACATACATGACTACTACATTGCTACCCACATGAGCTTTATGAAAGAATGGTGGAAAGGAGATTTGCAGCATCATTGGATACACATTGAATTGGCTATTTCCCCGAGCCATAATCTAAAAGCCTTGCTTGTGGCCACGTTAGATCCTACACTTCTCATGAAGGGCCTACCTAACTTTCTTCGCACCTCAATAATGGTATGGAGGACATTTCATTCCAAAACCTCTGGAGTAGCACTCTCTCCTTATCCTTATCTCCTTAGAAACTTTGACCTTCTTCATTCCCGATCTTGAGGTTAATAACTAGGTGAATAGTGGCCCAACACATGTTTCACAACTCTTTGAAACGTCTCAACTTAAGCAATTCGCCTCTCTACATGAATTATACTCAATACCTCATAAAGATTTCTATAAATACTTTAAGATGAGACATTTCCTCCATAGTAAAGACTCCTTCAAAGTAACTGCATGCAAAGAAGTACTAGACCTTTGGGATACTAAAGGCCCCTCGGTGAAGGGCCTTAGACCCATCTATAACTTGATAGACTCTAAACATAAATTCACCAAATCAACTCCCTTCCTCTCATGGGAAAAAGAATTAGGTAAACAATTCCCGGATCTTACTTGGGCATCGTCTCTCGCTTTTATAGCGACCTCATTCACCTGTGTCTCTCTCTTTGAAGCGGCAATTAAGATGATGCTCAGGTGGTACCTCACACCAGATAGACTGAGTCACATCTACCCAGGGACTACCAATCTGCGCTGGAGGGGCTGTGGAGGCAGAGGTACCCTTCTCTATATTTTATGGTCATGCCCCAAACTCAAAGGAATATGGGCAGCTAGTATTACCCTCCTATCATCTATCACGGTAATTCAGACGCACCCTTCTCCAGAATTGGCCTTACTATTCCATGACATTATGAACTTCCCAGTCAAAGCCCGCATAATCACAACTCATTATCTGTTGTCTACTAAACTGGTCATCACGATGTATTGGAAATCCCCAACTGCCCCTCAATTGAGAGAAGTAGTAGATCTAGTTAATTCTTCCTGAACACATGAAAAAATGAGTGCCTGCATGACTCACGCTTACCCACGTTTTGAAAAATCGTGGAAATCCTGGTTATCGTCCACTTACACAGTTATACCTAGCCAATAAACCCTGGTGTTGTCTAACTTGGAGATCGCTGAGTTTACTTAGTTTATATGTTGTATGTTTTTCCCTCATATTTTCTTCCATGAACAAATATACTACTTGTGACTATTTTCAATCGAATGTAACTCGTAGTTGGCTTAAGATGTTACACTACTACACATATACTTGAAATATGTTGAGTTTATTTACAGTGTGATGTTTATGGAACTCATGTTCTGTTTTTGAAGATTCTAAAATCCAATAAAAAACTATTGTTGTAAAAAATTGTCCATCACACATCGTGTGCATGTAGCCTAAACCTTAAAAACAAAAACAATTGCAGAATTGTTGTTTTTTCAGTTTCCTTAATTTTTTAATACATTATTTGTAGCCCAAGATTAAGTCATTAAAAGCTCGTACCCTGAAAACAAACCCTCAAATGGCCACACTTACAAAAACATAAAATATATGACTCTAGAAACCCAGTGATAAAAAACAGCAGTGTCTTTAAGAATCTAAATAACTGCATCCTGAAGAGGTTACTCTATACACAAATCTTGAATGAAAAAAGGTCTATCCTTTAGCCACCACTTAGATTAATACCCCTTAGTTTCACATATGAACCACAACTTTTCTCATCGGATGGACAACACTTTTTGTCTCTCAGAAGTATGAAGAAGACCAAATTTTTCTCTTCTGGTCTAGTTGGATGTAAGTAACCTTGTGGAATACATTCTCGTTTTTTTTTTACATTACCTACGTAAGAACGCTAGCTCCTTAAAGTCATCATCCAATTAACTCTGGCTCTATGACTGTTATGCTTTTTCCTGCACCTCCCTTTGTCATTGCAGAATTCCCAGCAGGACCTTTCTGTGCTGTAACATCTTGAGTAGTTCCTGTAACTTATCCCAAGGTAGGGATTAGACTTTTAATTCTATTAATGGTTTTAATTTGCCTCACAGACAGCGGACCCAGAGAAAATACAACTTGACAAAACAACAAGGCAACAACTTTGGCAATATATCTGGGATCTAAGGCAGACTTATAAGTATGGAGGGATACTTGGAAAAAAACACCAAGATGTCCTCAGAAACAGTATGGATATTCACAGTATGAATAATTAATGCTAAAACGTAACCTTTATTACCATATAAAAAATGGGCTATGGCCCATTTAATAGTGATAATAAAATCGGGAACCAAATGCAGGTATAGGTGCCCTTTATGGGTTTTCTAAAGAAATGCTAATTAGGCTCCATGCCTATGTACAGAAGAAGCTCACAGGGTCCCTAGAGTTACATATGCAGTTGCCATAATCACTTTCCATATAGCACTGTAATAGTGCCCCAACTTTTTTTCTAATGGATATAGGAAAAACTGTAATTAGTTTTGGAATCATTTTCTTTCCTCTTCTAGGTCACTGTTAAACTCCACTGTTAGGATATTTTGGGCCCCCTCAAGCACCAGGACCTGAGTGTGACTACAAACTCTCCATCCTCTACAGTTACTATAATAACATACTGTAGATAGTAAGGAATAGATAGACATCACAAAGATTAGACTTTCTTAAAGGGAACCTGTCACCTCTAAAACACATATTAAACCAACATCATTACTTTACAGTAGCCCCCAGTGTGTTCCTAATCATATGTTTCATTCCTCCATCGGTTGGTGCACACTTTATAAAAACGCTGTTTTAATCTTCGTTTTCACAAACCTCAGAGTCAGCTTGAAGTCAAGGGGGCAGCGGCCTCCTCGCTTCAAGTCAAGCTAAGCCCGCCCCTTGTACTGCGCGATCCCGTCTCCGGCTCCCACACTCAGCCGGCCTCTTTCCTGGAGGCTACTGTAAGGTAATGATGTCGGTTTAATATGTGTTTTAGAGGTGACAGGTTCCCTTTAAAAAACACAAAACCTATTATCCAATTCTGTGAAGATTACAGCATTAGGTACTATAATAGAGTTTATAACATTAAATATAGGTCATTCATGTGAATATTTTAACAAATGGCATGTGACATTTGGTAGATTTGTCTCAAAAACATGGTGGACAGCCATTTTAAGGTCTCTCCAGAGAGATTCCATTGCGTTCAAGTTAGTGCTCTGGTGGGGCCACTCAAGGATCTTCACAGAGTTGTCCAAAAGCCACTTCTGGGTTGTCTTGGTTGTGTGGTTATGGTCATTGTCTAAGGTCTAGAGCACTCTTGATCAGGTTTTCATAAAAAATATCTCCAATCTTTTCCCCAACCATGACCAGTCTCCCTCTTCCAATCACTGAAAAACACTCCCACAACATGATGCTGCCACCACCATGCTTCACTGTAGGGATGGCATTGGGCAGTGCCTAGTTTCCGCCAAGCATGATGCTTAGAATTTAGGCCCAAAAGTTCAATCTTGGTTTCACTAGACCAAAGAATCTTGTTTCTCCCAGTCTGGTAGACTTTAGGTGTTTTTTTTTGTGCAAACTTTCATGTGTCTTTCACTGATGAAAAAG
The DNA here is from genome assembly GCA_033119425.1 of Bufotes viridis. Classification (NCBI taxonomy): domain Eukaryota; kingdom Metazoa; phylum Chordata; class Amphibia; order Anura; family Bufonidae; genus Bufotes; species Bufotes viridis. Next base: position 86,377,324 of record CM065592.1, on the reverse strand, counting down.
GCTTCTTTCTGGTCACTCTGCCCTAAAGCCTAGATTGGTGGAATATGGCAGTGATGGTTGATCTTCTGGAAGTTTTTCCCATCTGCACACAGGATCATCAAGAATGACCATTGGGTTCCTGGTCGCCTAATTTACCAAGGCACTTTTACCCTGATTACATAGTTTGGTGGGGCGGCCAGCTCTAGGAAGAGTCCTAGTAGTTCCAAACTTCTTCCATTTAAGAATTATGAAGACCACTGTGCTCTTGGGAATGCTCAGTGCAGCAGAATTTTTTGTACCCTTTTCCAGATCTGTGCCTCCAGACAATCCTGTCTCTGAGCTCTATATGCAGTTCTTTCTGCCTCATGGCTTTGTTTTTGCTCTGATATGAATTATCAGCTGTGGGATCTTATATGGACAGCTGTGTTTCTTTCCAAATCACGTCCAAACAACTGAACTTACCACAGTTGGACTCCATTGAAGGTGTGGAAATATCTCAAAGATGATCAAGAGAAGTGGGAAGCCCCCAGAGTTAAATTTCAACTCTCATAGCAAATACTTATGTCGATCCATGTGAAATTTTTGTTTGACCTTTTTAATAAATTTGAAAACATTTCTAAAATTCTGTTTTCATTTTCTATTAAGGGAGATTGCATGCAGATTGGTGGGGAAAAACTTAGCACAAGGCTGCAAGATAATAAAATGTGAAAAAAATGAAAGGGTATGAAGACTTCCCAAATGCACTGTACCCATAAGCTCTTGCTTATGCTCAGTATAAGGTCATGGATAAAAATAAAAAGATGGGTCCTGTCATCCAGGTAAAAGCATTTCCTTACACTCTAAGGCCTCATGCACACGACTGTATGTATTTTGCGGTCCGCAAAAAACAGATCCGCAAAAAATACAGATGACATCCGTGTGCATTCTGTATTTTGCGGAACGAAACAGCTGGCCCCTAATAGAACAGTCCTATCCTTGTCCGTAATGCAGACAATAATAGGACATGTTCTATTTTTTTGCGGAAGGGAAATATGGACATACGGAAACGGAATGCACACGGAGTACCTTCCATTTTTTTGCGGACACATTTAAATAAATGGTTCCGCATACGGTCTGCCAAAAAAACTGAACGGACACAGAAAGAAAATACGTTTGTGAACATGAGCCCTTAGTCTAAGGGTGAAAGTAGCCTAACAGTAATAGTAATATGTGATTTTTTTTTTCACGTTTTACTACTTTTCTAAAAAAAAAAACGTAACAGACACAAAATAAAATACATTCGTGTGCATGAGGTCTAAGGCATGACTGTCGCAGGGAGGATTTCGAGCCCTTGCAGCTTGAGTAATGAACTCTTTTATCTGAGAAGTTGAAAACCTCTCTCAGTCTGGCGCTGACGTAAGGATTGCTTAAAGCACAGAACTGATATGGATTAAACATAGCGCGATCTGCCAGCCACCTGCCAGCTGGACCAACTTCTCCGTTCAAATTTTTATATTAACCCTCATGGCTGCAAACAGAATAAGCAAAATATTGAAAAGCAACATGGATTTAGATTTGGCGCACTCAATGTACTGCATTTTTTGGCACATGCAAATTAATTCAGCTGCATTATCTTTAATAAAAAAAAATATCCCCTTACTGACATATGGCTCCAAATTATTTACTTCCAACGTTTTGACAACTTACCTAGTATCTTTAATGGGGTTTTCCAGTGCAACAAAAATTAGTTGCAGTGGAACTAAATGTTTTAAAACATAAAAGAAGCAATAGTCTCCTCCACCAGTCCTTGCCTGGGTCTCCACTGCGCTCTGGTTTTTGCTCCCATCTCGACACATAGGGAATGTCTGGTAATATAAGCTTGCCTCATTCATGAAAAGCCTGGGGGAAGAATGGAGCAGCAGCCTGAGCCATTGATGTGGCAGAAGGTGTGTTTCAGACTACCGATAGCTATGCAGAAAAGCTAAGCTGCAGTCACTGATCAAACTGTATCCTAAGGAGATAAAAAAACAGCCAAAAAGAAATCTCGGGTAAAGAATCAATTATGTGACAATGGTTTAAATGGGTTTTCCAGCTTTGAAACCTTTTTGGGCATCCTCCCTCCCAACTGGACCTGTGGAGGGAAGCATACTCACCTGCTCCCTGCCGCTTTGTTCTGCCATGGTCTGGTTCCCTGCTTGTCAACTTCCGAAGTGGATGGGGGTTACTGGCCACAGTGTTGACATGTCTCCCAAATGGCACATCACTGGGTCCCCTGTTTCTGTGGCCAGTCATTGACTGTAGCGGTACATGTGACCCTGTCCACTCTGGAATTTGGCAAGCAGGGAACTGGGGCATGGCGGACTGAAGGAGCTGGAACCAAGTGGTGGGGAGCAGATAAGTATCCTTTCCTCCGCAGGTCCGGTGTACAGGAAGAGGCTGGTGAAAAGGGTTTCAAATGTGGACAAGGCCTTAAAAGATCATATTTTAACCTCAACTATTTTAAATGATATTCTTAAATTACAGTATATTTGGCCATCTTCCCAGAATGAACCTTATCCTTTACCATGTTCCAGCAGGGATTCTGCAGTATACTGGTTGACTATGGACATTTGCTCCACTTTTCAACTGCAATAGCGTTCTACGTATTGGGCTTAAAAGTCTCAAGTATTGGTAAGTATGCACTATTTTTAGTACATCATACCCAACCTCTTTACTTGCAGGACATCTATAGCTGTAAAGTGTGACATCTGTAAAATACCAGTATTATAACTATGTACTGAATTTAAGAGCATGCATATCTTACACTAAACAGTGTGAAATTATATGGGCAGTAGAACAGATCGGTCTTAATAAACCCTGTAAACTGGCGGTGGCTCCCCCCAGGGCCAGTTTTAGACAAAATGTGGCCCTGGGCAAAATCAAAAGAGGGGGCCCACATCTTTTAATAATGTGCTAAACACACAGTCCAACATCCGACACCCCCGCCGATCAGCTATTCCCTTCTGCTGTCCCATAGACATACAGCAGCAGAGCAGGAAGAGCGAAGGGAGACAGCACGTGCGCACAGCACACGCCGTGTCCTCAAACAGCTGATCATCGGGAGTGCCGGGTGTCAGACCCCCGCTGATCTAATATTGATCAATATGAAAAAACGGGAGAACCTCTTGAAGCTACCCCCAATACTGTGCCTGTTGTGCCCCCCCCCCCCCATGTCCACAAACACTATACTATACTATACACCCAGACTGCCTTCATTAGTAATGGTGCCCCCAAATAGACAATTGAAGAACCGTGTGGCATTTGGAATTACACCACAGTCGCCGAAAATATTGCAGGAGACCTACTGGAACACGCATGGAGCCGAGACTTAACCAGAAAACAGTAAAGTTTGGTGGAGGCAAAATCATGGTCTGGGGTTACATTGAGTATGGGGTGTGCAAGGGATCTGCAGGGTGGAAGGCAACATCAATAGTCTAAAATACCAAGAACTCTTAGCTACCTCTTATATTCCCAACCATAAAAAAGGCCAAATTCTGCAGCAGGATGGTGCTCCATCGCATACTTCCATCTTCACATCAAAGTTCCTTAAGGCGAAGAAGATCAAGAGGCTCCAGGATTGGCCAGCCCAGTCACCAGACATGAACATCATTGAGCATATGTGGGTTAGGATGAAAGAGGAAGCATGGAAGACGAAACCAAATAATATTGATGAACTCTGGGATGCATGCAAGACTGTTTTCTTTGCTATTCCTGATGACTTCATCAATAAATTGTATGAATCCTTGTCAAACCGCATGGATGCTGTCCTTCAAGCTCATGGAAGTCATACAAGATATTCAATTTGGATCTCACAGCACCACTACTTAATTTGCTGACATATTTTTGGATTTGCAGTAAAGTTGTTCAATTTCTGTACAGGCGACAAAACTTTTGTCTTGCCAAAATTTGACCTTTCTGTCTTGATTAAATGATAAATCTTTTTTCAGTGAAACTAATTTATTTCCGTGCATTAAACATCATTTGGGAGGGCTTTAGCTTTTCATATGAGCTATTTCTCACACCAATTGATTAATTAAAAGTCAGGTTAATAGCAGGAGTTTCTACCAAATAGAGAAGCGACAAGACTTTTGTCAGGGACTGTATATATATATAAAAAAGCCTCCCTCCCGTCCCCCCGTCGCTGTCAGTAATGCAGACCACAGTTTTATCTATGGCTTGTGTTGCTGCGTCCTGATGCTTGCCATCCCAATGACATCACCACTCCTGCTGCGGGTCTCACTTGATGACGTCATCATGTGAGACCCAGAGCAGGAGGTTGCAGTGATTTCATTGCGGCTTCTTGCTCTGTTCTAACGCCTCACAGGCTTGAGGTCTAGCGGCCTAAAGCTTGTGAAGTTGGACTCCCATGAGTGTGCACCCCTTTACAACTCTAGCATATTCAGCTTTTTATGTAATATCAGACTACATTAGAAGAGGAGGTATAAGAGGAGAGGACTACAACTCTCAGCATGTCCAGGCCATCATTATATAAAATCAGGGTACATTACAACACCCTGGATATGTTTGGAGTTGTATACCTCCTCTTATAATGTACTCTGATATTACATAATATCTGCTTGGACATGCTGGGAGTTGTAGTCTTCTCTTATACCTCCTCTTGTAATGTACTCTGATATTACATAACAGGAGGTATAAGAGACGAGGACTACAGATCCCAGCATTTCCCTGGCACCTATATTCAATCCATACTTCCTAACCCCTTAAGGACTCAGCCCTATTTCACCTTAAGGACCTTTTTTGCAAATCTGACCAGTGTCACTTTATGTGGTGATAACTTTTAGACACTTTTACTTATGCAGGCCATTCTGAGATTGTTATTATTTATAAAAAAAATACCAAATTTACCAAAAATTAGGAAAAATTAGCAATTTTCCAAATTTCAATTTCTCTACTTCTATAATACATAGTAATACCGCCCAAAAAAGTTATTGATTTACATTCCCCATATGTCTACTTCATGTATCGATCATTTTGGGAATGCCATTTCATTTTTTGGGGACGTTACAAGGCTTAGAACAGGCATCCTCAAACTGCGGCCCTCCAGCTGTTGCAAAACTACAACTCCCAAAATGCCCTGCTGTAGGCTGATACCTGTAGGCTGTTCGGGCATGCTGGGAGTTGTAGTTTTGCAAAAGTTGGAGGGCCACAGTTTGAGGGTGCCTGGCTTAGAAGTTTAGAAGCAAATCTTGGAAATTTTCAAAAACCCATTTTTTTAGGTACCAGTTCAGGTTTGAAGTCACTTTGTGAGGCTTACATAATAGAAACCACCCAAAAATGATCCCATCTAAGAAACTACACCCCTCAAGGTATTCAAAACTGATCTTACAAGCTATGTTAACCCTTTCGGTGCTCCACAAGAGTTATTGGCAAATGGAGATGAAGTTTCAGAATTAAATTTTTTTGCCAAATTTTCCATTTTAACCCATTTTTTCCACTAACAAAGCAAGGGTTAACAGCCAAACAAGACTGTATCTTTATTGCCCTGACTCCGCCGTTAACAGAAACACCCAATATGTGGTCGTACACTACTGTACGGCCACACGGCGGGGCGTAGAGGGAAAGGAGCGCTGTGTGGTTTTTGGAAGGCTGATTTTTATGGACCGGTTTATTTACACCGTGTCCTATTTCAAGCCCCCCTGATGTACCTCTGGAGTAAAAACTCCCTAAAAGTGACCCAATCTAAGAAACTACATCCCTCAAGGTATTAAAAACTGATCTTACAGGCTATGTTAACCCTTTCGGTGCTCCACAAGAGTTATTGGCAAATGGAGATGAAGTTTCAGAATTAAATTTTTTTGCCAAATTTTCTATTTTAACCCATTTTTTCCACTAACAAAGCAAGGGTTAACAGCCAAACAAGACAGTCTTGTATCTTTATTGCCCTGACTCTGCCGTTTACAGAAACACCCCATATGTAGTAGTATACTGCTGTATGGCCACACGGCGGGGCATAGAGGGAAAGGAGCGCCGTGTGGTTTTTGGAAGGCTGATTTTTATGGACCGGTTTATTTACACTGTGTTCTATTTCAAGCCCCCCTGATGCCCTTTTTGGGACTATTTTTAGGGTATAAAGGATTTTTGGTTGCTCTATATTACATTTTTGTGAGGTAAGGTTACCAAAAATTGAAATTCTGAAATTTCATCTCCATTTGCCATTAATTGTTGAGGAACACCTAAAGGGTTATTCAAATTTGTAAAATCAGTTTTGAATACCTTGAGGGGTGTAGTTTCTTAGCTGGGGTAACTTTTAGGAAGTTTCTACTTTAGGAGTGCATCAGGGGGGCTTCAAAGGGGACATGGTGTCAATAAAAAAGGCCATCAAAATCGGCCTTCCAGAAACCATGTCGTCCTTTCCTTTTGCACCCTGCCTTTTAGTGATACAGCAGTTTACGACCACAAATGTGGCATAAACTGCAGTATCAAGGTAATAAATATTACATTTTGTTTGGCTGTTAACCCTTTCTTTTTTACTGGTAAAGACGGATTGGAATAGAAAAGTGCCAAAAATGACTGTTTTGGCACCGTTTTTTTTTTTTTTGGACCGTGTTAATCTTGGGGGTTAGGTCATGGGGTATTTTTATAGAGGAGATTATTACGGACGCGGCGATACATAATGAGTTATAATATCCTTTTTTATTATTATCCTAAAGTCTAAGAGTCATTTTTTTAAATTGGCTAAAAAAAGCCAATTGTATTAGGTAGGGGCTAATTTTTTGCCGGATGAGGGGACGGTTTTAATGGCACTATTTTGGGGGGCATGTGACTTTTTGATCGCTTGCTATTACGCGTTTTATTATGTACGGTTAGGTCATGGGGTATTTTTATAGGCCAGATTATTACGGATGCGGCAATACCTAATTTGTCAACTTTTTAAATTATTTTTTTAATCATTTTAGATTTATAAACTCATTTTTGCAAAACATTTTTGGGGTGTCTCAAGTCTGAGAACCATAGTTTTTATCCGATTGTCAGTGGCTACAGATGATCGGGGCACGTGGCACACTGAGTGGTGGTGTCCTTTCGTATCCCCCTCCTGTGACACACTCTGCATCTTTTTTGGGTTCATCCCTTCTTTCCAGTATGGGGGACCACACCTGGAAAGTGTTGGCCAGGGACGATCTGGGCGCCTCCAGTTCCTGAGGTACTCCGGCCTGCTCTTTCCTGGTCAGAAAAGATCAGGGTCTTGAGGACTGCCTCATAGAATTGAAGGAATTTCCCTGAGTTGCCAGCGCTCTGGAACAGTACAAAAGAGTTGTACAAGGCAACCTGTATGAAGTAGACCGCAACTTTTTTGTATCATGTCCGGGTTTTGCACATGGCATTATATGGCTTGAGGACTTGATCAGAGAGATCAACTCCTCCCATATACCGATTGTAGTCGACGATACAATCAGGCTTGAGGACCATTGCCGTGGTACCTCGCACAGGGACAGGGGAGATGCCGTTACCATGAATTGTGGTCAGTACAAGGACATCCTTCTTGTCCTTATATCTGACCAGCAACAGGTTTTCACTGGTAAGGGCACGGGTCTCACCCTGGGGATAGGTACCTGAAGGGGGACGGTAGGAAGGCCGCGCTGACTTTTCAGCACGGTCCCACAAGCAGACGTGGATCTGGCAGCGAGGGACTTGAACAAGGGAATGCTAGTATAAAAGTTATCCACGTACAGGTGGTAACCCTTATCTAGCAGTGGGTACATAAGGTCCCATACAAGTTTCCCGCTAACACCCAGAGTGGGGGGACATTCTCGGGGTTCAATACGGGAATCTCGTCCCTCGTATACACGAAACTTGTAAGTGTACCCTGAGGTACTCTCACAAAGTTTGTACAGCTTCACGCCATACCTCGCCCACTTTGAGTGAACATACTGGTGGAAAATGAGTCTCCCCTTGAAAGCAATGAGAGACTCATCAACCGCGACCTCCCTTCCAGGTACATAGATCTCCAAAAATTTGACCCTAAAGTGATCGATGACTGGCCGTATCTTATACAGACGTCATAGGCAGGATCACCTTAAATGCAGGCATTTCCGGATGGCCTCAAATCTGGGACATGTCATGGCCGTACTGTAAAGTGGGGTCTGATAGAGGACATCCCCACTCCAGTACAGCCTGGCACTAGGTTTCTTGACTAGGCCCATGTGCAGCACAAGGCCCCAAAACGTCCTCATCTCGGCTGCACTGACCGGCGTCCAGCCACCGGGCCTAGCCAAAAAAGAGCCCGGGTGTTGAGCAACGAACTGTTGGGCATACAGATTTGTTTGCTCCACCATTAGATTTACAGTTGGTCACTGAAAAAAAGACTAAAAAAGTCGTATTCAGTAAAGCCCACTGTGTAAATCTGGATTCCTGATTCACTAACAAAATCAGGAATTGCGGGCTCAGAGTTCTCTGTGGTACACCAGCCAAGTTCGCCGCTTGGGGGCTCAGGTGAACTGACCTGGTGGGCCGGGAAACTAGTACGAGACCCAGAGCTGCTCGTAATGGGGTGGGCCACAGGGTCCCTGACATGGTGGTCCCCTTGCTCCGCCTGGCAGCGTCTCCGCCGCCTTGGGGGCTCATCATCGCTAGATGATGAGAAGGACGCGGATGACAAAAGGAACGTGGGGTCATCCTCGTCCTCACTGGGACTCAGATTCTGAGGCAAGTTGGGCATATGCCTCCTCAGCTGAGAACGTCCAGAGGGCCATAGGGGAGTGTGTGGGTGCGTGTGTATGTGCGTGCGTGAAACACTTTATTTAGTGTGCGTGTGTGTGGGGGTACGAGTTTTCCCTAAAGCTAAGAGGGAAAAAAAAGAACTAACTAAAAAAAAAAAAAAAAGCCAAAAAATGTATAAAGGGTTAAAAAAAAAATTCAAACTCGCTGATCAGCCGTCCGGCGCTGATCAACGGTGAGGTGGGAGATGCGCTAACAGTGGCCGGACGCTAAAGAGTGCCGGCCACTGAAAGCGTACGCAAAAAAAAAATGCTTGTGCCCCAAAAACAGGTGGAGAGGGTGGGGGAGGGGGGGGGCAAAGGGGCAAGCTGCAGCACCCCGGGGGTCTAGGGTCACACAGCTGTGCTGTGGACCCCAGACACCCTAAGAAGGTGATGCAACACTAAAAAAAAAAAGTTAACCCGGAACTCTCCCTAACTCTCCCTGCCTGAACTAATGCTTGCCCTGGCTTTCCCTAACGTACCTGCAAGTGCCAGAAGGCACTCTGGATGGCCACGGGAGGGTGCTGGGGTCCCGATCGGCAGGAGGCTCTTCTCTTCTCGCTCCTCCAACGCAAAATGGAGGAGGAGAGCAGGGGGAGTTAACCCCCTCCTGCCCGTGCAGCCAATCAGATGCGATCCTGTGAGGTGATGTCACCATCACTTCACAGGATCTAAGCATGGTGATTGGTGGGGTGCTTGTTCACACAAACGTTTTTTGCGTCCCGTATACGGGCCGTTTTTTGCGTTCAGTATACCGTCCGAATACGGAACCATTTATTTCAATGGGTCCCCGCAAAAAATGCATTCCGTTTCCGTATTTCGGTTTTTCAATTCCGCTATATTCTGAGTCATGTCCTATTATTGCCCGCAAATCACGTTCCGTGGCTCCATTCAAGTCAAGGGGGCTTTAAAAAAACGGAATGCATACGGAATGCATCTGTATGTCTTCCGTATCCGTTCCGTTTTTTGCGGGAGCATCTATTGAAAATGTTATGCCCAGACCAATTTTTCAATGTACTTACTGTTAAAACATTATTATATGCTTCAGTTTCCGTTTGCGATCCGCAAAAAAGGGATTACAAACGGAAACCATACGGAAACACTACTGAAACCAAAAACGGAAAACTATTCTGTTAAAAACGGACCACAAAACCATACGGTCGTGTGAACGAGACCTAATGCAGAGAGAAGAAAGCACTTCACGGTGAAGCTCCACGTCCTGGACACTTGTGAGAGCAGAATATGTCAGAATAGAAGTTCATATACTTCTGATAATGAAAGCTCCACAAAAGGTATGTATGTCCTGCTCTCTCCTGCCCCTACATGTGCTGTCAGCAGTTTAGCATGGTCAGAACTGCTGACAGACTCTCTTTAATGTTGTATTTTGTAATATTTTGAGCAGGCATTTTCCACAGAGAAATCTATAAGATAGAGAAATGAAAAAAAAAATGCATCACTTACCATATGGAGAGATGATAGGGGTATGGTTACACAGCAATTTTGGGCATATGGCAGGTGTCGTGCCCAAGTATTGCAGTTTAGCAGTGCAGCCATAGAAATGACTGGGGTCATACCACACCTGTTATCTTTCCTGTCACCATGGCTCCAGAACCAGAATCGCAAAAAAATCCAACCCTGATGGATTTTTTGCAATTCCGGGGTTGCGGCAAACATGCGTATCCTTACCCATATTGTCCTTCATGAAATAAACCCTTTACATTAAAATCTAACCACTGTGTTGTTGTGTTGTTTGTTTTTTTTTAAATGCTGCAAAAACACCACCTAAGGCTATTTCACACGAGCGTGTGAATGAGTCCACATCCGTTCCACAATTTTGCGGTTGATGTGCAAAAGATGTGTACAGCACACCCATGTACTGTCCGCACGCGTAGTTCTGTTCCGCGGACGCGCAAAAAAGATAAAACATGTGCTTGTCTGCAATTGCGGACAAGAATAGGCATTTTCTATGGTAGCGGTGGCCATGTGCGGTCCGCATATTGCGGAATGCACATGGGCCGGTACCCGTATTTTGCGGATCCGCAAAACACTACGGTCGTGTGAATGTAGCCTAAAATGTAGGCATGTGTAAAACTTGCCTTCTCTTTTGGATTCCCTGCAAGTGCAAGAAAAAATTATCCCAAAACTGCAAGTTTGATTTTAGTTCTGGTTCTTTTTTTATAATTTTTTATAATTTTTTTTGCCAATGCAGTTTTATTGACGCAGTGTGCATCTTCCTGCAGCAGTACCAGTATGCCAAAAGTTATGAAATTGGCAAACAGCTCAGGGGTCTACACAGCCATAATATGTTGCATTTACAATCCAAAAGAAATCCAATCTGCTCACCCTCTGATTTCAACCTTGGATACCATGGATCCGACAGCAGATTAGACCTATACAGTCTTCTGTAAGGAAACCAAGTAGTGTTGAGCAAACTTGTGTTTTAAGTTCTGCTTCCAAAGTTCGGGTTCGGGTTATCGAAGAATCTGTTATGGATTTCGCTACGACGGACCATAACGGAATTTGGAATCGATAACCCGGACCCGAACTTTGGATGCAGAACTTAAAACACAAGTTCGCTCAACACTAAGGCTGGGTTCAGACTTGAGCGTTTTACAGCGCGTTCGTACACGCTGTAAAACGCTCAACAGGCGAAAACCCATGTTTCCCTACGGGCATGGTTCTCACCTGAGCGTTTTACAGCGCGTTCATAAAACGCCCTACGCGTATTGTCGCGCGTATTGTGATTGACGCCACAGTGGTCAATCACACAAACGCGCGCACGACGCGCGTTTCCTATTTCCAAAAACGCACTGTAATACGCGCGACAAAAACGCGCGTAAAACACGCGTATAAAATATGCTCAAGTGTGAACCCAGCCTCAAACCCAGTCAAAAGGCGAACTGTGACTACTTGAAGGGGATTTGAAATGTGTGCTCAAAAAAAAAAAAAATCTGTATGAACGGCAATGTGTATTCTCAGTGGCAACAATGGGATGTGGATTTCTCGCTGTTTCAGCAAGCATTTCGATGTGGAATACGTGCCAAAATTCACATGCAATTTAAACTGTGTGAACATGCCCTTATTATAGTTCACCTGCTGAAAATGTATTAGTGGGTCACTAACTTACTAGGAGCAGTCATTGCCTGGCATATACAGTATGGAGGTGAATAGTTTTATTACGCTGTGCATTATTCTTCTCGGATTTCCCATATATGAATGAATTCTAATATCATGATGTAACATGCAGAACAGGGATGTTGCATGTGCATCCTTGCACGGACCTTTGAAGGGCAGTGTGAGCTGGATTAAAGTGAGGGTCCGTCTAAGATCTCTGCAGGAAGCCGGGTCTGATCACACGGGGTCTGCAGGACAGGAAGACCTGGGAATGTTTGTTTGCAGAGCCAGGAATTCCTGCACATGTTGGGAAAGGCAGGGCTCCTAACAAGATCAGCATGTGACTGTGGAGCTCCCCCGTAATGTAGACCCCCAGTACTTAGCTGCCATTACACAAAAAGAGTGCTAGCGCTTGCTGCAGGAATATAATGTTGATTAAAATGATGTGCTAGATCTGATTTCTGTGTACACTATTACATATGGATGTTAGTTTATGATCCAGCCATTGGTGTGCACCATACACATGCTGTGCGCTATGCAGATACCCATGCTACATTAAATGCTTTCTATCTCCATGGAGGAGAAATCATTTTGTCTACTCATCTACAGATACTTTTTATCTGGAAATACTAAAAGGTGCAGATGACTATTCCAAGCAGTCAGAAGTGATCTGTATCAAATCTGATATGATCAGATATGAGGCCATAGGTACATAACTCATGTCTCCAGAGACACATTCCATGGAATAGAGCTTACACCACTTCATAAAAAAATCCACTCAAAATTGAACATTTCTACGCAGCTCACCCAAGTCTGGGTCTAAAAGAGGCTGCACGGATCACAGTGAAGGCTCAGTTCTGAGTCTCCATCGCAAATCCCCCCAGTTGTTCTTCCCATCGAAATGATGAACACGACCTTTTCGGGTTTGTCGTAAGTTATAGCGGAAATTACATGTGCCAAATTTGCTCATCTAAATAAAGTTGGTGCCATAGTTAGCACAGGGGAAGGGCTGGTGGCCCTGGGCCCACTTGCATGGTGGGGCCCACCAGGGGTGAAGTTTCTTCTGCAGGACACCAATACAGTTTCCCTGACCTACAATTTTCCATCCAGGATGCAGGGCCATGCACTGGACATCAGCTGTGCAAAAATCAGTGTCTAGAGGCATGAATACTATCTAAGGGGCACAGCGGTGGGCATTATTACTTTGGAGGGGAGGCACAAAATAGGCATTATTACTGTGTGAACACTGAGAAGATGAATGTTACTCTGTGTAGTACAAAAGACGGAACTACTACTGTGTGGTGCAATATATCAGTCTGCAGCACAACGTGGGGCACTGTGTCACTTGCGCTTTATTTTAGGGGCACTATTGTTCTAAGGGTGCTGTCTCTGTGTCACTATTTTTGGGGAGTAATTATAGTTATAACACCATTATGTCTGAAGTACAGTATTTGGGGGCCACAGAACAGGTACAGCAATAGGGGTGGATTGGGCTGAAACAGGAACAGAACTGGAGGTATCATCATGATGGGGAGATTGAGTTGGTTGGGGAAATGCAGGGAGGATGCTTGAAAAAGTAGTAAAAAGATGTCTGAAGAGACAAGTCATGGCTGGAAGAAGTCATCATTGTGGTCCGGGTCAGATGGACAAGACATGAAAATGAATGACTCATCATTCATTTAAGTCCGGTTTCGGGTTGAGTATTCTGGAGATTTTATTATTTTCCCTTATAACATGGTTATAAGAGAAAATAATAGCATTCTCAATAAATAATGCTTTGTAGAATGTTGATTAAGGGGTTAAAAATAAAAAAATTAACTTACCTTAGCCACTTGATCGCGTAGTTGGCGATCTCTCTTCTCTCTTCAAGCATTAGCTGTAGTCTAAGGACCTGTGATGACGTCACATCACATGGTCCAATCACATGGTCCATCACGGCTTGGAGAGAGAAGAGAGATCACCAACTACGCGATCAAGTGGCTAAGGTAAGTTACGTTTTTTATTTTTAACCCCTTCATCCTCATTTTACTATGCATTCTTTATTAAGAATGCTATTATTTTCCCTTTTAACCATGTTATAAGGGAAAATAATAAAGATCTGGTCCCGTCGCTTAGCAACCATGCGGGAAAATCGCACTGCATCCGCACTTGCTTGCGGATGCTTGCGATTTTCCCGCAGCCTCATTCACTTCTATGGGGCCTGCGTTGCATGAAAAACGCAAAATATAGAGCATGCTGCGATTTTCACGCAACGCAGAAGTGATGCGTGAAAATCACCGCTCATGTGCACAGCCCCATAGAAATGAATGGGTCCGGATTCAGTGCGGGTGCAATGCGTCCTCCTCACGCATTGCGCCCACGCGGAAATCACGCCCGTGTGAAAGGGGCCTTAGTGTTCAGCAGATCGAAGTATCCCAAGTGGACTTCAATCCGAATTTCAGGGAAAATTCGATTCGCCGCAAAGCTTCATCGTGCTTTGTGGTAACAAATCAATTTTCCCTGAAATGACAGTAAAAATTTTAAAAATCATACTCACATCCATTTGAGGAAAAAGAGGCTGTCACGGCCATCTTGCTTGAAGATCCCGTGCGAAATCTCATGCGTGGTGACATATGACATCACCACACCTGCAAGCGTGATGACATCTGCGTGAAATTTCGTGCTGGATCTTCAAGCAAGATGGCCGCAGCAGTCTCTTCGTGCTCAAATGGAATGGTAAGTACAATTTAATTTTTTGTTTAGCTGATCAACCTCTAAAAAGGCCTTAAAATTCGTCACAGATACCACGATCAGCGATGAACGCAGCACCTGTGGGGTTCAATGACGTCTGCTGCTTACAAAGAAATGTGCTTTGTGGTAAAGTAATTCATCACAAAGCAAATGTTTTTGTAAAATTCCGCGAAGCAGCCAAATCAAATGTTTAACAACTTCGCTCATCTCTATCAGCTATGACTAAGACTGGAGTGTCAGAACTCTTACGCTGGGTTCAGACCTGAGCGTTTCTGAGACGCGCGTTTTCCGCGCGTTTTTGTCGCACGTTTTACGCGCGTTTTTGTGCGCATTTTTGGCAATAGTAAACGCGCGTGTTGTCCAATGACTAAATATCCCTGTCTATATGAAGTTTGGCCTTTCCAGCATGTTGCAAATTCATAAACGCGCGTTCGAACGCACGTTTTCAGTGTCAAAAACGCGCAAAATACAAGCGTCGCCCGTTCCCATTGAAGTCTATGGGTCAAAACGCGCGACAAACACCCCAAAAAAAGCTCAAGTACCCGTTTATGCGTCGGGCGTTTTTCAGCGCGTTCGAACGCGCTGTAAAACGCGCAAGTGTGAACTGAGGGTTAATAAACGAGGTGCGTTTTCACCTTTCAGGAAATTAAAGGGAACTTGTCCCCAGGTTTGGGGACATTAAACCATCCAACTGGCATGTCTTTATGCAGCTTTCCATAGTTACATGTGTAATGAACAGGCTCTTCTTTGAGTAGATGTAGGTTTGTTCCATTTCTTTTAACTTTCTAAACATGGTGATTGATAAGAATATTTACAAATGTTTGCTATAATGTTGCATGTGATCAAAGTGACTCTTTTAGACCAAAACCTGGTTAAAATGGCTTTGTTAGGGCTCACGCACATGACTGTGTGCCCGCTACGCCCGTGCTGCAGAGTGCACTGGCCATGTGCCCGTCGTCTGCGGACGCAGACCCTTTCACTTGAATGGAGTCCACGATCTGCATCCGACGGTCTGCACCGGAAAAAAAAGCGCATGCACTACTTTTTTGCAGTGCGGCGGCATGGACAGAAAACCCAGCTTCCGATCTGTGCCTCCGTTCCGCAATGTATCTTCCGGATTGCGGACCCATTCAAGTGAATGGGTCCGCATCCGTTATAGTGCACACGACCCTCTGGTTGTGGGCCGCAATACGGGCGTGGGCCACCTATGTTCGTGTGCAAGAACCCTAAACGTGGGCTCTAGTGGGATATGCACTTTATTGCATTCACATTACCGTTTAGCTTTCCGTTTTTCTGATCCATCAGAAGAAGAGCGAGAGAAAAAAAAAACAGGTTGCTGTAAAAAAACGAATCCTGTTGCATCAGTTGTCATCCATTTGAGCCATTTCCGCCTGAGATGCGTTTTTTTAGATGGAAACGAAAGTACTGCATGCAGTTTTTTCCCGTGTAAAAAACGGATCTCAGGCGGAAATGGCTCAAACGGATGGCAACAGGATCTTTTTTTTTACTGGATCCTGTTTTTTTTCTCTCTCTCTCTTCTTCTGATGGATCAGAAGAACGGAAACCTAAACGATGATGTGAATGCACCCTAAAGCATATCTCCCTTAGGGTACGTTCACACTTGCGTTGTGAGGATCCGGCAGTTCCGTCCCCGGAACTGCCTACCTGATCCGGCAATCTGTATGCAAACAGACAGCATTTGTAGACGGATCCGGATGCGGATCCGTCTCACAAATGCATTGCAATAACGGATCCCGTCTCTCCGGTTGTCATCTGGAAAAACAGATACGTTATTTTTTTTTTACATTTTTAAAGGTCTGTGCATGCGCAGACTGAAAGAACGGATCCATTAATGTGGCATTTTTAATGCCGGATCCGGCACTAATACATTTCAATGTAAATTAATGCCGGATCCGGCATCCCAGCAAGTGTTCTGGAATTTTGGATGGAGATAATACCGCAGCATGCTGCGGTATTTTCTCCGTCCAAAAAACGTGCAGTGACTGAACTGAAGACATCCTGATGCATCCTGAACGGATTTCTCTACATTTAGAATGCATTAGGATAAAACTGATCAGTTCTTTTCCGGTATTGAGCCCCAAGGACGGAACTCAATGCCGGAAAAGAATAACGCAAGTGTGAAAGTATTAGAGGGACATTTATGGTCCATTGGGGGAAAGATCAATTTTCCATGAATATTTATGATTGAATACGTTTTTATTCATATATTAGGCCCCTTTCACACTAGCGTTTTTGCTTTCCGTCCTAGAGTTCCGTCCTCGGGCTCTAGGACGGAAAGATACTGATCAGGATTATCCCAATGCATTCTGAATGGAGAGAAATCCGTTCAGGATGCATCAGGATGTCTTCCGTTCAATATGTGAACGTTTTTTGGACGTTGACAAAAGCGCAGCATGCTGCGGATTTGTCTCCGTCCAAAAATCCGGAAGACATGCCGTAACGCCGGATCCGGAATTAATGCCCATTGAAGTGCATTAATCTGGATCCGGCCTTAAGCTAAACGTCGTTTCGGCGCATCGCCGGATCCGATGTTTAGCTTTTTCTCAATTGTTACCATGGCAGCCAGGATGCTAAAGTCCTGGTTGCCATGGTAAAATGTAGTGGGGAGCGGGGGAGTATACTTACCATCCGTGCGGCTCCCGGGGCGCTCCAGAGTGACGTCAGGGCGTCCCACACGCATGGATCACGTGATCGCATGGATCACGTGATCCATGGGCATGGGGCGCTCTGACGTCATTCAGGAGCGCCCCGGGAGCCGCACGGACTGTAAGTATACCGCTCCCCCGCTCCCCGCTCCTACTATGGCAACCAGGACTTTAATAGCGTCCTGGCTGCCATAGTAACCAGAAAGCATTTCGAAGACTGATCAGGATCCTGATCAGTCTTCTAATGCTTTCAGGCGACTTGCGTTCTGATGGATCCGGCGGGACAGAGGTGCCTGCCGGATCCTCAGAATGCAAGTGTGAAAGAGGCCTTAGAAGGACATTTATGGTCCATTGGGGAAAGATCAATTTTCCATGAATATTTATGATTGAATACATTTTATTTATATATTAGCTCAGAAATAATCTGAATATGAACATTTTTAAGCTTCAAATTGCACCAAATAATGATATATAAATTTGGGTCTAATATATACATAGTAACCAAAAGAAAGCTGGTAAGTTTGTTAAAGCGCATCTACTACTCAAGTAAAAAATAAGGACATTTCAGTAGCAAACAGGGATAAATGAGTCAAAAGTAAGGATTGTCCCTGAGAAAGAGGGACACTTGGGAGATATGGATAAAGGGATCTTTATATTAATGGTTAATAAATAAAGTTGTTTAGTAATGAAATAAAGAATTGGTAACTTTGTCCAATCGATGAAGGGAGTTTTCATTCTGATTTCCATGCCTACGTCCAGTGCCATGTAGAGTTTCTCCACCAGTCTATGCTAGATATATGACCATACAAAATGCATTATATCACGTGTGCAAAACCTAGGGAACTTTCAGATAAAAAGAAAGCAATCACGGTAGAAATACCCACATCTTTGTGGCATGTCATGGCAACCAGAGGGAAAACACTGCTGTTTACATTGCTTCCCTGCATTTAGTGAACGGGAAGATGATGCACATCACAGATAAGGCTCAGATTGCAAAGTTATTTCTTTTTATGTCCTGGTGACTAGACAGCTTAGAAGTTAAGCAGTACGTATTTCATTTGCCGGATCTTCAGGATGTATTTTTTACCATGCAGAATTATAGATCTATAGAAATTTTTGACAATTACGAAGGAGATTTAGGCCTCACGCACACGACCATCTCCGTATTGCAGTCCGCAAACCACGGATCCACAAAACACAGACGCTTTCATTGTGCATTCTGTATTTTTCTCACTCCCATTAGTAGAAATGACTATTCTTGTCCGCAATAATAGGACGTTCTATAATTCGCATAACGGAAACACACAGATGACATGCATATGCTGTCCGTTTTAGTTTTTTTTGCGGACGCATAGAAATTAATGGGTTCATGTGCAAATGTGGATCGGGCACGGATACAAAATATGGTTGTGTGCATTAGGCCTTACTGTCAACAAATGGAGTAAATGTCAGGTACCCAACGTTTTACGTGCTATGCTTTAGGCCTCATGCACATGACCGTTTTTTTATGCTGTCCGCAAAAAGGGGTTCCGTTGTTCAGTGATCCGTGTCCGTTTTTGCCTTCCATTGTGTTTCCGTGTGTCTTCCGTTTTTTTTAGCGGACATGACCCAAAAGATTTTACCAAAAGACAGGCTGACAATTTTTCCCAAGTGCCTGCCAAGGGATCCGCAAAAAAAACGGACACGGAACACGGATGACACACGGATGGCCATCCGCATTTTTTCACGGACCCATTGACTTGAATGGGTCCGTGAACCATTTTTCACGGACAAGAATAGGACAGGTTATATTTTTTTGACGGACTGGAATCACGGACCATGGACGCGGAGGACAAACGGTGCATTTGCCGAGGTTTTCACAGACCCATTGAAAACCAATGGGTCCGCAGAAAATCACGAAAAACGGAGCAATGGACACGGAATCAAACAATGGTCATGTGCATGAGACCTTAGACACGTTGTACATGTGAGCAGCCTTCAGAAGGACCCAGAAATAGCGCAGCTACAACATGCACAATCGTGGTGCGAAATATTGGTGTACACCAGCCCACTGATAAAAAAGGTGGGTAGCAAAACATGTCAAATTTAGGATACCATATCTGATAAATTTGGCACAATTTACGCCATTCCTGGCGATATTATAAAATGCATGTATTCTACAAGAGTATTCATAAAGCTCCCCAATAATTCCAGCAACATTAAAGAGGACCTTTCACTGGTCCACAGTTTATGAGTTAAAGCTATGTACATGGAGAGCGGCACCCAGGGATGTCCCTGCACTTACTTGTATCCCTGGGTGCCGCTCCGTTCGTCCTCTGTAGCCCCCGGTACCGGCGCTCCTGCTGCTCTAATTTTGCCTGGGGCGGAGACTTCTTCTTCTGCCCTGGGCGTCTCCTTCTCCCAGGGCTGGAGCACTGGCCAATCGCAGCGCTCAGCTTATATTCAGGATATGATACCGGGGCTACAGAGGACGAACGGAGCGGCACCCAGGGATACAAGTAAGTGCAGGATCATCCCTGGGTGCAGCTCTCCATGTACATAGCTTTAACTCATAAACTGTGGACCAGAGAAAGGTCCTCTTTAAAGGCGTTGTGCGGAGGAATTAAATTCCTGTAAAAGGTGCTAGGTTGGGTTAAAACATTTTTTTTAAAAGATTACTTTATTGACCAATCCCCTGCCATTGCCGTTCCAGCACTGCTCTGGTCCCACCTTCTCTCCACTTTCTGGTTGTGGCTTGACACAGGAAATGACTGGAAATGTCTGCTCAGCCAATCACCGGATGAGGCGGGTCACCACTCTGTTAGGTGATTGGCTGAGCGAACATTTCCAGCTGGACAAGGAGATCATTGGTGATTGGAGCAGCAAAGGAATGGCAGTGGCAGAGACTGATGAGGTGAGCGATGATTATTTCTTTTTAATTCTAACCCATCTTAGCCCCTTTTTCAAAAATGTGGTCCCCTGAACAATTCAGTACCAAAATGATAGTATTTTTTTAACCTTCACAAATTGAAGAGAGCAGCCCAGTATTTTACAATACCAGGAGGTTTACCAACCCACATATGAAGCAGCCCAAGTTTCTCTAGATGACATCTATATACACCCATGATCTGTATGACACACATACGTAGAATATATCCAGCCGCTCGCAGCCATCCCCTCCCTGCAGCACTGCTCTGTGTATATCACGTTTCATTTTAATAAAATCTATTTAGCCTTCCAAGGCACATCTGGAGTTCTAGGTTTGTGGGTTTATAGTGAGGTGAAGGCTGCAGATAACCCCTGGGTGACACCACTTCAAGACATTAACCCTTTCTATATAAAGGACCATGTAAATCTCTGAAGGAGCCAGAGGAAGTTAGATAAGATACAACTGAATAGTTCATCACGTATTCTGAATCACAGCTAACATGAACAAATATTCCAATATATTATCCAATGAATAGAAAATCCCGGCTTCTGTAAAATCATGCAAATAATTAAACTTTAAGAAGAGTGGTAGCTAGGCAGACTTGTTGATGCCCCCTCCTTTCTTGCATAACCCTCCAGCTAAACCCCTGTTTTAAGGCATTGAAAATCTAAAGAAAAGTCATAAAGGTCCCATGTGTCCACATTGTGCTCACATGCAACCATCTACTTTCATTGTAATAGCTGACTGACTGTCAGACCAAAAGGTAGATCTTCAGGGTCCAGGGGACAGTACTTTCTCATGCAGTCACCTGGTGACTATGGTGCATGGATCCTATTCTAATTAAGAGGACCTAAAATCAAGCACAACGCTGTGCAATCTCCACAAAAACTGGTAGTAGTACAACATGTACAGAAGACCTAGGTCACCTTTGCCGGAACTCATTTTGTAAGATGCCTGATCTGCTATGAACTGTGAGTGATATTATTGGAGGTGAACTCCTTTATACTAAGGGCCGGCGTCAGCACCCGGCATACCCGGGCAAGTGTCGGGGCCCACTGCTCCTGGGGGGGGGGGGGCCACTGCACTGCTATGAGCGCTTCCATCAATACAGATGGAAGGGGCCCCCTCCGCGGACTTTCTCTCCCATTCTCACCAGCACTCCCGGGTCTCAGTTCAAACACTCTGCGTCACTTACTGTTTCTCGCCGCTGACGTCACTGTGGGCGTGTCTGCGGCATTGCACTAGAGGCTGGACGCTGTACACTGAAGTTCCTCCAAAGGCCACCATTTTATTGGAGCCAAGAGCTCACCTGTAAGAGCTGAGCTCCTCCTTCAGCTTCTCCAGCAGTACACGTCAGTTGAGGCCGCAGGTCAATTGCCGCGACTTGTAGTGTCGCTCGCTGCTCCCCCTCAGAGTGTATGCCCCCTGGGCTGAGGTTGGTGCGCTCAGTCTTCTGTGTGTTTGGCTTGTTTTGGTGGGGGTCAGCAGTTCTGAGGCTTACAGGGGCGGGACTGATAACCGCACAAATCCTGAGGCTGCACTACTGAGGGCTGGTCTTGATAAGATGGCCCCCTTACAGGAGGCTACTTCCACATCAGTATGCACATCCTGCTGGGAAAGACATTCTATTGCAGTTGTCAGAAGGGACATGAGGAGTTGTCAGTAGTGCAGCCTCAGGCCCTGGTGTATACAGAACCACAGGCTGGCATGGACAGAAGCCAATATTACCTCCATACTGTAAATATTTGCTGTGGAGCCCAGTCAGTTCTAGCTAGTGAGGGCCCCTTACACAGTATAATGACCCTCAGTGCCCCCTCCATACAGAAAAAAACCCCAGTGTGGCCCACTGGGGTCATTATTCTGAATGAGGGGCAACTGGGGGTCGTTATTCTGAATGGAGGTCCACTGTGGGGTCAATATACTGTGTGGGGGGCCCACTGAGATTTATCGCCCAAGGGCCCACATGAACCTGGAGCCGACTCTGTTTACACTGCAGTGGTGGCCGTAACCCCTGGATATGAGCAGTGTATAATGTGATGGAAGAATGAATCCAGCCAGCGAAGAAGGCAATATGGACAATCACAATACATTAGTAAGTGGCTTGTATTAACTTTCTCTACGTGATAAATGCTACTTGCTGAAGTGAGAAAACCCCTTTAAAAGACTTTCCCGTTTTTCCACTTTTTAAGAAATTGTGCCAATTGTCAAGCCTTGTATCTCATGATAGACTGTTAGGCTAGGGCTACACGGCAACATTTGTCACTCCACTTCTTGTCACAGAAAAGTCGTACAACAATTTTTATAATGATAGTCAATGGTTTTACACTGCGGCGTGCTGCGACTGCAACACAAAAGTCACAAAAAACCTACATGCGATCGCCCTGTATGGAATACATTTCAAGCTATACAAAGATCAAGCTTGACATTTGGCACCCAAATCTAGGAGGGAATTAATTGTACCAGCTGTACACTGGAGTGGTACATATTTTATGAGGGTTGGACAAGCTGAACATCACACGTGGCTCTCTGTGGGTACTCGTACACTGGGTGGCACACCTAGGGGCCAAATGTTATCAAACTTTTGCAGGTATCTACACTTATGATATACTCGTCTTTCAAAAGGTAATTAACAATCTAAATCCACTGGGTGTGGGTGATTTTCAATAATTCACAGAGCTTGGGATCAAGAGGTCCCCATCCAAGAATTTCAAGCAGAGTCTCATGGACTTCCAGAATAACACCAATCCTCACTCACTTTCCACCATGACTGTGGCCCTATGCACAAAGTAAGCTCTATAAGGACTATACGATCTGTAAGGTTTGATAGATTTTGCAGTGGAGAAACTCGAGTGGCTTCACAGAGCCCTGACCTCAACCCCGACAAACGTTTTTGGGATGAATTGGAATGCTGCCTGAGGGCCACACCTTCTCATCAACATCCAACATCTATGTCTTTACGGCTGAAGAGGACCTGGCACTTCTCCTCGCGTATCTGCTTTAGTCACTACTTTAACTCCCCTTGTAATAACTGTATTAGTTCTGCTAGAAGTTCTAAATGATCTACTAGCAGCTTGCAATGAAGGGCCAGAAGGGTGTTACCCATTAGTGGTGTGTCCCTGTACTGTCTGACATTATCCAATCTGTGCTGCCAGTGTCACACCCCCAACTGGCAACACCCATCTGGACCTTCACTGCAAACTGCCAGCAGTTCATTCATAACGTCTAGCAGGAATAACAGAAGAATGGCACATCCTAGAGTCATAAGAATAAATGCTCCAAAATTGGTATTGCATGGGAAATACAAATAGTTACTAAAACAGACACATAGGAAAGGTGACAGGTCCTCTTTAATAGAGACAATTCCACCAGAAACTCTCATGGAAAGTCATTGAAGAAGAGTGGAGGCTCTAAGAGCAGCAAGGGTCTTGTCACTGAGGAAATGTCTAAAAGCAAAAAAAACAACTCATGTGCAAAGCAGTTGGCCAATCCATACAATAGGAACAGGGCGTTCCAGTACTGATGCATGCAGGATATGAATGTCTTCTGTCCACAAATGAGATTATCACTGTA
The DNA here is from genome assembly GCA_033119425.1 of Bufotes viridis. Lineage (NCBI taxonomy): Eukaryota > Metazoa > Chordata > Amphibia > Anura > Bufonidae > Bufotes > Bufotes viridis. The sequence continues at coordinate 86,353,622 of CM065592.1, read as the reverse complement.
CATATTTGTTGTATTTACTCACCAAAATGCAGCAAGGCAACCGTACAATATGTGAAACTGCTTCAGTGGCTCTGAGTGTTGTGCTCTCAGCAACTAGACTACCCCGACTGGGCCTGCACCCACATTTGGCAGGGGATGTATAAAATTGTCACATTCAATTGGTAACGGGTGGCTCACAGAAGCATCTTACGGTGCTAAAGGTGAAAAATCTAGTAGAGCAGCAAAAAGTGAATCAACCTCAAAGGGCTTGTCCGACATTAAAAAAATGTCTAATTTTTATAGGAGCCACTGCGGCAATCCTCCCTGATGCTGCAGCCATGATATACCTGTATATACTGGACACCGCTGCAGCCAATCACTGACCTCAGCAGTATGCAGCACTTGACTGCTGGGACCAGTGAATGGCTGCAGCGGTCACATGGAGTACACGGGCACGTCATTGTTACAGCCAAGCAAGCAAAGCCTGGCGAAGAGGATTGAAAAGGCAGCGCTGATGGTGGTGGGGGATGAAATAGGGGAGTAAACAGTCTTTTATTATTTTACGACAATTGTTGGCTTGGGGAAATTTCCTAAATGCGAGACAAGCATTTTAAATGGGTTGTCTCACCGTAGCAACTTATTACCTAACCATAGGATAGTGGATAGGTGTCTGATAAGTGGTGGTCCAACTGCTGGGACCCTCACTGATCACAAGAATGGGGGTCCTTGAGAGTTATAGACGTGTTTTGCCCGTCCAGCTCTAAGATGCTGTCGAAGATAGTTGCTTACCCATCTTAAGCGGTCCCGTAGAGCGGAATGGAGCGGCAGAGCATGGGCGTGACAGTGTCGTCATTTAGGCCTCTTTCACACGAGCGTGTCCAGATTAGGTCCGGATGCATTGCGGATGCATTCAGTGAAAACTGTGCGATTTCACAGGAAAAGCCATTCAGTTTTGCCTGCGATTGCGTTCAGTTGTTCATTTTTTTCCGCGCGGGTGCAATGCGTTTTGATGCGTTTTTCACGCGCGTGATAAAAAACTGAAGGTTTACAAACAACATCTCCTAGCAACCATCAGTGAAAAACGCAACGCATTCGCACCTGCTTGCGGATGCAATGTGTTTTTCACGCAGCCCCATTCATTTCTATGGGGCTAGGGCTGCGTGAAAAACGCAGAATATAGAACATGCTGCGATTTTCACGCAATGCACAAGTGATGCGTGAAAAAAAACGCTCATGTACACAGACCCATTGAAATGAATGGGTCAGGATTCAGTGCGGGTGCAATGCGTCCTCCTCACGCATTGCACCCGCGCGGAAAACTCGCCCGTGTGAAAGGGACCTTACTCTGGAGACTCTGGACCCTTGTCTCATGATCAACCCCCACTGACGAAATACTCATCACCAATCCTGCGGACAGTTGATAAGTTGCTATAATGGGGCAACCCTTATAATATTGAAGCTCACCGTTTGGGATGTTGAAGGGTTCACATATTTTTGGCTATATCGTGTATGAGCAGAATATTATGGCAACCTAATAAAAATGACTAGAATGATAAAGGATTATCTGTAGTAATTAATATTCTGCTTCATCCTACATCTCCTCTGCTGGGCTGGAGGCCACGATGGTTGAGCAGTTACTACTAGCAAATTATTTGTAAGCCTTTCTGTGAGGGATTAGCCATTTTCGCTGGCACCGTGGAAGGGGGGATGCAGTATTAGGAATAACCTGTGGTTAATCACTTTCTATTTGCTCACCAGAGTCAGGTTTCCCAGCCTCCATTTGTTTAATTAGAAGCTTGTTGCCAGTGTATGCAACACAAGCTTCTTCGTGTTTATCTGTATCAGAGAGCAATTATACAGCTTTCTGGAAATCCGCCTCAGCTCTCGAGCTGATCTGCCAGCCTGCAGTCCCATGAAACTTTCCCTGCCAGGTAATCTCCTCACACTGCACCCGAGGAAAGCAGCTGGGGTCACACACTAGATGGACCAAGATTTGATTACCATATGTACCACTACTGAGGAAGCAGACTATAGCTTCTACGATCGGGTGTCATACTCTGTATAAGGACAAGGTGGCCTCCGTTTTACAAATTCAGTGGAGCCTAGGGCCAATTTCAGGCGAGCTTGTCCAGTGCATGATTTCCCGTTAGCATCGCGGGTGACGCTAGGGAGACTCGTCCCCGCCTGCCATTGGCTGCTCCCCCCGACACCAAATGTTTTCATCCATGTACAGGAAGAAGCAGTAGCGCTGGTGTGGGGACCAGGAGCGGGAAACGGAGTAAGTATATTACCTGTGAAGGGCCCGTTTGAGAAATTGGATAACCCCTTTAAGGCCCCTTGCAGACAAGTGTGTGTCACGCTACGAGTCCGCAGCGCAGCTCCCGGCCTGACCTCCCAGCACTGCCAGGGTCACATAGCATTATATTGATTTATGATGCTATGTAACCCTTACAGTTCTGGAATGTATTAGATGACACTGACATAATGCTGCCAGTGTTATCCAATACATTCCAGAACTGTAAGGGTTACATAACATCCCAAATCAATATAATGCTTTGCGACCCTGTCAGTTCTGGGAGGTCAGGCCGGGAGCTGCGCTGCGGACTCGCAACGTGACACACGCTCGTCTGTTTTCCTCTCCCTGGCTGCGAGCGCAGCCAATCATAGCCCTCGGCTTGCAGCCAGGGAGAGGAAAACCACTCCCCAGGCAAAAGACGAGTCCCCGCCTCATACAAAGAATCGCCGCATGTGAGAACTAATGGGGATCGGAGCGGAGGAACCGGGGGTTATTTAAAAAAAAAAAAACTGTTGTCTGGACCTCAGCGGGGGCCGCCACGGAAGGTAGTGTAAGTATTTCACTACCTCAATCCTAAGTGAAAGGTCCCCTTTAAGGCTGGAATCGCCTACAGCAGGGGTCAGCAACCTTCGGCACTCCTGCTGTTGTGGAACTACAATTCCCAGCATGCTCCATTGATTTTTATGGGAGTTCTGAGATGAGCAGAGCAAGTATGCATGCTGGGAGATGTAGTTTCACAACAGCTGGAGTGCCGGAGGTTGCCTACCCCTGGCCTACAGCAACGGAGAAGAGACGGCAGCCATTGATACATGCTGCACACTACCTCACATGTAGGTGATATCCCGCATAGGAAATGACACACCATTATACCATTTGGCCTATGACGTTGGTCTATAAGGACACACACCACACAGTAAGCTTTCCTGATGTAGTTTGTGAAGCCAAAATCAGGAGTGGATCATAAAGAGAGAAGGTATATGAGGTGAATATGACTACTGTTTTCTAATTCACTGCTGGTTCTGGCTTCCAAAGCTGCATCAGGAAACCAGAATATGTGGTTGACATTAGGCAATGTGGGGGAGATTTATCAAAAGTGGTGCAAAGGGAAACTGGCTTAGTTGCCCATAGTAACCAATCGTATTACTACTTCCATTTTCCGAAGGAGCTGTGACAAATGAAAGGTGGAATCTGATTGGTTGCTATGAGCAACTAAGCTAGTTTTGCTCTGCACCATTTGTGATAAATCTCCCCCTGTCTCTGAGCTTCTTCACAAAGTATCAAGGACACCGGCCTCTACAAGATTGTATGGTCTCTGAGTATTTTTACACTGCTCCAGTAGTTACATGTGCAGGGAGCTAGCGATCATTTCAGCACTCTCAGTAACAGGGCTTTCACATCTCGCAGATTTTGTTGCCAAAAATGTTTGCATCTGAAAATAAGTTCCATTTATTTGAATGGAGGTTGTTTTGGCGGGAAACACATGGGGTAAGATTTATCAAACTGGCTAAATTGCAGTTCCCAAAGGTCGCTCGGAAAAATGAAAGGTGGAATCTACTTTATACCAGTTTTAATTAACCTCCCCTATTGATTTCTGGAAATGAATTTTAGACATCTAATGCAACAAAATCTACCATTTGTGAAGGTCCCCTATAACTTCTGCCCCATCTTAGGCCCGTTCTTCTCTAGAATGTGCATTTGGGGCTGACAGGATTTTTTTTTTACAGAGGACTTTTGAGGACGAGGAGTCTTCCTGTCAGTACATGCAGGTAAATTAGGGGTTCTAAGACATGCGCCACAACACATGGAAGGATAGAACACGCGATGGCCACATCTTGGCTTTACAGAAAAGTTCCAGCATTTTCCCATGAACACATCCACTCATCAGAAGAAGGGTCACATTGCAGCAAATCATATTCCAAACTGATATTTCAGCAATGGCTCAAACACACGACCGTAGGTGGATCCACAATAAGCGGATACCGGTAATGTGTGTTCTGCATTTTGCGGAACGAAACATCCTGGCCTGTAATACAGACAATTATAGGACATGTCCTTTTTTTTGCGGGTGCAACGAAACAGACATACGGATGCAGGCAGCACATGGAAGGCTGTCCGCATCTTTTGCAGCCCCGTTGGAGTGAATAGGTCCACATCTGACCTGCACCAAACTGCGGTTGGCATATCCATACAGGATGGGGGAGACGGTAGTCACATCAGGCCCTGGAGTCTGAGTGGACATGATGGTTGAAGGGGTTTGTCCAAGATCTGAAAAACATAGCTGTTTTTATTTCATGAACAGCGCCACACGTGTCCATGTGTTGTGTGTGGTATTTGCAAGTCAGTCCCATTTGTTTCAGTGGACCTGAGCTACACTATCAGATACACAACCTACGGTTTCTGGAAGAGGACAGACATTTTTTTTTATAATCGAGAACAACCTCTTTAACAAGGTCAGTATTATAAATGGCACTTGGTACATATTTTGCATTGGGACCTAGCATCTTCAGGCTTCAACAGTAGTAAAGGTCTCCATACTGAGAAATTGTAAATTATATTATCATTTGTGGATTTTGTATACATCCACATCAAAGTCCACATGTGTAACTTGCAACAGTTGTTCTTTAGCTGTAAAAACCTCAGAGGTGATGATTCTCTGAGCTTAGGTCTAGTTCTGAGGAGTAAGCACGTGTAGGTCTTCTATCCTTTCCAGCTAGCACAGAACAGCCCCCTCCCTAAGCTGGGGGCAGACCCAGGTCCATCTACTGGCAATCTAAAGGGGTTGAGTCAAAGTGTTAACCCTGACTTATCCATACAATACTATTGGGTATGCAAACACATTCACTTAACAATACAATTTACCCTTTTGTAGTTACCCTATTCTGAGGTACTGTACTTTATTCACACCTTTGCTTTTCATCTTTTTAATTTCTACCATTTTCTATATATATTTTTAGCACTTTTTTACTGTAATGTTTTAGGGCTCATTCATATGACCGTATGGTCAGCGTGCCTGTGTTATGGACCACAAATAGCAGTCCACAATATATGGCCACCGGCCATGTGAATCCCGTATCGCGGTGTAGCTCCCACACACTTTTTGTCCTGGAATTTTTTGGTGTTTTTTGTAGCCTTTGAGACTTTTTGAGGCTTTTTTGGCCATATAGTTTTAACACTCGCTGTGTTTTTAATTTTTTTTTATTTATGTCAAGCATTTATTTAATTTTTTTTAGGAGGAAAGTAATGTTACCTCCTCTGTAGAGCTGTATGGGGAAAAAAACACCATTAGAACACGCCAACACGTGTCCTAAGTTGAATGTTTCTCATAGACTTACCTGCAGCATCTAGAGATATTGTATTTACATAAAAAAAGGTACCAAAACAGCACAAAAATGCAAAAAAGTGGTGTGACACCACCCTCTACACCTGCATGCTACATTTTGTAAATGCACAAACACAATGCAAAAAAAAAATGCTTACAAAATGCTTTGTCTGTAGAGCTTTTCATAATTTATTATAGACTTTAACAGGGTTTTCCAAGACTTTAATACTGATGACCTATCCTCATCAGTATCTGATCGGTGGCGGCCCGACAGCTGGGACCACTGCCGATCAGCTGCTTGAGAAGGCACCGGTGTGAGCGCCATGGCCTTCTCTGTGCTTACCAAGTACACCGCCGTACTTTGCGGGTGTATTTGGTATTGCACTCAGCCCCATTCACTTCAATGGGCTGTGCCTAGGCCACATGACCGATGAACGTGTCGTCACTGGTCTAGGCAAGGGTGTGAGAAGGCTGTGGCGCTAGTGCAAGTGCCGCTGCCTTCTCAAACAGCTGATCGGCAGGGATCCTGGTTTGTCAGACCCCACCGATCAGATACTGATGATCTATCCTGAGGATAGTTCATCAGTAGTAAAGTCAAGGAAAACATCTGGCTGCATAAAAATGTGAAAAAAAGCTGTGAAAAATGGTAAAACCCCCCCACTAAAAATGGCAAGAAACAAGACTATTTCTATTAATCTGCTTTCCGCTGGCACCACAATTACTATATCAAGAGACGCCCGCCTTTTAATATTGTGGCACATCTTGAGTCATCCATTAGCCAGCACTTAAATCTATGCCAGCTAGGAAGCTAGTGTAGATTGCAGGTATAATTATAGACTGTTTTTTTGTGTAAATAATAATAAATGTGCCGTACCGTCTAGGCCCCGCCCCACACCTAGGCTACTTTTTGGAAAAGTTGCAAGTGCTGCACAAAACCACCCAAAAGCCATAAATTCTTCCCCAAGTGGGGCTTGCTCTTTGATTTGTGACTTTTTGACTTCAGAAAACTGAAGCAGTGGTTTAATAAATGTGCCTCTTAGTGTGAAATAAGCCTAAAAAAACACAAAAAAACCTAACAATGCTTAAGTAAAAAGCCAATGTGAAAAGATCCCAAGGCTAGAATCACATATGTAGTTTCTTTCCAACGTTACCTGAAAGTCTATTGAAATATGCAGTTCTTGATCCAAGTTTAGGTTATATTAATATGGTGTAGTTTTTTGTTGACATTTTTACACAATTTTTTTCTGTCTTTTTTGGTGTTTTTTTCTTTTTTGAAAAAACGCCAACTTCAGATGTTAACTGAAAGTCTATTGAAATATGCAGTTCTTGATGCAGGTTTTTAGGTTGTAGTCAGAAGGTGTAGTTAGGTGTTGCTAAAACTGCATTAAAAACATAAGGCCTCTTTCACACGGGCGTTGCGGGTGCACTCCGTCAAACAGTGCGGGTGCGTTGCGGGAATCGCTGCGATTTTTCCCTGCGAGTGCAAAGCGCTGTCATGCGTTTTGCACGCGCGGGAGAAAAATCGGCACTTTTGGTACCCAGACCCGAACCTGCACTTCTTCACAGAAGTGCATGTTTGGGTCAGAAATTGATCCTTGCTGGTATTATTTCACATTATAACATAGTTATAATGTGAAATAATACCCTAGCCATCTTCCTCAATGTTGAACCCGGTGCAGAATGGGTTAAAAATAATAAACTAATCATAACTTACCTGGTCCATTTGATCGCAAGCCTGCATCCTCTCCGTTAGCTTGTTACTAGGTAAAGGACCTGTGATGATGTCACAGCATCATGGCCCAATCACATGCTCCATCACCATAGTGATGGAGCATGTGATTGGGCCATGTGATGTGACGTCATCACAGGTCCCTTAGATCATAGATGCTGCAGGAAGAGAGGGCAGATCGCGACTACGCGATCAAGTGGCTATGGTAAGTTAACTTTATTATTTTTAGCCCCTTCCTCATCATTTAACAATGCATTCTTTATTAAGAATGCTATTATTTCCCTTATAACCATGTTATAAGGGAAATAATAGAGATTGGGTCCCGTTGCTAAGCAGACAATGCGAGAAAATCAGAACGCATCCGACTCGGTTGCGGATGCTTGCGATTTTCCGCAGCCCATTCACTTCTATGGGGCCTGCGTTGCGTGAAAACGCAGAATATAGAACATGCTGCGATTTTCACGCAACGCAGAAGTGATGCGTGAAAATCACCGCTCATGTGCACAGCCCCATAGAAATGAATGGGTCCGGATTCAATGCGGGTGCAATGCGTCCTCCTCACGCATTGCACCCGCGCGGAAAACTCGCCCGTGTGAAAGGGGCCTAAGTGTATGAGTATGGCTACATGGCGATCTTGGTGGTGAGACAGCTATCGCTCTCAAGTATTGCAGTGTAGCAGTGCTCACATAGAAATAAATGTGGCTTCAGCATGGCTTCTTTGTGAGACTGCAACCCCAGAATCGCAAAAAATCCAACCCGACCAGAACCGTGACAAAAACTACATTCCTTTTTTTACCACGTGTGTATTTAAAAGCGCCTATAAAAAGCCATAGTACTTGTGGTGGCGTTAATTTGTTATATTTAACATTTACAGTACATTTTTTCTCTAGCATTTTTTAAATCATGTAAGGTACAGCAACAGGTTCAAGTTTCTTGAGGCCATTTTGGATGGCAAAATCAGGAGTGGATCATATAAGAAAATTAAAAATAAAGGACAGATACGACTTTTCTTTTTTGACTCTATCCTTCGTCTTGGCTTCCAAAACTGCATAATGAAACCAGAACGTGTGGCCGAACCCTAAAAAAAGCCTATGGGAAAAATGCCATACCCAGATCACGATGTGTTTTGAAAAAGACACCACAAAGACCAAAGACGCCAAAACCACAAAAGAATTTGTATGTACTGTACAGATGTACCAATTTCTAACTTGAATCTGATAACTTGCTGCAGCATGATATCAAGTCACAAGACCCATTGAAAGCCACTGAAAAAGTCAAGTAAGGCCACTTCCTCATGGTCAGTATTTGGTTAGTACCAAAACTAGGAGTGAAACCTATAAAGGAAAGTATACTGGAAAGATCTGAGCCTCTTCTGTGTTCTGGACCAAGGGTCGTAGCCATAGGGCAGGGGTGGGCAACCTTACAGACACAAAGAGTCAAAAAACAAAACAAAAACGTATGACTACCAGGAGCCACAAGCTATACATTTACACACGAGTCACTGTATTTTTCACCCTACAAGATGCACCTAGGTTTTAACAAAGAAAATTTAGAGAAAAAATATATTTTTCATCAGACCTCAGATCAGACTCCTAAATCAGATTCCCAATCCTCATCTGATGTTAAATAAGATCCCCAAACCCCATCAAACCTCCAAATCAGACCCCCAAAATAAGATCCCCAATGCTTGGATCAGACAATACAAATCAGACTCCCAGTGTCAGACCCTCAGTGCTCAGATCTCCCCTCCCATGCTCAGATCTCCCCCCCCCATGTTCAGATCTCCCCCTTCTCAGATCTGACCCCACATGCTCAGACCTGACCAACCCATGCTCAAACAATACCCCCCCACCACCATTCCTCAGATCAGGAACCCCCCATGCTCAGATCAGACCACCATTGCCCAGATCAGGACCCCCCCCCCATGCTCATATCAGAACCTCCCATGCTTAGATCAGACTCCCATGCTCAGTTCTATAATTTAAGAAAATCTCTTCCCTCTCCTGATCAGGCACTGGGCTCCTGCTCGGGCACCTGCTACTCCGCAGGTCTGACACGCTCTCCACTGTGACTTGATGAGCACAGCGTCAGGTCATAGTGCATGTCTCCACGTACTACGTTCTCACACTGTGTGCATCAGGACGTAGTGAAGAGTGAGCTGGAGCTGCAAAGTAGCAATCAGGAAAAGAGATCTGAGCATGGGGTGGAGAGTAAGCCAGCCTGACTGCTTCCCGGCTCCACAGCTAGAGCCGCACTTGAAGAAGCAAAGAGTCGCATGCGGCTCAAGAGTCACAGGTTGGCCACCCCTGCTATAGGGGGTGCAGAGGAAGCTCTGTACAGTATTAGAATGTATTGGCTCCGATGAGCCGAAGTTATTGCTTCGCAAAGTCTCGCGAGGCTTCGCGCAATAACTTCATAAATTAACTTGTACTGTAAAAAGTGGTACCTTGGAACCCAACCCGAGTTCGGGAAATGGTTCAGTTTTGTAATGACATTTTTACACAATTTTTTGACATTTGTGGTGTTTTATTTTGTATCTTTTGCAAAAACAGCAACTCCAGATAATAACTATTTATGTTAAAGGGGTATTCCAGTTATAATAAGTTATCCCTTATCCACAGGACAGGGGATAGCTATTAAATCAGATGAGGGTCCCAGCGGTAGGAGAGAATTGGTCCTCAGAGTGCTGGAGATAGCTAAAGTGTTGTACTCAACTAACTCTGGTGCTCCCATAGAAATGAGTGGATCGGTGGTGCGCTTTTCTGAACAGCCACTCCGTCCATTTCAGGTGGGCTCCACAGGGTACAGGGCCCCTGTTCTTCTAATCAGTGGGGGTCCCAGCGGTAGGACCCCCACTGATATGTTGTAACCTGAATACCCATTTAACTATTTATATTTATATTTTGAAATGCTCCACTGGGCATGTTTTTTTCATAGTGTCTTGAGGTGTGTTTTTTTTAGTCCATGGCATTTTTTTTTATTGCAGCATGTCGCAAATCATTTTTTTTTTCAGGTGCTTTTTCCTACTTCTTTTTAACTGGAATCCAAAGCATAATACATTGATAAATCCAAATACAGATTTAGCTGTGAAATTTTAGTATTTTTGGTGCAGACTTTTGAGCAAAATTCAGTGTAAGGCTAGGGCTACACGACAACATGTGTCGCGTGACACATAGGGCACAACTACACTGCAATATGTGTCGCGCGACATTAATGTCGCACCAATGTCGTGTGACAATTTTTATAATGATAGTCTATGGTGTCGCACCGCGACATATGCTGCAACTGTGACACGACAGTCGCAGAAAAATCCAGCATAGGCTATCATTATAAAAATTGTCGTGCTACATTGGTGCGACAAAATGATACGCAACACATGTGGTCGTGTAGCCCTAGCCTAAAATGTGTTGTTACTGAAGCATGTGTATGAATTTCTACAAGCCCCATTCAGATTAATAGGAAAGTCTCAGAAATGTCAGCAATAAATCTGCTGCATCTGAACCTACAGTACGTACTCTCAGTGTCGGGTAACATACGGAATAAAGACTGTGGATTCATCATCTTAGATTTTCGTGCACCAAATCTGCAGTGTTGCACAGTACCAGAGATTTTAGGAAATCTCATCCACACACTGCATAAAAAGATCCACAGCATAAATTGACCTGCAGTGCGGATTTGAAATCTGTATCCTGTCAATTTATGCTGCAGATCTCCCTGGGAATTTCACCCTTTGCAATGCAACAGGTGAAATCCACAGACATTTCTGTGTCAAAAACCACTTGTAATTCACGCCACATTTGATGTGGTTTTTGCCACTGATCCATGTCGTAATCTACAGCGATCTGATATGCACATCAAAATTCCATGTTTTTTATAATGCAGTTTTGTGTTTGAAGCGGTTTTTGGTGATTTATTTTTTTTTTGCAGATTTTGATTGGTTTTTTTTCTGTTGGAATTTCTCATGTAGAATCCATGAAAACGAGAATATGTTTCTTTTTTCTCACAATGCAGATTTTCAATTCGCGCATGGGAAAATCCACTTTATATACGAGAGGTATGGAGAGCAACTTCTGTATAAATATTAATGTGCCAAAATCCACACAGAAAAATCTGCCATGTGAATGTGGCTTTAGGGTGGGTTCACACTAGCGTTAGGGATTCTGTTATGGCTTTCCGTTATAACACAGGTAAAACGGAAAATAACGGAATGCCCAGAAAGAATGCAAAACGGAACCCTTTAAAAGGCATTCCGTTTGCTTTCTGTCCTAATAGAAGTCTATGGAAGAGCATAACGGATCCGTGTGGGTCCCGTTATGCAAGATGGAAAACAAAGTCCTCTTGGACTTTGTTTTCCGTCTTGCATAACGGGAACCAGACGGATCCGTTTTGATTCCCATAGACTTCTATTAGGACGGAAAGCAAACGGAATGCCTTTAAAAGGCTTCCATTTTGCATTCCGTGATAATACAAGTCTATGGGCAGAAGAACGGATCCCTCCTTCCGTCTTATGGATTCCGTTATTTTCTGGAAAGCCATAACGGAATCCCTAATGTTAGTGTGAACCCACCTTAGGGTGAAATGCGCTGCCTTTGCATTTGTTAAAAATCTCATCCACTTTGCTACTACTGTAATTTCTGAGGAAATCCCACACAATTTCGCTGCAGAAAATCCGCAGCGTACGCCACGTACTTTCGTAGTAAAGCCCATACATAACTGATCACAGCTGTTATAGAGTTGGCTCCTCATTATAATAAATTGGAAATTTTTACTAAAAAGTAACAATAAAGGCAAGTTGTGTGTGTCCGGCGGCACAAAATGCTCTTCTCTCTAATGTCATCTTCCGTTGGTCAGAGCGAAAGTTGTGCCATGTTTATGGCGTTTTGTTAGTAAACTTCCTAGCCGCATTCAGTCCTGGTTTTAGGTATGGCAAACAGCATATTGCAGGGATCAGCACTAAGCTGCGCCAGGGGATGTTTTGCTAATCCTCAGACCCTGCGCTCCTCTGCAATCAAGATGACATTTCAGAGATGGAACTGAGGCGGAACATTCAAATCCTAAGAATCTCTAGAGAGATTAGGGAGGAATCTGCAGAACAGCACTCCTTGACTGCCAGTCTTGTATGGCAGCACAGCTCTTCTCCATTATTAGACCCTCATAAAGACACTTCAGTTCCTCAAAGTTAAAAAAAAAGGTGATATTATCGAAGCTCCCAGGAATCTTCTGTTCTGTTCAGAATACAGGCTGCTGTTAATAACAGCCTCTCGTCTGCAGACCAATTCAGGACATGTGTTCTGCTAGCATTGGTGTTGAAAGGGGCAAAGTCTCTCTCAAAACAGCCACCAGAGCATATTAAAAAATGTGTGATTTTTCTACACCCAAAATTTCCCCCATGCAGCAAACTATCAGTGAGATTTGGGCAGCTTTTGATGATGTAGCATTATCTAGGCTGGATATAACTGTAATCATTTCTCAGGTGAGAGCAGGATGATCTGTCAGCCTCTTGATATTAACAAGAATATTTTCATTCGATAACAACAAGCAAAAATACTGAGGAACTTGAACATTTGTTATGTATTTATGCCAAAAAGAATAATTATCTGCACCATGCCAGCCTTTTTTTTTTGTATGGGCGTGGTCTAGTAGTCGTAATTTGTGTTGGCTTTTTCATAGCTCTGTGTTAGTTTTATGTTGCAAAATAACGGTCTAAAGTAAGCCAACTGAGAGTTGGCACAAAAACCATCTAAGCTCATACATAATAAAGAGGTTGTCCTGCTAATAGATATACACTATTAAGGATAAGCAAATCAGTTCGTAATGAACTGGGGTCATTATGAATTTCACAATAATTTGTCCACCAAACGAATCCAAAGCTTTTGAGGTTTCCTTCAGATGAATCTGACAGACAGCCCGGATCAGCCAGTCATTGGGTCAGCGGGCAGGGAGATGGCTGTGTAGAATGAGTAGAACATCATTCTGTGTAGAGCTGTTAATGAGGGTGGATGGGTCTATGCAGTGTCTGACAGAAAACAATCTTAGACAGTATACAGAGTCACAAGCAAGCATTTCTTCTAATGTAACAGGGGCAATGTAGGGAAAGAATAGAATAAAATAAAATAATTGTGTAGAATACTAGGGACTTTGACCAGGGGAAGCAGTTTGAGGAGTGAGGGGCTGAGTACAGTGCTTAATAATACACTTGCTGCAGAAACTCATTCTTGTTCTGCACTACTAAAAATTTTTTTCTTGTTAGAACAGAGGGACAGCTGCTTTCTCCCCAAAACCTTAAGGCCTCTTTCACACGAGCGTGTCCGGATTAGGTCCGGATGCGTTGCGGATGCGTTCAGTGAAAACTGTGCGATTTCACTGGCAAAGCCATTCAGTTTTGCCTGCGATTGCGTTCAGTTGTTCAGTTTTTTCCGCGCGGGTGCAATGCGTTTTGATGCGTTTTTCACGCGCGTGATAAAAAACTGAAGGTTTACAAACAACATCTCCTAGCAACCATCAGTGAAAAACGCATCGCACCCGCACTTGCTTGCGGATGCAATGCGTTTTTCACGCAGCCCCATTCACTTCTATGGGACTAGGGCTGCGTGAAAAACGCAGAATATAGAACATGCTGCGATTTTCACGCAACGCACAAGTGATGCGTGAAAAAAACGCTCATGTACACAGACCCATTGAAATGAATGGGTCAGGATTCAGTGCGGATGCTATGCGTTCACGTCACGCATTGCACCCGCGCGGAAAACTCGCTCGTGTGAAAGGGGCCTAAGTTTCTACATATTTTTATTCCCAGCACAGCACTCCAATAGCATTCTGCTGCTAAGCAATTAAAAAAAAAATTTCAGTTTTTCAGTGCATATCTATCCAGTGTTATTAAATGAGTTACATTATAGCAAAAGCGTTTTATGGCAATAACAACAGTTTTATACCAGCGAAAATTAAAACAACATTTTACCGCCTTTCCTGCTTCTTAATATTGTTGGTGAAGAGGGGAGAATAATCACATTACCAGTTTACAACATATGTTTTACAGTACAGAAAGGTCATTTCTGAAACTGCATTTTTAAACACAAATAACACAGTAGTCAAACCTTATACCGGCCTTTCCTACATAGTTATATTGTTGGTGTGAATATGAGTGTGTGTGTGGGAAATAATCATATAACAAGTTTGCAATGTGTGTTTTACAGCAGAGAATGGTCTTTTCTAAGACTGTTTTCAAATGCAAATAACACAGTAGTGAAATCTCAGACTGGCCTTTTCTACATTGTTAAATTGTTGGTGTGTGTATGGGTGTGTGTGAGGGGAGAATAATCGCATTGCATGTTTGCAATGTGTGTTTTATAGCAGAGAAGGGTCTTTTCTGAAACTGCATTTTAAACACAAAAAACACAGTAGGGTAATCTTACACCGGCCTTTCCTACATCATTATATTGTTAGTGTGGGTCGGGAGGTGGGGGTTGGAGGTGGTGAAAATAATTGCATTGCAAGTTTGAAGCGTATCAAAGGTCTTTTTTTAACTGCGTTTTTAAACGCAAATAACACAGGCAGAAATCTTACCAATGCCAATACTGTATTATTCCCAAAGTAAATTGTCAATAGGAGTATTCACTGTTTTTGTAGAAGGGGAAGGACATTTAACCTTCTACAACCGTCTTCTATCTTCAAGTTACAGAAAACACACTTGAAATTCTTGCTATAACCATTCCATATTTTCATGACTGTGTACCAAACCCATGACTTTTCATTTAGGAAAATTGGGAGTTTACATTAGGCCTCATAATAAAATGTTTAGAATACAGAAGGTTTCAAAATCAAAGACCCAGAATGTGGGTAGAAGCAGCCCCAGCTATCCTGCCAGAAGTAGTAGTAGTAGTAGCCACATTTCTTCCTTACTTCAGAAAGGCACAATATTACCATTGCAGAGAAAGAGTGCGAGATTGTGGATTGGATCTCTCATTCCTCCTCTCAGTCACAGCAGGATGATGTGGAGGCCACTTCTGAGTCTGACACCGTGCCTTGAAACCAGCGGTCATAGCATTCCTCCTGATCTTCCTGCTTGCAGCTCCAGAGAAGCCTTTCAGTGACATCCTCTATGTCTTCACTGTCCCCTCCTTGTGAGGAGCCTTCTTTTTCCCTAAGAAAAGGCAACAAAACACCACCACGCACTATGGCAGCTAGTGAGGTTAGTCTCCCTGTTGATGACTTGATTGAGAGCAGTAAGGTTTGGACTGCAATAGGGACGACAATCCAGGGGAGGTGGAGGACCTCATGCATAGCTATGTTGCTGGTAGTGCTCATTGCACTTGTAGCCACGGTGGTGGCGGTAGGGGCAGTTATAGCGACAGTGGTACTCTGGGCAAATACAGAGCAAGGAATTGGTAGGGGGTCCATCATGAAATAACACAGTTTGATAAATGTGACGGGGAGGGTTATGACCATAATTGTGTGTTGGACAGGATTTGGCAGCTGGATTGGGCTGAGAAGGAGGTGGAGACATAAGAGGAGAAGGGTGGTGGCAATAAAGAGAAGAGGCGATATATGGCCAAAACCTTCAAAATAACTATCAGGGCTAGATCGGCATCTATTGTGGTTAGCTCGGCAACTAGTGATGCTGCTGATACTGTGGTTGTAGGCTCCAAACATCCCAGTCCTCAGCCAAGCTTGGCTACCTCTAGGTCTGTGTGAACAACTTCTATATTATGTTTTTTCTCCAAAAGGCAGGCACACAAAACCACAGCTGTGTACAAGACCTGCAGGATTAGAAAAAGCCTTGAGTGTTCAAACACAAACATAGGTACCAGGGCTCTATCATAGCACATGAGGCGGCATCACCGGATCCTGTGGGAAAATAGAACTAGCTATCATTCCCAATCAGAACAAGTCTGTCCTTCTCTTTGTCTTCTTTGTGGCATCCAGTCCGCATCCTCAAGCAGTACTGTGTCCTTGTCCTCATCAGCTGCTTCTTCTCCTGCTCAGACTCTCTGCCCCCACATGAGGCTTCCATAATGGAATATGTGGCCATGAGAAAAGTGTTCTCGAACGGCAGCTAGCTTATGTGCAAGCTGAACTCCCACCTGGTCAAGTGGCTGGTGGTTCAGTTGCTGCTGTACCACTTAGTTGTGGTAAACGTGGCGCACTTCCATGCATTCAGCTAAAATTACTTTTTCTGGGCTCTGGTCTGGGTTACCCATTCAAGAGTATGCAAATGTAGTATACTTCAGAGCCCTTGCCTAAGCTAAATTTTTTTGGGCTCTAGGCTGGATGGTGTGGTGGGACTGTGCGTGTCATATGGGAAGACAGATTTACCCCATTAAAGCATAATTTTTGGATGCTTGGTCCCCCAACAAGCCACAGTTTTTTTCCCCATAACACTGTGTGTGTTTAAACATCATCTGCCCCAGATAAGGGAGAATATGTCTGTCTGTCTACCCATCTATCTTATTTATTGCTTGAAGTGGCATTAAAAAAAAAAACTAAAATAAGTCATACATATTGTAGTACCACAGACCTGGGAGTACTACAAATTGAAAATAATCATGAACTGTATTGTATTTTATATTGTTATGTGTTTTGTATGTATGGCCGGTATTACCAGTAAGGAATAGTTGGAAAAAGTTGACAGGAACAGGACTAACCACTCTGTCCCTCCCCTCTGGGTAGCAGTAGGCTGGACCTGCTTCCTGCCAGGAGAGGGAGTTCCTGTTGAGCTACAGACTGGAGAGGAAGCACATATCAGGGCTCCTGCTACAGATTCTGTAAAGAAATCTAAGCCTCAAGTGAATCCTTGAGAGGAGAGTCAGCAGGGTGAACAGCTACATCCAGCATTTGACACTGCTGTAAAGTGCGGGACTACGGCTAAGACACTATCACTCAGCACATTACTAAGACAGTATCAAATAAGTGCTAAATTGCAGCAATCCAACCTGCCTCCATAATCCATACGAGTGCCAGATGATTGCACTTAAAATCTGCTGCTATTGAATGTATTTGAAGTTTTGCTTTGCAAAAGACTTTGTTAAACGTTTAATTCTGGCCTCATTCTTCACAACTACAATTCCAATGCACCGATCCCCAGGATACAATGGCCTAAGGGAGTACACCAAGACACAACACTTCATTAGAGCCACTACCACTCCCAGTCTCTGCACCGGCACCTCTGGGGCTTGCTGAAATATTACTTGTCCTTAGGATAAACCATCTCTATCTGATAGGACACACCACAACCCCAGTCATCTGTACTGCAGTAGTTCCGGCACAGGAACTACACAGCTTCATCCGTTGTGCAGTGGACGGCGCTTGTAACTGCAGTACTGCTCCCAATGAAGTGACAACCCCTTTAAACTTGCAGTGACCTGCCTCAGCCTCTGATTAGCTGAACTGACTTTTCCTGGGATGAAAAGAGTAGCAGGGACTGGAACAGCTCAATTAGGAGCTTATAGGCCGCCATGGCCGCCGGGTGCCTGCTGTTTGACAATTAATTTACAGAGGAAAATAAATAAACAATAAAAACATAAATATCATTGGTATCACTGCTTCCAAAAATGCTTGAACTATTAAAATATTTTTTATCTAGTATCGTGAACGGTGTTTCAAAAAAATGATGGGGAAGTTGCTGCTTTTTGGTTGAATCTCCTTATATAAAAAGTGATCAAAAAACCACACATCCCAGAATGGTCTCAATAAAAATTAATACAGATTGCCTTGCAAAAGATGAGCCCTCAAACAGCTCCGTAGACATAAATATAATAAGGTTATGGAGGTTATAATATTGTGATGCAAAGAAATAATTTATTTTTCTCAAAGTTTTTATTTTTTAATCATATTAAAACACAAGATGCACTATAAAAATATGGTATTGCTGTAATTGTACTGACAATTTCGCCACATAGGGAACATCATAAAAAAAACCAAACCCATAAAGCATAAAACCTATACAGCAATGGCAGCATTACCCTTTTTTTTTAATTATACCCAATTTAGAATTTACTAAATTGGATATAATATTAAATGGTGCCATATTAGAATATACAACTTGTCCAACAAAAAACAAGACCCAATACAGTTATGTGAACATAAAAATAAAAATGTTACGGCTCCTGGAAGGCAGGGAGTAAAACACTAGAAAGTGTCAGGAAGGGGTTAATGAGTGCTACAGATAAGTGAGGGGCCAGTGGCTGTACATCCTAATGTACTGCCTAAATAGCAGCCCTGTCCTGCTTGCAATACATCCTCATGTACTGCCTAAATGGCAGCCCCGTCCTGCTTGCTATACATTCCCATGTAGTGCCTAAATGGCAGTCCTGCCCTACTTGCTATACATCCTAATGTACTGCCTAAATGGCAGTCCTTTCCTGCTTGCTATACATCCTCATGTACTGCCTAAATGGCAGTCCTTCCCTGCTTGCATCTTTACTGTTGGACACCTGTAGTTCTGAATGTGGTCATTGTGTAGTGTACGGGAGTTGTACTACCCGTCACTACAGAAGGGTCACTTGGATGCTGTCGTTCCTCTCATTTATGGGGAGGCTGGTAAAAGTCCTATTTGTAAAATGTAATGCAATTTATGGTATTTAATTCCCTGTTACTGTGAAATGTGCCATGTGCAGGCCGGCTAGGGATGTAATTCCAGCTCTAGTCACTAGAGGGAGCTAGGTAGCCCTAGTCTATATAAGGCCCAGTCAGGGAAGGAAGTCAGCTCAGCTCAGTTCAGTCTACTCCAGGCCATGAGCCTGTGAAGTCTACACCAGGCCCTGGGCCTGGGAAGGAGTGCAGACCCTGGAGTCTGTGAAGGCCACATGTCTCAGGCCTAAGCAAGTCAGCAGAAGTCAAGCAGAGGCAATCCCTAGAGCAAGAGGTACTGAATGTCAAGAGGAGGTACACTGTCTACTGGAGATTCAAGGATATAAGCCAGAAGTAGGGCATTGGGGCCTTGAAGAATAATTGCCAGTCAGGACAAGTCAGGAAGAAAGTAAGGTTCACCTGCATTTCAAAGTCCTGTTATTTTACCCTCTACTTTACCTTGCTGGATGTAAGCCTGCTGTAACTGCGACTGTATAAAAGTCTATTGTCTGCAACAAGAACTGTTGTAAGAGGTTGCCTGCTGTATTTCCACTGTTTTCAGTAAAGTTGGAATTCTGTTTTCAAGCTACAAGTCTGCACCTCTATTATTCCTACTATAAATACGGTGTGCCACCGTTTATTGGCACTGGCGTCACGAAACATCAGGGACTTAGCCATAGGCACGTTAAACTACAACATCAAGGGCACCTCACATTCCACCTGGCTGTGTCCCTCAAGAACCCAGAGAGTGCCCCAGAGGAACAGCGTGCCGGCCTCTCCATCACTGGCATTCCCCAGGTTAGTCACACACATTGCCCTGACTTGGGGATGCTACATTTTGGCGTCACGAACAGGATACGCACGTTTTACGGACTGTGAGCAAAACGTGAACTTTGTGCCTTAACCAGTTTGCCAAGTGACAAAACGCCTGTTTGTTTAGTGAACTTTGCGGACTTAAAACGTACAGAAAAGTGTCCCAAAAACCTCTAAAAGCGCTGTGCAGTGTTGCGCTATCAAGAGGAAGAAAATCGCCACTTCAAAGTGTGTTTTTGTGGACTTTATGCTGTTTACTATCCTGCTTGCTGTCAGTGAATTGATGCATCATGGCGCCCAAGATGGCCGCCGGCGTCATTGGACTTCTTCTTGCGCCATCCCTGACCTCAGTGGCGCGAAAATTTGGCGCCAAAACCCTCCAAGAGGGAGGAGAAGACGACCTGGAGGTAACGCCTTCCTTTGAGGATTATAATATGGACACCGCCTACCCTATACTGAAATACCTAGGGGGCGTGCAAGAAACGACGGGGTGGAGCCTGCAGGAACAGTGGCTCACCCTGCTACGGGGCTTCCTACCTGAATCAGAGGGATCCGGAGCCGTAGTTGGAGCAATGGAGGCAACCCCAGGAGCGACTAAGGAGCGCCCTGCGCCCCCAGCGTATACTCCCAGTGACATGACTCAAACCTGTCCATGGCCACAAGCCGAGCCCTGCCGCTTCCACCCGCAGCGAAGGCTTCCTCCCGCGGAACCCGCGTGGTCGGCCCTGATGGCCGAGATCCGAGTGGCGGCAACTTTAAAAACTACCACGCAGAAAAAGTATTTCGAGGAAGTCACCAAGCGGATTTATGAAGACTCCAGGGACAGCAAGCCCCAGCTCGAACGCCGCACCGGAGTCGTGCTCGAGTTTGACAAGGTCAGAGGATTTGGATTCATCCAAGAAACCGGCACCAACCGGGACTATTATGTGAATCGCCGGTCCGTCAAGCGCAGCTATCTCCCAGGGCGACTGCATAATCTAGCGGTCGGGAGAGAGTAGAGTTTACTCCCGCGGAGGGCCTGCGAGGCCCATATGCCACTGCGGTGACCCGTCCCGGACCAGTACCGGAGGACTGGGAAGAAGCAGAAGATCCGGTGGAGGCAGAGGACCCGCCGGGACCCATCCGGAATACGTACCAGGAGAAGAGTTCCTTTCTCGGCCCGAACATCTTCTGGCAGCCGGCGATCCTGGACAAGCCTCCCAGTCCTTATCCCTCTCCAGAGCTGCCGCTGACGAGAGAAGACAGCCGCTGATTGGGCGCGGATGGCCCAGTTCAGTGAAGCGATGGATGACCTGCGGAGGAACCGCCATGAAAGAACCTCGTCTGAGCCTGCTGCAAGTGTGCCGGAATCCAGCAGTGAGATCTCCGCCCTGGAGGAGCGGATCGCTTCCTTACAGGCTTACCTGGATGGCCTGCGGCAAGTGACCGAGTCTAAGAAGGCAGCGCAGCAGTCCAGCGGTGGTGAGTTACCTGGGCCCCCTGTGCATCCTAAACCCGTAGTACCAAGTCCTACCGCTAACGCTGAGCCACCCAAGGTCCGTGTAAAAGCGGATAAATTGACATATGCCAGGAGCCGAGTCCGCCCTGACGGGAGCGTTATGTCCCGGCCAGAGGAAGTGTCTACCCCAGCGCCGGCCCGTGTCCCGAGACCAGCAGCTCCTATGTGTCCGCAACCCAGCGGGCCAGTGAGGTGGGTAGGCCCAATACCGGTGATGTTTCCAGCCCACTCTGTTTGGTGGGCACCCCCTCCAAGTGGCCCTGGTGCATGGCCCAGACTACCGGCAGCACAGGGCTGCACTACCTCTGATGAACAGGGATCCTTTGATACCTACCTGTGAGCAGGCCTGCTAGGCCATTTTTGCTCATCCTCACAGGGACATCATACTTGTTGCAGGAACTGCCCCTTTAAGTTTGTCAGGCTGGTAGAGCTTGCTGCCAGTTCCCCACGGCCGGTGGCATTTTTGTGAAGATAAGTTGCCACTGAGGAACCACTGCTCCCAGCCTGCCTCTTTCTGTTCCGGGACATCCTGCCTGCTGCTACCATTTTGGTGTCAACTACTTTCATAATTCCAAGTTGTGCTTTTATTTGCACTTTATCCCCTTTTAACCCCCATTTCAGGTTGAAAAGGGCTTTTATGTCAGCACTTTAAATATACGCAGGACTTGCCAGGAAGGTGTTACCCTGGTATTGTCAGAGTCCTGTATTGTGATTTTATGTATGTGCTGCTGACCGTATTTATTACTTTAAAAATTTTATCCAAGTCTATGTGCCCAGATTTGGACTCCCTGTGTGCGAGCCTCTGAGATGTTGCTTTTATTATGGACTCATTCATTGTCATGGACTATCCTGGTATTCCCTAACATCCGCTGTGCCAGGTCAGCGCCCCAGTTCCACTCATTATCCTGAAGGAAGAGAACGACGCCCCTTGTCACCGCACTTCTCCGTTAACCAGCTGGACCTGATAATAATTGTCAATGCAGATGGAATTGATTACTGATATGTATGTATGCCTGCATGTTTTTCTTGTCTCTTTCAGGTGAAAATTCCAGCCGGGCGGTACCCTGTTAGAGTACGAGGGCGTACTCAGCTTAAAGCAGCGGGGTATGTAGTGTACGGGAGTTGTACTACCCGTCACTACAGAAGGGTCACTTGGATGCTGTCGTTCCTCTCATTTATGGGGAGGCTGGTAAAAGTCCTATTTGTAAAATGTAATGCAATTTATGGTATTTAATTCCCTGTTACTGTGAAATGTGCCATGTGCAGGCCGGCTAGGGATGTAATTCCAGCTCTAGTCACTAGAGGGAGCTAGGTAGCCCTAGTCTATATAAGGCCCAGTCAGGGAAGGAAGTCAGCTCAGCTCAGTTCAGTCTACTCCAGGCCATGAGCCTGTGAAGTCTACACCAGGCCCTGGGCCTGGGAAGGAGTGCAGACCCTGGAGTCTGTGAAGGCCACATGTCTCGGGCCTAAGCAAGTCAGCAGAAGTCAAGCAGAGGCAATCCCTAGAGCAAGAGGTACTGAATGTCAAGAGGAGGTACACTGTCTACTGGAGATTCAAGGATATAAGCCAGAAGTAGGGCATTGGGGCCTTGAAGAATAATTGCCAGTCAGGACAAGTCAGGAAGAAAGTAAGGTTCCAAACCAAACAGAATTTCCTCAAACTAATCATCAGCAATATCTAGCAAGGAGTATTATGTACTGATACCCAAAAAGAACTAAACCCTTGCAAAAAAGAGTTACACCATATACGATAAAATATCTCTCAGTTTTATTATTATAAAGTAACATATAACATACGGGGAAAGCAAAAACACTGAAGTGCCTGTCACAGCAGGCCACAACCCGGAAGACAGAGTCCACGCACTACCCGAATATATAGATATATGGGATGTAATAATACTACATACAAAAAATGGGTATATATAAATTGAGACATACAGGAATGTAGTTCCCACACGGATAACCCATATAGATGTACACCCAAATGGTCAGAAAAGCAGCCCTACTGAAAGGGTGGGATATAATATCAAACCTAACCCAATGATCCTCCTGACGAAGCCTGTGAGGGGTGAAACGCGCGTCGAGGTCTCTGGTGTCCACGCTCTTCCCGGATAAGATAATGGGTAAAATATATCTTATTATCTACATTGCACTATTTAACTGCTTGGGTTAGGTTTGATATTATATCCCACCCTTTCAGTAGGCCACATATTTATTGTTCTACATGTATTTGATAAAAAAAATCCAATAAGTGTATATTTATTGGTTTGCGCAAAAGTTATAGCATTTACAAACTATGGTGCAAAAAAAGGGAATTTCGGCATTTTGAAGCAGCTCTGACTTTCATGTTTCTTCAGGTGCTAGAATGCCAGGATAGTATAAATACCCCCCAAATGACACGCGCGTTCACAGGAAATCTTGCCTCTCGCGAGATGACGCGCCGATGCGTCCACCCAGAGTAACCCGTCCGGCCGCCGAACACATCTGTGCGTTAGGCGGTCCTGGCGTGGTTAAGGTTCTGTTCACATTTTCATTGCTGAATTATTCTTCCCATAGAAATGACAGACACCATGTGCCCATGCACATTAGACAAAACTCATTTAAATCCTACTGAGATCTAGTGGGTATAAGAGCCACTTAATGTTGGAAAATAAAAAATTGGACACGTAGATTTCAACATACCTGATCCTTTGTTCCCACAGGAGATTAGAACTGGCAAAGGTATTCGGCAGTGGCTTACTCTGTTTCCATTTAAATAAACATGCATGCTCAGCCAAACAGACATGTGCATGTGAGTGATGGAGGTAACACCTGTTGGTCAAATGATCTTATGGCCATGTTCAGCCTAATGGGTCTTGGTTCCCAGTTGTATTGTTAGTACTGGGGTCTTGTCAACCATGACCAACAGAAGTTTAGCATTATTACCAGATCCATTTTAAGGATGTGCCCAGTGTATCTACTTCTTTCTGCTGATCCCATACAAGGTGCACAGTGTCAGAATCCTACTTGGCAACTTAGGTAATCAAATATTTTTAAACTAGCTTAGGCTCCAGTCACACCAGTCACCCATCGGTGAACAGCATTGTGTCAGGATCCTTACTCTGTATTACTACAGAGCCTAATGCTGGTTGGCTGGATGGGATGACTTAGGCACAGCTCAAGGGGATACTGTTTCATATTGAAGAGACATAGCAGAGAAGTGGCTTATTTTTCAGACAATGCACTATGGGATATAATATCAAACCTAACCCAATGATCCTCCTGACGAAGCCTGTGAGGGGTGAAACGCGCGTCGAGGTCTCTGGTGTCCACGCTCTTCCCGGATAAGATAATGGGTAAAATATATCTTATTATCTACATTGCACTATTTAACTGCTTGGGTTAGGTTTGATATTATATCCCACCCTTTCAGTAGGGCTGCTTTTCTGACCATTTGGGTGTACATCTATATGGGTTATCCGTGTGGGAACTACATTCCTGTATGTCTCAATTTATATATACCCATTTTTTGTATGTAGTATTATTACATCCCATATATCTATATATTCGGGTAGTGCGTGGACTCTGTCTTCCGGGTTGTGGCCTGCTGTGACAGGCACTTCAGTGTTTTTGCTTTCCCCGTATGTTATATGTTACTTTATAATAATAAAACTGAGAGATATTTTATCGTATATGGTGTAACTCTTTTTTGCAAGGGTTTAGTTCTTTTTGGGTATCAGAAAGTAAGGTTCACCTGCATTTCAAAGTCCTGTTATTTTACCCTCTACTTTACCTTGCTGGATATAAGCCTGCTGTAACTGCGACTGTATAAAAATCTATTGTCTGCAACAAGAACTGTTGTAAGAGGTTGCCTGCTGTATTTCCACTGTTTTCAGTAAAGTTGGAATTCTGTTTTCAAGCTACAAGTCTGCACCTCTATTATTCCTACTATAAATACGGTGTGCCACCGTTTATTGGCACTGGCGTCACGAAACATCAGGGACTTAGCCATAGGCACGTTAAACTACAACACCAAGGGCACCTCACATTCCACCTGGCTGTGTCCCTCAAGAACCCAGAGAGTGCCCCAGAGGAACAGCGTGCCGGCCTCTCCATCACTGGCATTCCCCAGGTTAGTCACACACATTGCCCTGACTTGGGGATGCTACAATTGGGGCAAAAATGCTTTGTGTATATCGATGCAATTATTCATGTATAAATGTAGCTTTAGGGAAAAAAAAACTCAATTTTAATGTGGAGCCTCAGTTGTGCTTCTGTCCGTTCTGTTGGTATGGGTAGTATAGTATTGACTTTTGTGATCACAACATATATAGTACACTTGCCATCAATCATATGTCTGTATCACCTTACATTGAACCTTCTAATCGGTATAATTCAAGCTGTCTCACACAGCAATGATCAAATGACTAGGACTAACACACTGTCTATATAAATATGGTATTGAAAAATTAGGCCACAGTTGAACGTAACAAAATCGTTTACTAAGTGCAACGAACATTCAGTAGCAGTTGAATTTAAGCACAAATCTTCTCTGGTTGGATGGCAGCTTTTTAGCACTTAATGGCAATGGCCAAGTAACATTCTGTGTGGTGGGTGTCTTTGCCGTAATCCCTCACTTTGCAGCTGTGTCTTTAATGCTGGTTGCAGCAGTTCACTCTGCTGTCTAGGGTCTCAAGACTTTACTTGAGGCAGGTTTGAGTAGTTCTCTCTGGAGAATCTGTAAGGAGCAGGAGCTCTGCAATGTGCTTCCTCTCCCTTCTGTCTCTAGACAGGAACTACGCCCCCGGCAGGAAGTAGGACCAGTATAGTATTGTTTAGTTACTGTATGGTAGTAGTATTTTGTCACTATATTGTGGTTACTCTATGGCAGCATGGTGGTATTACTCAGTCATCATTCGGTCATCTAAACATTACATCCTAGTCCCTATGTGTGCGTACATATTGCTTATCTTACCTCATCTATGCACTATTATGGTATTATTACTGTATATATACAGTATACCATGACTTACACGATTCTCCCAGCCCATCACTGCCCCTTAAAGCAAATAATGCTAATGGGTTACCGTGGCACTTGGGGGGCAGAGTCAAGATCTGATAGATTGCCAGTGATACAGTGACAGCAAGTGATAAGGTAAGATTACAGCTTCCAGTCCCCTATAAGAACATGAAATGAAGTTCAATCAAAGAGGTTTCAGGTATGCTGACTGATTCTGAGGACAACCATATCAGTTCAGCAGAGGTCCAACACCTGACACCCCTGCCGATCAGCTGTGAGGAGGCAGCAGTGCTCTAGTCAGCGCCGTGTACTCCTCACAGCTTACCAAACTCCAGCACCGTACATTGTATAGTGACTGTGCTTGGTATTGCAGCTCAGCCCAATTCACTTGAATGAGACTTAGCTGCACCTAGTCCTCATGACCAAAGAATGTGATGACACTGGAATGAAGTTTTCCAACAACTAGGGGGGGGGGATACAAATGTTAGACTCGAGCTGAACTTATATTGATGACCTATCCTGAGGATATCACTATCAAAATCTCGGACAACCCCTTTAACTATAAACCAAATCATAGAATAAAGTTAATACACATGGGAGACAGCAAAAAACACAAACAAATTACATAATCGCAATTTTTTCAACTCCTCCAAAAAATTGAGACAAAAACTATAATTCTTCCTGCTATAAAAAACCTTAACCCCTTCTACCCCAGGCCAGTTTTCACCTTCCTGCCCTATTTTTGGAGAATCTGATTTTTGTCACTTTATGTTGTAATAGTTTTGGAATGGTTTTACTTATCTAACTGATTCTGAGATTGTTTTCTGGTGACACATTGTATTTAATGTTAGCACAAAATTTTGGTCAATATTTATTTTCTTTATTTATAAAGAAATTCAAAATTTACAGAAAATTTAGAAAAATTCACAATTTTCTACATTTGAATTTCTCTACTGTTAAGACAGATAGTAACACCTCATTAAATTAGTTATCAATCAACCAACCGTCTCCATACGTCTACTTTATGTTGGCATCATTTTATAAATTTTATATATTTTTTTGGGGCGTTAGAAGGTTTGGCATATTTGAAGCAATTTTTCAAGAAAACTTCCAATATCGTTTTTTCAAGCACCAGTTCAGTTATTTTAAGGGGCTTAAGTAATAGAAACCACTCATAAATTACCACACTTTAGAAAACTACACCGCTCAAATTATTCAAAACTCACGTTACAAAATTTGTTAACCCTTGAGGTGTTCCACAAGAGTTAAAGGAATATGGAGGTGAAATTTCAAAATTTCATTGTTTTTTGCAGATATTTTATATTTTCCCTGCAAGACAGCAAGGGTTAACAGCAAAATAAACCTCAATATTTATTACCCTAATTCTGAAGTTTACAGAAACACCCTATACAGTATGTGGTTGAAAATGCTCTATGGGCACATGGCAGTGGTCAGAAGGGAAAAAGCGCCATATGGTTTTTGGAGGGCAGATTTTGTTGAAATGGTTTTTGGGCGCCATGTTGTACTTGAGAAGACCCTGAGGTACCTCTACAGTGGAAATCCACAAAAAGTGACCCCATTTTGTAAACTATACCCCTCAAGGAATTTAGTAAGGGGTGTACTGACCACTTTGACCCCACAGGCGTTTTTTGGAATCTAGAAACACTTGGCTGTAAAAATGAAAAATTTAATTTCTTCCAGTAAAATGTTTCTTTAGCCCCAAATTTTTCATTTTCACAAGGGGTAACAGGAGAAAAAGCACCCCATAATTTGTTACCCATTTTCTCCTGAACACGGCAACACCACATATGTGGCCGTGCACTCCTGTAGGGGCACAGAAGGGAAGGAGCACTATATGGCTTTTGCAGCGCAGATTTTAATGGATTGGTTTATGGGCATTGAACAGTCTCTAGGGTACCAGTGCAGCTTTTTTCTGGCGGTTGTTCTTCCTGCTGCAGCTCTCTCCCTGTAACATAACATATGGTTGGGGGCAGTTGAGGATTTAAACTGAGCAGGTAGGACCAGCTTAGTGAGATGGACATAAAAATAGGGAAAAGAACAAACAGCAGGTGGCGCTATACAGATACATTTTATTGAATAGGTCACTGGCTATAGTCCAGGGATGGCCAACCTGCGGATCTCCAGCTGTTGCAAAACTACAACTCCCAGCATGGCATGCCCAGTCGGCCTACAGCAGGGCATGGTGGGAGTTGTAGTTTTATAACAGCTGGAGAGCTGCAGGTTGGCCAGCCCAGGGCTATACTAATGTTTCATTACATGCAATTGCCACAGTATTTTGATCCAGTTGCTGGTTTACAAAATGTAGAATATGTTTTGTGACACAACCCCTTTAACCACCTCAGCCCCCCTAGCTTAAACACCCTTAATGACCAGACCCCTTTTTACAATTCCGCACTACACTACTTTCACCGTTTATTGCTCCGTCATGCAACTTACCACCCAAATGAATTTTACCTTCTTTTCTTCTCACTAATAGAGCTTTCATTTGGTGGTATTTCATTGCTGCTGACATTTTTACATTTTTTTATATTAATCAAAAATGACCAAAATTTTTGCACAAAAATGACATTTTTCACTTTCTGTTGTAAATTTTTTTTTAAAAAACTACATTTCTATATAAATTTTTCTCTAAATTTATTGTTCTACATGTATTTGATAAAAAAAATCCAATAAGTGTATATTTATTGGTTTGCGCAAAAGTTATAGCATTTACAAACTATGGTACAAAAAAAGTGAATTTCGGCATTTTGAAGCAGCTCTGACTTTCATGTTTCTTCAGGTGCTAGAATGCCAGGATAGTATAAATACCCCCCAAATGACACGCGCGTTCACAGGAAATCTTGCCTCTCGCGAGATGACGCTCCGATGCGTCCACCCAGAGTAACCCGTCCGGCCGACGAACACATCTGTGCGTTAGGCGGTCCTGGCGTGGTTAAGGTTCTGTTCACATTTTCATTGCTGAATTATTCTTCCCATAGAAATGACAGACACCATGTGCCCATGCACATTAGACAAAACTCATTTAAATCCTACTGAGATCTAGTGGGTATAAGAGCCACTTAATGTTGGAAAATAAAAAATTGGACACGTAGATTTCAACATAGCTGATCCTTTGTTCCCACAGGAGATTAGAACTGGCAAAGGTATTCGGCAGTGGCTTACTCTGTTTCCATTTAAATAAACATGCATGCTCAGCCAAACAGACATGTGCATGTGAGTGATGGAGGTAACACCTGTTGGTCAAATGATCTTATGGCCATGTTCAGCCTAATGGGTCTTGGTTCCCAGTTGTATTGTTAGTACTGGGGTCTTGTCAACCATGACCAACAGAAGTTTAGCATTATTACCAGATCCATTTTAAGGATGTGCCCAGTGTATCTACTTCTTTCTGCTGATCCCATACAAGGTGCACAGTGTCAGAATCCTACTTGGCAACTTAGGTAATCAAATATTTTTAAACTAGCTTAGGCTCCAGTCACACCAGTCACCCATCGGTGAACAGCATTGTGTCAGGATCCTTACTCTGTATTACTACAGAGCCTAATGCTGGTTGGCTGGATGGGATGACTTAGGCACAGCTCAAGGGGATACTGTTTCATATTGAAGAGACATAGCAGAGAAGTGGCTTATTTTTCAGACAATGCACTATGGGAAAAAGTATGCTAAATAGCTCATACCAGTCAAACCATGGATGGCCATCTGTGGACAACTGATTTGGGACTTGTGCCCCCATCAGTACAGAGCAGATTCTATTTAATCTATTAAAGGGGTATGCCAACGGCGCTCGACTATCTCCTTCAGTGCCACAGACATTGAATACAGTGGCAGGGCACACGTGTGAACACCACCTTATCATATATACTTATCCTGTGGATAAGTAATACATGTTTTTGTTGAATATTTGCAAAATTTGAATAGCAAAAAAATAGCATTACCAAAACCTATGGTCCACATATTAGTTCATTATGGCTCCCTAGCTGGAAACATTCATCTTTGTCAGCAAGAACTGGAAATATGTATGTGTGGTAAGGGGTTAAATGTCACAACCCCTTCTTTCTCTCTTGCTCACACTTCTGCCCCCTGGCTGTATACAGGGCAGGGGGTCATTAAAGAAACCCAGTTTGGCCTGTTACCTGCACACAGGTGCGTACCTGTATTGTCACCGGCTGTCAGTTATATTGGAGGGGGGAGTGGAGAGCTCTTCCTTCACTTGACGGGTGTTTGAAGTTGACTTTGCACTTCCCTGTAATGTTACACCTGGGCTAATCACTTAAACCCTCTCTTATCCCAACAATCTGCACCATTAAGGAGAAGACCCAGGATCTGCCGCCTAGAGCACAGGAGCAATTAGCAGAGCTGTCACTGATATACTGTACACCAGTGGGGCACAATACCTGATTGCATGGCTGGAGACTTCATTTTGCTACGCAGCCATTTCTTGTATTTCAATTATTGGTATCACCTAATTTGTTTGTCTAACAAAAATGTCTTTACTCAAAAAAATTTAAAACTTAAAAAAAAATCATTACATTTTATTAGATGTTATCTATGTAATTAAATATACTAGTGCAAAATGGAAAAAAGAACACCTGAAAAATTGAAGGTGATTGAGCTGAGATTGACAAAGTATAAACTGCTAGTGGTGTTTGGTCAATGATCACACAAATGTTACGGGCAGTGGATGTGGATCCACTGTGCCAACCAACCAGTTTGACTTTGAGCTAGTCCTGAGGGCATTATGCTTGCAGTCTCCTGGTTTTCACCCTTTTAACCCTAGTCTTTGCCGCAGGAGAGCCACTAGGGCGCTAACTCTTGGAATAGTCTTGGTACGGTTGGCTGATGACCATCGGAATCAGATACAATAATGAATGGCACTGAGGAATCAGGCAAAACACATAGGAAACAGACAGATGTAAGGGCTGGCAGAGTATGTGCAAAGGTCCAAAGGGCAGGGCAGGCAGCATAGGATCAGTACAGTAAACAGGCACAGTTCAGGTCACGCAGCAGAAGGTCAGGATCTGTGAAACAGGCAGAAGTCGATACAGAGGCAAACAGATTATAGCCCTTTACAGATTCTAACCAGCTAGAGAGACCTAGCAAGATCTGTAGAGACCAACTGCACAGGCAAGGAAGTGAGGTCAGCAACACAGCAAATGGAGGTTAATCATTGCAGCACTGCCACAGAAGAGATATACATAAACAATGGACCTAATTTACACACAAGAAGCTGGTGCCCGTGGGAACGGGACAGTGGGGGCCATGAACGCCCATGGACACAACCAAGGTGGTGGACCATTTTTTTGGAGTTCTGCAAGAGGGTGTATGTTGAAGCAGGGTCCCATTAATAGGGGGTGGCATCTCCCCTTGCTGTGATACAGGTGGCATAGTAACAGTCATACAGATGATGGATTTCCTCTTACGGTGTTTCATTCCAAGCTCTTTCAAGTTGGACCTTTAGTTCAGCCAAGTTGATTGATGGCTGCTCTGTATGTGAGATCCGTTTCCCCATTCAGTTCCAGACATTCTTGATGGGGGAACAGATCTAGTGATCGAGCTGGCAAGGGGAGATGCTGGATACCCCGAAGAGCTCATTGTGTAGCACGGGCAGATTGTAGGTGGGCGCTACCTTGTAGGACCACCACGGTTGCAATCAATGGCAAACAATAGTGTTAAGTGATGAAAGCAGGTTCTGCCTTCGTACCAATGATGGCCACAGCAGAGTTCACAGGAAGGCTCGAGAGTGCCTACGGCCATCATGCATAGTGCGGAGGCATACAGGACCAACACCAGGAGTCATGATGTGGGGTGCCATTAGCTACCATGACCGTTCCTGTCTGATATTGGTGGAAGGAACATTTGCCAGCCTTCGGTATGTCCAGGACATTGTGACCAGTCCTACTGCCTTTTTTGACTCATGAGATGAAATAACGCCCACGCTACACAATGTGCTCTTCAGGGTATCCAGAAGCTACCCTGTCCCTGACCAGCTTGTTTGCCAGATCTCTCCCTTATTGAGAAATGGGACTGGATGGGGTGATGGATCTCCCATGTAGAGCAGCCAAAAACCACCTTGGCTGAACTATGGCTCCAAGTTGAAGCAGCTCAAAATAAAATAGAGGATATCCAGCATCTGTGGCAGCCTGTATCACAGCAAGAGTAAATGCTAACCAGTATTAATGTGACTCTGCCTCAACATATAGCCTACTGTAGAACTCAAAATAAAGTTTGCACCACCTTTGTTGTGTAATCAAGGAGAAAAGGAGAAATGTTCCCAAATGTTTTGAGTGCTCAATGAAGCTTAGGAATTCCTTCTGAAATCAGTCAAGACTGCCATCCAAGCTTCCTCTATGGCCTGACATCTTGGATGATTCCACTGCAGCCTAAGGATTGCAGGATTACACCCTCAAACTTAAATGTATTTTATTGGGATTTTATGTGATAGACCAACATAAAGAAGCAAGTATGTGGAGTGAAAGGAAAATGATACATGGTTTTAACTACCATTTAGATATCTATCTATCTATCTATCTATCTATCTATCTACTGACAAGCGAAAGGGTAACTATGTTTTGAAGTTTTGACTTTCAGGCTCCATATCTCACCATCCACTACAGCTTCGAATGTGAGACTACCATCATTTTATAGACAATCATCTTGGCTATATGATACATAAATTGTACTTGCAACTATTTAGCATATGATTAGTTATGCAGATTCTTGTCATGTAACTGCATTGTTAAAATTCTAAATTTAAATTTTTATTATTTTGTACATGTTTTGTAAATTCACCTTTGGCTTTGAACACTGCCTGAATCCTTCTGGGCATGCTCTCGATCAAGAATGTTTTTTCCGAAATCTGTTCCCAGGTCTCTTCTACACATTCCCAATGTTGGTGCATAATGGTCTACTCACTCAGGTACGAATACAGATTTTTCTTCAACTCTACCCACAAGTGTTCAATTGGATTTAGGTCTGGGAACTGTGGGGGCCAATCCAGCTCCTCTACTTTATTATCATTGAACCATTTCTTTACCAATCTTGGCATATGCTTCGGGTCTTTGTCCTGCTGGAAAATTATGTCGTCCTTTTCATACCCATAGTACTCGAGTGTACGAAGTAACTCGTCTTGTAGGATACTCACATATAGCTCAGCATTGGGACCACCATTAATCCTGGTCCAGTATCCAACGCCTTTGGCTGTGAAACAACCCCAACCCCATATCATTAGGCTTCCTCCAGTGAACTTGACAGTTCCTTCAATTGCTTGATCCGTTAGCCCCCTTTTCCCTTGTTTCTTCCAGACGAATTTGTACCCATCAGAGCCCAGTTTATTGACTTTCGTCTCATGCCTTTCCAATCTTCTACTGACCACTGTTCGTACGTTTTTTCAAAATCAGGCCGACGCTTCTTATGAAGATATTGAAGTCAAGGCTTCTTCAACCTTCTTTAAGGCCACCATTCCAGACTTGTGTACTTCGCGTTGCGCGGTGCTTGCATGGACGTCTGTGATCTCACTATTACAAAGCATACCAGCCACCTCCATTGCTGTTTTTGTCGTGCCAGAACTGATAGACCTTGTGATGAGCGGACTTGTTGACTCCGATATTTTGCCTGGACATCCACCTCTTGGCCTTGGTGACACAGCGGATGTCTAGGTGATGATCCACACATGTGCCAGCATATCCTCCGCTTTTTCAGTGATACGTCATCTCAGGTCGTTCAGATCCAGTGGCTGGGAAACAGATACACTGAGGTTCTTAAAGGAAATATGTCACTAAAAGTTTTACCCGCCAGTTAAAACCAGATAGCGACACACCTCCTTTGTTCTTATCTGTTTTTATTTTCTTACAGATTTTTTTTTATTCTATTTCCTGAACATTATTATGGGGGCGGCCATCTTGTCTGAGCTGTTTTTAATAGCATTTAAAAAGCATTAGGAAAATTCCTTTACGGCAGCCCCATGGTCCATAGACACAATGGACAGGAGGAGACCTCAGTGACTTCTATGGGAGAGTTTTCTAGGCAGCTCTGTGCCCTGTGCAGAGGTCATTGTAAAAGGAAAGAAGAGATAAGCTCTGTCAATCACCTACTGTGAATGGAGGATCCTGTCTTATCTATACACAGAGGTGATATCATTACAGGCAGGATTAGAATGACAGATACGAAAATAACTACATTAAAGTGATCTGTACAGACCAAGAAGTGGCGCCTATTATTGGGCTTAGTGGCCAGTGCGAACATGGTAGGATTTTATGTTTTTTGTTTAAACATAGATATTGACATGGAAAATTAAAAATATCGCCACCAAAAAATTCTTTAAAAATAGGTTAAACATAAAAACGTGATTTAAACAATAGGTCATTTTCTGATGACACATTCCCTTTAGACCTGCCCCATTGTGTACAGTCTTAAACAGTACAGAAAGGGGGAGATTTGTGAAACCTGTCTAAAAGAAAACTGACTTTGTTGCCCATAACAATCAATCACAGCACAGCTCTCATTTTCTAAGAGCAGAATTTGTTTCCCCACAGGCCTTTACATTTACACCATGAATTTTATAATCATCGAAAATTTTATAATCATTGTTATTTATTCTTTATTACTTTATTGCATAATTATTTATGAGAAAACACCAATAGGTGTTTTGTCAAAAAATGATCTGTGTGTCCGTGAGTAATAATCCCCCAGGCAGCGCAAAGGAAAAAATGGATGCAGCTCATTATTCAGCTAGTTAGTCGGATATAGTGATAATGGTCCTATTAGTGTTACAATATTGCCTGTGCACCTGGATTGCTGCGCTTACAAGGAAAGCTAGGCCTGCCCCAGCCTGTAACCCCTTTATACACATCCAGCCATGACAGATTCTTCCGGAGCCCATCCTGCGTGGGGATTAACCTGCACGCCTCATTTCACTGTCCCTAAACACTCCAAACATCAAGGAGTAATTCACAGTAAGGTTGGTTCAAAAGAACAACAGCACCTGTCCAAGTGACCAGGTCAATCCATTGCTTCCTTTTGTGATCAATACAACTACAGATGCAGCGATTTCCCAATAAGTAAACTGTCAGAGTCGCCCGAGGTTTAGCTTTTATACGCTGTATGGTGTGTACAGAATTTACTGCATCCTGGTGTGTGTGTGTGCCCTCAGTCGCTACCAGTAAGATGGGATCTGCCTCCTTAAAGGGGTTGTCCAATAAAAAATATTCTACATTTTTCTAACTAGCACCTGGATCTGAATACTTCTTTCATTGCAGGTAATGAGTTGCAGTGTATAGCCACTGAGTTATTCACTGAAATCTAACTGTATAGCGCCACCTGCTGTTTGATCTTTTTTTTTATTTCTCTGTCCTGCTAGCTGAGATGGAAGCACATGCTCAGTTCCATCCTTCAACCACCACCAGGTGCAGTAGAAAGGACACGCCCCCTGAGCTACCGGTTTGAACTAAATCTAGTAGAACAATTGGACCAAGAAATGAATGGGGAGATCTCTGGGTCCATGGGAGGTACAGGGCTGGTTCTTAGTTTGTCAGAAAGAGGGTGTCATGTCCCATATGATATCAGATTTTCATTTTTACATTAGCCATGAGATAACCCCATTTCTGGTCCAAATATAGACACTTAGGGAGTCATTTACTAAACTTAAATACGCATATGGTGATGCAATGGTTAGTTGCACCGCTATCTGCGACTACGCCCCGCTCACGCCAGTTGTAAAATTGTGGGCATGGCGTGAGTGGTAAAGGGGATGGGCCAGTAGGTTCGTCTCATTCATCATTTTCTACGCCTTTTTAGTAAGGAAGCTGTCTTACATTTAGAAGCGGCGGTGGATAAAATTATGTAGAGGCCTGAATCATAGCCAGGTATAGGGCTTATTAAGACCGTCGTCTAAAACACGAGTCTTAATAAATGTGCCCCTTAACATATATCATATTTAACATATATACAGTCATGAGAAAAACAAAGTACACCCTCTGAATTCTATGGTTGTACATAAGAGGGCATAGTAAAAAAAAATCTGTTTCTTAGAAGTTCTTAAAGGAATTGTCCACCTTCGGGGGGGCTTTTGGCCAGATCCTCATGTCATCAGACCTGCTGAATGACGCATACTTTACTGCACCCCACTGCCTAGCTCTGGCTCCTTTCCTCCCACACCTCCGTGGACACTTAAGGGTCACATGGAGGGACACATTACCACTGTGGACAGTCATTGGCTGCTGCAGCCACATGAGCCCCATCAAGCAAAGTTTACCAGTGGGGATCTGAGTGTGGCAGCGGTGCTAGGGGACTAAAGAGAGCAGGTAAGTATGCTTCCATCCACAGGTTGGGCAACAGCTTAGCATGTACAGCACCGAATACTGTACTTTGTATTGCAGCTCAGGCCCATTTACTACAATATAACTAGACGTGAATATAAAAAAGTTTATAATATATCTTATCAGAGAAAAATGCCTTTCTTTCCCTCTAGAAACATTAGTTTTCGTCCTCCATAGACTTGTATAGGCAGCATGTATTCTTCTTTAGATAAACTGTTTTCGTCTTTTATCTCTTACTGCAGCTTATTTCTCTGTATCCCTCCCCCCACCATAGTTTTCTATGAGCAGTATATAATCTGATCCTTCAGCGAGCTGACAGCAGTCTTGTTTTCCAGGACTGACTTAGAACAATTTCCAGGCCAATTAACTGAAACAAGTGTTCATATGAATACATGTAATTGGCGGATCAGCCGATGAACGAGCAAACGCTCATTTGTTGGCTGATTTGCATCTTTCATCAAGATGAAAGATTCACAATTATTGGGCAGCAAATCTCCTTGTGCAATCTGGGATGTGCTGCTAATAATCAGTAGAGCTGAGTGAAGGATGAGTTACTGCGGTAGCAATAATTTCTCCCACACTCACTTTGTATCGATCGGCCTGTGTACTAGGCAAGCGAACACCGATGGACGTGTTTATGGTCTGTCGGCAATCATCCTGCTCAAAAATCAGGCAATCTAATAGGAGGTAGGAGAAAGAAGTATTTTTCTCTGATAAAATATATGACAAAACTTCTTATATTTACCTGTACTATTGATTTATGCAAAGTTTGTTGAAATGACTGACCGTATAACTCAATAACTGTATAAGAAGAAAAACATTGAGCTCTGACCCCTATAAAGATAATAATGAAAGTGGTTATCCGGTACGTAATTTATATTCATGACTACTGTTGAGTGAACCCGAACTGTAAAGTACCTGGACCCGAACCCAAACTTTGCTGGAAAAGTTCGGGTTCGAGTATTTAATAAAGCTTTTGAAAGGCTGCAGGGCAGCCAATCAACAAGCTTTTAAGCTGTGGGCACTTAGAAGCCATCACAGCTATGCCTAGTAATGGCATGGCTGTGATTGGCCGGTGCATCATGTGACCCAGCCTATATACAAGCTGGATTACGTGTAGCACCGCCCATCAGCTCTGAGTAGTGCAGGGACAGGAAGTAGGCAGCTGCAGCCAGGGAGAGTTTTAGGAATCTGGCTATTTGTTTTGTGGGTGACCTACAATGATTTTTTGTGGGTGCAATACACCAGTTTTGCACCCCTGACACAGAAATGTAATAATAAATCTGGCTGCTAATTCTGTGGGTGAGCTATAGCAATTTTTTTGTGGGTGCAATGCACCATCTTTGTACCCCTGACATAAAAATATAATAGTTAATCCATTTGTTAGGGCCCTTGCACACGACTGTTTGCCCTCGGAGATATACGGACTGTGAGCGGGCCATTTGTCCTGGAGCGGCATTGATTGTGCGCACAGGAGCACACAGCATCAGATTACAATTATGCTGTGCACGTCCTGTGCGCACGATCAATGCCGCTCCGGGAGATATGGCCTGCTCACAGACCGTATATCTCGGAGGGCATACGGTCGTGTGCAAGGGCCCTTAGTTTGATGGGTGACATATACCCATTTTTGGTGTGAGATACACGTGCACTTTATACGTGACAGGAAAATTATTATAGTTAGGGTCCATTCACTGTCCCATGGAAGTGTTCAGCTGTCCATCCCCCAAACACTGGAGGGAAAGAGCAAGTACCCCCCTACCCACCTGTGATCCCTGGCCCTGAATGCCAGCATTTCAAAATTCCTGGCCATTGAAATGCTGTCATTCTGTCTGGTGGAGACAGAAACTTTTAAGAACCTTATGGCGGTGGCTGTCCCACAGTACGTGGTTCCCAGCCACCACTACATTTCCAGACGAGCCATCCCTGCCCTGCACAACCAAGTGTCGGACAAAATTAGGTGTGCACTGCGCAATGCCATCTGTGGCAAGGTCCACATAACTACAGATAAGTGGACCAGTAAGCACGGGCAGGAACGTAATATCTCCCTAACTGCACACTGGGTAAATACAGTGGCGGCTGGGCCTGATAGCTGGTTGGCTCATGTCCTACCGTCACCAAGGATTGCAGGACATTTCTCGTTGTCTCCTGTTGCCTCCTCCTCCTACGTCGCTTCCTCCTCATCTGGTCAGCGCAACACCTTCACCACCAACTTCAGCACAGTCAGGAGCAAACGACAGAAGGCTGTTTAGAAAATCATCTGTTTAAGCGAAAAAACCCACATCGCTCAGGAGCTCTGGACGGGCATAGAACAACAGACCGATGAGTGGTTGGCGCCGCTGAGCCTCAAGCCTGGCCTGGCAGTGTGCAATAAGGGGCGAAATCTCGAGCAGCTCTGGGGCTAGCCAGGTTGATGCACATCCCTTGCCTTGCGCATGTGCTGAATTTGGTGGTGCAGAGGTTCCTGAAAAATTACCCCGATATGTAAGAGCTGCTGCAGAAAGTGCGGGCCATCTGTCCAGCCAGGGCACAGTTCTGCAGGAGGAAGAGG
This sequence comes from Bufotes viridis, assembly GCA_033119425.1. NCBI lineage: Eukaryota > Metazoa > Chordata > Amphibia > Anura > Bufonidae > Bufotes > Bufotes viridis. The sequence continues at coordinate 86,314,539 of CM065592.1, read as the reverse complement.
AGGAGGAACCGTGTTCACAGCAGGGTGTGCACCCAAAGCATGACTGGGCATCACTGGAGCGTGGCTGGGGGGATACAGAGGACACAGACGATACACCTCCCACAGAGGACAGCTTGTTGTTGCCTCTGGGCAGCCTGGCACACATGAGCGACTACATGCTCCAGTGCCTGTGCAACGACCGCCGAGTTGCCCACATTCTAACCAGTGCAGATTACTGGGCGGCCATCCTGCTGGATCCCCGCTACAAGGGTAATGTGCTGTCCTTAATTCCGTCACTGGAGTGTGATCGAAAGAGGCGCGAGACAGCGGGGGCTCAGTGGAAGCACAAGGCAAAGGCAGAGGAGAAGGAAGAAGTTGCCAACACATCGGGGATTGGAGGGTTAGCATGGCCGAAATGTGGAAAAGCTTTGCCAGCACACCACAACAACCAGCACCAGCAGCTGATACCGAACGTCTTAGCAGGAGGCAGCATTTCAGCAACATGGTGGAATAGTACACGTGCCTACACGTACTGACTAATGGGTCTGCCATTTTCAACTTCTGGGTCTCCAAATTGGGCACATGGCCTGAGCTTACCCTTTACGCCTTGGAGGGGGTGGCCTGCCTTGCAGCAAGTGTATTGTCCGAACGTGTATTTAACACGGCAGGGGGGTAATCACAGACAAGAGCAGCCGTCTGTCCACAGCCAATGTGGACAAGCTCACGTTCATTAAAATGAACCAGGCATGGATCCCACAGGACTTGGACTCTGTACCTTGTGCTGAGTAGACAAGTATACCGGCCTCACCCAGCCATTGTTATACTCCAGCGCACTTTCTCTTTGCATTCTCTTTTCTATTTCCCAATGTTTTTTGGTCTTCCCAAATTTATAAAAATGAAAAAATAAATAAAGGAAAAAAAAGAAACAGTGTTTGCTACCTCCTCCTCCACCGCCGCTTCTACCTAAACCGCCACGTCCACCGCCTCCTCAGCCTCCCACTCCACTTTGACCTCTGCCTCCTAGTTCAAGACTATTATTTAATTTTTTTTTATTTTAAGTCATTTCCCTAGCCATATTAATTTGCAGGACAATTGTCCTGCTCTTACCCCGATTTTGCTTCCTTTCAGCCCTCTAGCCCTTACTACGACTATTTTACAGCCATTTAGTGCACCAAGGTACAGGTCCCCATGGACTTCAATGGGGTTCGAGTTCGGGTCAAGTTTGTGTCCCAAACATAAACTTTGATCCGAAGTTCGGCCGAAGCGGGCAAACCCGGACATCCACATGTCCGCTCATCCCTCTTCCTAGGCCAGTGATGTCACATTTGTCACACCGCCTAGTTGCAGCTCAGCCCCATTGAAACTGCTTGGTAAGCTACTGGGAGCCGACTACACTGCCCAGAGCTCTGGGGAGCACAGTGGCTCTCTAAAACAGCTGATCTGAGGATAAGTCATCATTATCTTTTGTACAAAATTATTTGTGCCTGTCTGCCAATGACAAGGTGATCTCTTTAGGACATTTTAGGAACCTGCATTTAATGGAGACCAGTATGGCACCAGAGGAGGTAGTATTTATTGTAGGTTCCTGACCTAAAGCAATCACCTAGTCATTTGCAGACAGGCACAAATAATTTCATACAAAATGTATTTGCCATGAATCTCACATATACAACATAGCATTAGCACTAGTACATTTTCTATAGTGAGTATGACATTATTGTACTTACTTTATTATTTGTGTTTGCAGAGTGCTGTTGCATTGTTTGTTTTTGCTTCTGTGTTTTCAACCATGGCGACATGCACCTGCGCATGTCGCCTGCGCACCACCCCCATTTTTTTCTTTGCAGTCATCATTATCTTTACCTGAATAACCCCTTTAAGTGCGAAAACCCCAAAACAACAGGAACACTGGATCCTTCAACAAGCCTAACAGCAGCCTCAGGAGCAGAATGTATAATATGTAGACCCTTTGCAACAAACTAGGCATTATAACGAGCTGTAAGTGCTGCCCATTCGCAGGCGTCTTCACATTCTAGGAAAGGGATCATTCTTTCCGGGAGCACTAGAGTCATCCCAGTTCTCCCACCACTGCCTTTATAAACCCATTCCTGCTATGCAGAATTGCTGAGTTAATTTCGAAGCTTCTGAAGATAAAAAGGGGATTATCTGACCCAGTGTGGAAAATAGTTAATTGTGCTACTTATTTAATGGCTGCTGAGTGATTGATTTTACGATTGCCGTTATGTGTTCTTGTAACATTTCTCGAAATGGCAACTGTACAACATTAAAAATGCTAATTGTGTAACCGAGCGCACAGACAGAAACCACAACAGAGGTAAGCAAACATGTCCCATCACCCTCATTATCACCTGCTGTCGGTTTTAATGTTTTTCTTGCGGTTTGTAATGACATCATCTTATGGTATGTTATAGCAGATTACAGTCATTCTCTTCACAAGAATTTCTGCACCGTAGAGAATGCGGCTCAATGTACATGGAAAATAAACAGATTGGTCAAATGGGGAAAAACCATGTAAAAATTATTGGAAAAATTGGCAGATGAAAAACAGCTATGTGCTGTAGATGCCAGCTCATTAACAAAAAATAAGCCATAAAATATGCCTTTTGTATGGTTTCTTTAAAGGAGTAGCCCCACGAAAAAGATAAATTTTTTAAACCTGCATAGGAAAACTTTTGTATTTGCATGTAATTAAAAATTTAGTCAAGCCATACAGCTATTCAATAAAATGTATCTGTATAGCGCCACCTACTGTGTGTTTTTTCCCTTATTTGTCTGGCCACACATGCTCAGTTCAATCATGGTTTATTGTGCTGTATTTAAGAAAATAATGAATGTTTGCAAATCTAAACAGTTCTCACAAATGAACTGCTTTCTACAATGACCATCCACAACTACTCCATGGTGGTTTATTGATTCTACCTTTTTACTGCTGGCTATGTCCTCCCGTTTTCCTTTATACAGGACGACCGTGGACATTCGTTCACGATATCTGTAAAGCGTCCCTGTTTAGCGTGCAATGTTTAGCCAACCTCAGTGCAGAGCGATGCCTGGCACTGCCTGGCCATTGCTGTCATACAACTGTGCAGCACCAGAAGACCACACACATGGACCACCAATGGAAAAATATAGACCTACACACATTTCAAGATGGGGAGAAATGTGTCGGTCACGTGGACTGAGTAGAAGGGCCCCTATTTGGCTCAGTTTAGACTGCTATAGCATCAGATGTAAACCAGTCAGAAAACATTAAAGGACATCAAATAGTAAGTGTATATACAGTAAGTATTGGCCAGAGTGTTTTAATAAGCTGGCAGGTACCTTGATTTTGGACAAAAAATAGTGTAACCCTTTTGTACAGCACAGACCATCTTCTTATACTCATGCACATAAAAAGAGGTTTTCTAGAAAAATGTATTTCTAGAAAAATCTGTTTGTAACAAGCTTGTGCAATTGCATACAGAGGTACCGTAGCTGTTGGCTACTGAGTAGGACCGCCCACTGGACCACCCAAATTGATAAGAATATGGCTTACATAAGTGTTTATGAGGTCAGGAGATCAGAGATAAGAGCTACACATAAGCAGTCAGGTGACAGGGTTCAGAGAAAAGAGAATGTATGTGACAGCTTGCAAACAGACTAATTTTAACACTTGTATCTCAGAGTATTTTTAATAAAGACCAACTACAAATAAGATTTTTAGTCCAAAATGAGTAAAATGTAATAATAAAAAATGCCCCTAAAGATATACATGGTTCTTAAATGAATAAATTACAAATTAGGCTCCATTCACACGTCCGTAATTTGTGTCCGCATCTGTTCCGCAATTTCAGGACCCATTTATTTTCAATGGGGATGAAACTGATGCAGATCCGCATTTTCGGGATCCTTATCCGTTTTTTCGGGATCCTCATCCGTTTTTTCGGGATCCGTTTTTTCAGGATCCGCAATTCTGTTCCTGAAAAATATAAAACATGTCTTATTCTTGTCCGCAATTGCGGACAAGAAAAGGCATTTTCTATTATAGTGCTGGCAATGTGCAGTCCGCAAATTGCGGATTGCACATTGCCGATGTCCGTTTTTTGCGGATCCGCAATTTGCGGATCAGCAAAACACTTACGGACGTGTGAATGGACCCTTATACTGAATATTGTCCCACCAAACTATGTATGCATCTCCTCTCCTCCTCCTGCTCTATAACACACAGAGAGGGCTACATGTACAACATGAAAGACTTCCTTTAAAGCCATTATTTTAGTCAGACAACCCCTTTAAAGAGGTTTATTTAGCAAAAATACAGTTATATTAGGGCATATGGATGTTATACATTGGATTTCCTGCTTGGCAGACCCAGCCTGTCCATATATTCCAAGCCATTCACTTGGATGGCAGCCATGTAATACCAAATGTTTGATACAGTGGCTGGGAAAATAGATGGCATCTCGCAACTTCCCCTGGGAGTATTACACTTCAGACCCTTCGCTATAAGAGTGCTCAAGACACTTGTTGTGACCAATCTACAGCCACCCTTGATTGTTTTCTGCAATTTCAACAGACAATCTATTGTCTATCGGTTGCCTTTGGGAGAAACAAAGATTAGACAGGATAGGTTTCTCCTGTCTAGAGGGTAAGCTGTGAAGGACGCGTTTGATCCCTTTCTCAATCCAGCATCATCCTTCTGGTGGTCCCTGCCAGGCTTTCTTTATTTTCTGTAGCGGTAACGAGCCATACATTAATTTTTAGCCTCAGTGGTGATGCATTTATGGCCCAATACCGTTGAGGTCAGTATTGGTGGTCTCCTGGACGTAAGGCATGTTATAATTGCAGCAAAGTAAATATGCCATGTCTGGTACTGGAACTGAAGTGAATGAAGCTAAATGTGGTTGAGCAGTATCTGACACAACCGCGTTCACATGGTCCACAGAGAGACGCTACTCATTCATTCTGCTGATCTGTGTGGGACCCCAACACTATTCATATTGCCTAAAACAATTAACAAAAATAACAATAAAACCATTACATATCATTGATTAATGTTTACTATCTTTAGCAATATCGGTTAGAGTAAAGGTGTTGTTGGCCTGACATTTATAATACATATTCTTATGTGTTTGTGCAAGCCCCTGAGGAGGATGGGAATGGTAGTGGCTGATGGGATGTTGTGTCATGGTGTATTCCCTCAGGTCCTCGCTTCCTGTGGGTCGGTGTAGTTGAAAGCTGGTTTGAAGAATCATGCCAGAAGTAAAAGTATAAAAGTCTCTCTTTACTTAGTGCTAAATATAATATGTGGTACATCTAGCAGAAGTAGGTTCAAAGTGCAGTTTTGGTCACCAGATGAGTAGGCATGGTGGCTGATTAGCTACCAATTAAAAGGCAATTGCAGGCACTTGTGGGGATAAGTGTCCACAGGTGTGATACAGACTTTGAGTTTGACAGGCCTGGAAGAGGTCTAGGTGATGGGTGTCTGAGCCGCAGTCCCTCACTTGCAGCAGGATCTGTATAACTGTGGTTTTGATGATCACTGTGCTGTTTAAGCATGCTAAAGCTTTTTAATTATTATGCGTAATTGGTTCTTTATATTATATCCACCTTATAGTTGGTTTTCATTGAAATGCCAAATCATAGTGCTAACCACTACATTTATGAGATGATCAGACCATCACTGTACTTGCTCAAAAACTCTCCTCCTATTGTGTAAATGAAAATCAAACATGCCCTTCATTATGAGGAACATTAGAGACCCTTTTCCTATCCTACAGGATATTCAACTGCTAGGACATTTTTCTGCTTAGAATAATCATCAGGGGTGTGAACTGAGCATAACCTAACTGCATTGCCCCAATTCTTCAGACAAAGATAGAAGTGACAGTGAGACCATGACCATCCTAACTCTGAAATAGCTGCAAGCTTCTGAAACCAGGAAAAAATGCTAGAAACAGGTTTTGCAAGCTCAGACCCTGAGGTGGTAAAACCTACAAGAGGATTAGTGAACTGATACTGTTACGGGTTAACTACCATAAACCATGTGGGATATAGATACAAGTGAGGTCCCTGAGTTGCTGTTCCTGCCTCACTAGAGTCATAGCTAGACTTTCCTTCACCAGGGCAAAGATACAGTTTGCTGCCCTAGTCTTTACTCTAAATACCCTGGTCAAGGCAGAATGGCTGGATGGCGTTCCACTGAAAGCATTACCCCATTATCATTAGTTATACAGTAGGTAAAAATACTTGGTAGATACAGCTGTTCCAAATACACCAATCTTTGGCCACTGCATTGGCGGATCCAGGGGGGGGGGGGCAACGGGGCAATTGACCCCCCCCCCCCCCGAGAATGTGGGCAGCAGTGGCGGCGGCGGCAGGGCACAGGGAGATAAGCGCTCATTTCCATAGCCATCTGTATCGCCGTCCTCAGGACAGCGATACAGATGGCTGTGCTGCGGCAGGGGAGGGAGAGGCGTCTCCCTTCCCTGCTCCTCTGATAGGCTGCGGGTCTTGTGCCGGCAGCCTATCAGAGGTTAGTTCAGGCGGCGTGATGATGTCATCGCGCCGCCTGAGCAGTACAGAGCTGGACACAGGCCGGAAGAGGCCTGCATCGCATCGCATGTAGGTAAGTATAAGTGTTTATTTTTTTTAATTATTTTATTATTTAACATTATTTGACAATTTTACTGGCACATGGAGGGGGGGTGGGGCAGACTGAGAGGAGGCTGGCACATGATGGGGGGGAGAGTGGCACTTCTCCCTGGCACATGAGGAGGGGGGAGAGGAGACTGGCACATGATGGGGGGGGGATGGCACTTATCACTGGCACATGAGGGGGGGGGAGAGGAGACTGGCACATGATGGGGGAGAATGGCACTTATAACTGGCACATGGAAGGGGGTTGCAGAGAGGCTGGCACATGATGGGGGAGAGTGGCACTTATCACTGGCACATGGAAGGAGGAGTTTGCAGAGAGGAGGCTGGCACATGATGGGGGAGTCGCACTTATCCCTGGCACATGAGGGGGAGGGAGAGGAGACTGGCACATGATGGGGGGAATGGCACTTATAACTGGCACATGGAAGGGGGTTGCAGAGAGGCTGGCACATGATGGGGGGGAGAGTGGCACTTATCACTGGCACATGGAAGGAGGAGTTTGCAGAGAGGAGGCTGGCACATGATGGGGGGGGGGAGTCGCACTTATCCCTGGCACATGAGGGGGAGGGAGAGGAGACTGGCACATGATGGGGGGGGGGGGGAATGGCACTTATAACTGGCACATGGAAGGGGGGGTTGCAGAGAGGCTGGCACATGATGGGGGGAAAGTGGCACTTATCACTGGCACATGGAAGGGGGAGTTTGCAGAGAGGAGGCTGGCACATGATGGGGGGGGAGAGTGGCACTTGTTACTGGCACATGATGGGGGGGAGGGGGAGAGGCACTTTTCACTAGCACATGATTGGGGGGCATCTATGGGGGCACCTCTTACTGGCACATTATTGGGGGGCACTATGGGGACATCTACTGAGGCCATAAAGAAGGGGTATTTTATATGGGGGCTCTGTGTGGTACTATTATTATCAGGGGTATTATCTGTTTCTGCAGTATAATATTGGGGACCACAGCGGCACAGTATTGGGGGTAGTAGGATGATTTGTCCAGAAGATAGTAGGATGATGGAAAAGTAGTAAACTGAGTTTTTTTTTTGTTGTCAAACTGCAGAGAAGAAAACTGTTGGTCTGGTCTGAAAGGAGAAGATGAGGACAGAGAACATCTACCTCACAGGAGACGTCACTGGATGTAAGAGGTAAGTGGGGCTATATTTCTGTAGTGATCGGAGCAGGGGCGTATCAATTGCCGGAAGTGCCCATCCCGAGACCAGGCTCTGGATCCGCCACTGGGCCACTGTGGATGAAAATCTCATCTAGAGACACCTACCTCCAATCATCATTCTTACATTTATGACCAGACTATGAAGGTCCAGTTTGCTAGCTAAAATATTTTATTACATAATATACTATTTCACATGCTAACAGGGAAATAGTTAATGGGGCAATCTGTGCTCAACGCCTTTTGCATATCTTGCATTTTGCATATCTTTGAGCAAGGTTATATGTAGATGCCTACATACTTGGATAGTCCACAAACTCTTTTTACATAGGCATAACAAATTGAGGTCCCTGAGATATTAGTTTTAGGACAAAACTGACAAGGAGACTAGATGACAAAGCTTCCCATCCACAAAATTTTCACTACTCATTTACAACATGAAAGGAATTTTCCGGGATTTTCACATTGATGGTCTCTCCTCAGGATGTTCCATGGTATCTCCAGCGCCGGACTACACAGCGCTATTTATTGTGTAGTAGGCAGAGCTAGTTACTGCGGCACTGCTACCATTCACTTCACTTGGGGCAGCGCTGCAAAATCCAGCTTTATCCACTGCACAGTGGGTGGAGCTGTATGGTTCCAGTGCCTATTTCCAGAGAACCCCTTTAAGAGAATTCTCATTATCTTCTTATTTTATAGCTAAAGAAAATATATGTGTATGTACAACTAGATTAACCCCTTCCCGACTTCGGGCATACATGTATGGCAGAAGTCAGTTAAAGATGGCACCTGCTCAGAAGCTGAGTAGGCACTATATCTGCTGGTTTCCCTTGTTTTACACAGCAGACACCCGGAGTCATTGTCTGTGATTGGCAATAACACCAATCATAGACCCCTCAGATGTTGTGACCATGGCATCTGAGCAGTGAATTTCCGGGAATGCTGTGCTCCTGGGGCTCGAATGGCTCCTACCTCCTAAGATTAAAGGAGCAATTTGGTTGCTATGGCAGCCTCAGGCCTTCTGCCATAGTGAATTTCCTATAGGCTGCAATGTTAAATCATTGCAGTCTATAGGAGATGCGATCAGACAACTGCATGTTAAAGTCCCCTAGGGGGACTTAAAATAAGTGAAAAAAGTTTTTAAAAAAAATATATAAAAATTTAAATCATCTCCATAAAAAACTACAGATGGCCCCACAAAAAAATAAGCCTTTGCACAGCTCCATAGATATAAATATAAAAATGTTATGGAGGTCAGAATATGGCAATGCAAAGAAAAAATTATTCTTCCAAAGTTTTTATTAAAACACAAGAAAAACTATAAAAATGGGGTATTGCTCTAATAGCACTAACCCAGAGAATGAAGTTAACATGACAGTTTTACTGCATAGGAAATGCCATAAAAATGAAACCCAAAAAACTATAGTAAAATTGCGTTTGAAATTTCTTTCCAGCTTCACACTACATTGTATGCAATATTACATGGTGCACAAAAGCCCTTATATGGCTATGAGAATCGAAAAGTAAAAACGTTATGGCTCTGGGAAGTAAGGAATTAAAAAGTTAAAAAGAAAAATGGAAAATTGTTGTGTCAGGAAGGGGTTAAGCTAATAAAAGTATGTCTATGTGATAAATACATTTATTCATGCAACTACAAACCTTCCATGTTTGTATAAGTACGATAATTAACCATTGGATAATGTGATGTTGTGGCAGGTACACCAGAAAACAAGAAGAACTACATAAATATTGGAAATTGGAAAAGTTGCTGCTTAAGTTTCTATAATAGCAATTTGCATATACTCCAGAATGTTATGAAGAGTGATCAGATGAATTGCCTAGTCCTTCTTTGCCATGAAAATTAACTTAATCCCAAAAAAACCTTTCCACTGCATTTCATTGCTGTCATTAAAGGACCTGCTGAGATCATTTCAGTAATCGTCTTGTTAACTCAGGTGAGAATGTTGACGGGCACAAGGCTGGAGATCATTATGTCAGGCTGATTAAAATGGCAGACTTGACATGTTAAAAGGAGGGTAATGCTTAAAATCATTGTTCTTCCATTGTTAACCATGGTGACCTAGAAAGAAACGCATGCAGCCATCATTGCGTTGCATAAAAATTGCTTCACAGGCAAGGATATTGTGGCTACTAAGATTGCACCTCAATCAACAATTTATAGCATCATCAAGAACTTCAAGGAAAGAGGTTCAATTCTTGTTAAGAAGGCTTCAGGGCATCCAAAAAAGTCCAGCAAGTGCCAGGATCGTCTCCTAAAGAGGATTCAGCTGTGGGATCGGAGTGCCACCAGTGCAGAGCTTGCTCAGGAATGGCAGCAGGCAGGTGTGAGCGCATCTGCCCTCACAGTGAGGCGAAGACTTTTTGAAGATGGCCTGGTGTCAAGAAGGACAGCAAAGAAGCCACTTCTCTCCAAAAAAAAACATCAGGGACAGATTGATCTTCTGCAGAAAGTATGGTGAATGGACTGCTGAGGACTGGGGCAAAGTCATATTCTCCGATGAAGCCTCTTTCCGATTGTTTAGGGCATCTGGAAAAAGGCTTGTCCGTAGAAGAAAAGGTGAGCGCTACCATCAGTCCGGTGTCATGCCAACAGTAAAGCATCCTGAGACCATTTATGTGTGGGGTTGCTTCTCATCCAAGGGAGTGGGCTCACTCACAATTTTGCCCAAAAACACAGCCATGAATAAAGAATGGTACCAAAACACCCTCCAACACCAACTTCTTCCAACAATCCAACAACAGTTTGGTGAAGAACAATACATTTTCCAGCACAATGGAGTACCGTGCCATAAGGCAAAAGTGATAACTAAGTGGCTCGGGGACTAAAACGTTGACATTTTGGGTCCATGGCCTGGAAACTCCCAAGATCTTAATCCCATTGAGAACTTGTGGTCAATCTTCAAGAGGCGGGTGGACAAACAAAGACCCACTAATTCTGACAAACTCCAAGAAGTGATTATGAAAGAATGGGTTGCTATCAGTCAGGAATTGGCCCAGAAGTTGATTGAGAGCATGCCCAGTCGAATTGCAGAGGTCCTGAAAAAGAAGGGCCAACGCTGCAAATAATGACTCTTTGTATAAATGTCAAGTAATTGTCGATAAAAGCCTTTGAAACGTATGAAGTGCGTGTAATTATATTTCAGTACATCACAGAAACAACTGGAACAAAGATCTAAAAGCAGTTTAGCAGCAAACTTTGTGAAAACTAATATTTGTGTCATTCTCAAAACTTTTGGCCACGACTGTACAGTACTACATCTTGAGCAAAACTACATGGAGCACTTTCTTCTGACATCCATATGGTTTTCGTGTAACTAGTTTGGTTCTTATAAGTGGGTTCTAATAAGACAATTCCTAGTATGTGTGCGAAATGTGGAATATGATTGTGTCATAAATATTGGACAGTAAATGTATCGAGGCTGCCTAAAAAACTCCTACATTTCTGAGTGACATCTCCCGAAACTTGCAAGCAGAGACAATCAGAGACATGTAGCATCAGACAAGGTGGACTGTTAGCCAAAGCAACCAGATGAAGGCTGTCCCTACAGAGTCTGACTATTTTTAAGCTGCATCATCCACTACAGATTGCAAATTCTGGTGGGCTATGCGGCTTGGAGTTATGGCCCAATAGACATTATATTATTATCTGCCAAACCCAATATTTTTGGTGGGACCGGCCAACAGTATTTTATAGGGAGCTCAAGACTTTGAATACCCAATTCTTTTAAAATTCCACAAAACCACACGACACAGAAAACATAAACCCACCAGGTACAGTAACCAGGATGAGGAGTAGATAGATAAAATGGATGGCAGTGATATGAGGCAGCAATTACTGTACATGTCTGTCACCAGCAGAACTAGGAAGAACCGAGTGCTACAGAAAAGCATGCTAATTGTGGCTGATACATTCAAACACGTGCTTCTACAGAGGCCATGATTGGGAAGAATACAATTTGACTTATCCCTGTCTGATTGTTTTCCTTCAACTTACAGCTTCTGGGAAATCAGAGAACTGTCAGCAAAAGCTCAAGATTGGAAATCCACAGATCCAAACATATTCCATCAGGGAACATATAATAAACAGAAAATGTTAAATCTCGCATGTTTGAAATATATCTTCATTACATGTTCATTCTTAATGTTTCTCTTCGAGCACACTTCTAAAGCTATGTGGAATCCATCAACTAGCAGACTGGCTACTGCTGACAGATCTTATTATCAGTTCTGCCTCTATTTAGCACTTTGAGGATGTATTGTATTAATTGGGATGGTTCCTCCTAACATCTCTTGTGACCCAGCTGATTAGTAGATTAAAGGGCTTATCCAGTTTTTAAGACTCAATGGCCTACCCTTAAAAATCAATATTTGATTGGTGCTTTCTGACTCTCAGCAATTGCTGATCAGCTGTTTGAGAAGGCACTAAGTGCAGTTGTGTCCATTTGATAGTGCCTGTGCCCTATCACTGCCCCTAACAACACCTAACCTAACTGCCCCAGCTAGTTTATAGCTCCTCCAACCAGCTGGTTACATAGACACTCCCCTATCACTGCCCCTAACAACACCCAGCTAGTTTATAACCCCTCCCACCAGCTGGTTACATAGACACTCCCCTATCACTGCCCCTAATAACACCCAGCTAGTTTAAAGCTCCTCCCACCAGCTGGTTACATAGACACTCCCCTATCACTGCCCCTAACACCACCCAGCTAGTTTATAGCTCCTCCCACCAGCTAGTTACATAGACACTCCCCTATCACTGCCCCTAACAATACCCAGCTAGTTTATAGCTCCTCCCACCAGCTGGTTACATAGACACTCCCCTATCACTGCCCCTAACACCACCCAGCTAGTTTATAGCTCCTCCCACCAGCTAGTTACATAGACACTCCCCTATCACTGCCCCTAACAATACCCAGCTAGTTTATAGCTCCTCTCACCAGCTAGTTACATAGACACTCCCCTATTACTGCCCCTAACAACACCCAGCTAGTTTATAACCCCTCCCACCATCTGGTTACATAGACACTCCCCTTTTACCGCCCCTAACAACTCCCAGCTAGTTTATATCTCCTCCCAGCAGCTAGTTACATAGATACTCCCCTATTACTGCCCCTAACACCCAGCTAGTTTACAGCTCCTCCCACCAGCTAGTTACATAGGCACTCCCCTATCACCGCCCCTAACACCCAGCTAGTTTATAGCTCCTCCCACCAGCTAGTTACATAGACACTCCCCTATCACTGACCCTAATACCCAGCTAGTATTCATTTTGCACGCGCGTGATAAAAAACTGAATGTGGTATGCAGACCCGAACCCGGACTTCTTCACTGAAGTTCGGGTTTGGTTTGAGTATTCTGTAGATTTTATTATTTTCCCTTATAACATGGATATAAGGGAAAATAATAGCATTCTTAATACAGAATGCTTACTATAATGTGGCTTAAGGGGTTAAAAAAAATACAAAATTAACTCACCTCATCCAATTGTTCGCGCAGCCGGCATAGTCTTCTTTCTTCTTCTTTGAGGACCTGCAAAAGGACCTTTAATGGCATAACCGCGCTCACCACGTGGTGACGTCAGCGCAGGTCCTGCTGAATGAAGATAGAAGGATCTATGGCGTCAGTGTTGCGTGAAAAACGCAGAATTTAGAACATGCTGCGATTTTCACGCAACGCACAAGTGATGCGTGAAAATCACCACTCATGTACATAGGCCCATTGAAGTGAATGGGTCCGGATTCAATGCGGGTGCAATGCGTTTACGTCACGCATTGCACCCGCGCAGAATTCTCGCCCGTGTGAAAGGGGCCTTGGTGTGACAAAAAATGAAGGCTCAAAACCCTTTATGGAAAGGTTAAGAGTTGTGTACATTTTAATAAATTAATTGCCGCAAACCTTCTTCACATTGATGCATCAAACGCCATTATTAGTAAATTCTAACGTCTTTTTTTATTACTGGTGATTATCTTTTTCGTTCTAGGAATGGAACGCTGTTTACCGTGGCATACGATAAATGTATGTAACCAATGAATTGACAAAGTGTTTTGTATAGCTATTAGCTAGAGAAGAAAATTCACACACATCAGCACGCAGGTGTATACACCCTTTAGCGCCTTTTTACCCCTATACCGTTTGTTATATTTAGTGTCCACTTCCTGACAAAAAAAGACCTTGTGACACTTGACAGTTCCTTAGAGGCGAGTGTTTGACTGGGTCATCCGTCAATGTCAGAGAAGAAAGGAGTGGAGATGTGCCCCTATCCTGTCTGACTAGAAGCTTGTTGTCTGACAGAGGACTCTCCCACCGGTTATTGATGGCCTCAGAGCTTAGCGATACATCCATTGTTTATGTTGGAGTCTAGTCTGAGAGAGGATGTGCACAATGACCTTCACTACACAAATGTGTCAGACAACTCTTCATGGGTTAAGATCAAAGCTTTTTGGAGAGAGGTGAAATTACCACCTTATGTTTATATCCTAGAACTGAGAGCAATGCTGACCAAGTAGACCTGTCCAGTGCTCCACACAACCACAGAAAGGTACAGTCAGACTCAGTGCATACTAGAGAAGTAAGTGCTACAACAAGAGGTCGTGCCCTGAACCTACAAGGTGAAAGTGTGTAGGAAAATACAATTCAGAATTTGTTATGGAAGATGTATACTAGTAGATACAGAGAGGTGACGGACTCGAGGAGCAATAGCTGACACAACCCATGGACAGGTGTGGAGCTATTTCTGGAAAGCAATCATATTTTTGTACAACTCCTTTTAGGGTAGGACCAGATGTGGAAGATTTGTGGTGAGGATTCTACAACAATTTTGAGTATAATACTAGTAAATGAGATTCTCTGATCTCCATCCTCATAAAGTGCCACATATAAACACTTGGCTTGGATTTCCTTGCAGAAATCCAAGGCGGTTTTCTTTTTAGCTACTTGTGGACCTGGTCTAAGCCACCAAAGATCTGTATGTTTGTGCTAGAAGATACAGTATGTGTCAGTAGCTAATGCACAAACCACAGTCAAAAATAACGGGGGAGATTTATCAAACCGGAAACTCCTTTGGAAACTGAAAGGTGGAATCTGATTGGTTGCTATGGGCAACTAAGCCAGTTCTACTTTACACCAGTTTGATAAATCTCCCTCAACATGTTAATACATACCTGCTATATAAAGGGTATGTATATGTGTATATATATATATATATATATATATATATATATATATATATATATAAATAAATAATACAGGAAACGATTCATTCTCTGCATGGCTGCCGGTGTCCATTATTCATCAGAAGCACATCTGATTGCATTATGCATCTATGGTAATACTAATCATCTATGCAATTTATTTTAGCATAACATTCCTTAAACCTCTGTGTGGTTCACTGTGACACGGGTTCCATGTTGCTCACTTTTGTGCTCTGGCGTACTGGCTGCGGGTAATGTCGTGTATGCTGGTTGCCATGGGCGACTTGTAGTTTTGGTAGCCTGTGTGTGCGCTGCTCTTTGTATGATTGTTCCTTTCCCTGTCTGGTTCTTGTGGGGTTAAGGTCTTGGTCTGGGTGTGGTTTCTAGGTGCTATTTAATCCTGTTGCTGTTAGCCAGGGGGTCAGTAGTTTCCCAGCGTTGTTGGGTGCTGGAGCGATGAACCTTACCTGGGTTTCCTTCTGCCCAGTCTTTGTGGCCATCTAGTAAGACATCAAGGTCACCTGGTCTTCCAGCCTTTCCTGGTTCTATGTCCGGTGTGGGTTCTATTTTCCGGGTTGGTGTTTGATCTGTGACTGCCATGAGTCGTCTTGTATGGAGTCTAGACATTCCCCTGTCTGTTCCTTCACTAAGAGGACGCCTGGGTTCTCCGGAGGGAGGACAGCGAGTCTGTGAGCAGTTCTGCCTTAGACCGCCATGCATCTTTCCCGGGGTCCCGTGTGCTGGTTCCAGTGTATGTTGTCTGTATTGTGACCTGTGCGGTGTTTGGGTTCCAGTACATGTGCCTGGGTTCCAGTCGTTGTTGTGTGGACTTCTGGTGTTTCTTCCAGCAGTCTCGGCAGGTAAGTGGCCAAGTGAATCGGGACAATCCTAGAGGTGCAACCAGTGAGCCTCGGCTAAATTCATCCCTACCATCTGGGGCTCTGTGAAGAACAGGACTTACTGGGTTTTTGCTCTCTGTGTTTGGCCCCAAGTAAAACTGGTGCACTTGGTCCAGTGGTGTTTCTTGCTACTGGTTCCTTACCTGCTGATCCAGTTTCCCACTCACTGTTATGTCTCTGTGTATGCTTACTTTGGTGTATTCTTTGTTGTGAGATGTTCTAGGGGTCAGTTACACATACATAGCAAATTTAGTGTTGGCCCCCAGCCCCACCCAGTTTACCAGTATGTATGCGACAAACACTCCCTTGCAACACACAACACAAGCACAACTCCCCAGATTTATGATCAATTTACCTTTATTTTTATTACGCAGAATAAACTTTAGTTAAAAAAAATTGTGATAAAAAGTAGTTGCCTCATCCTCGGAAAAAGTGAAACAGATGCTTTAAAAATATGGGGCTCATTCGGAACAGCATTTTCTGTCCTAAATACATTAATAAATGTCCTCCATACAGCTCCAAATCACTGCATCCCTTCACATAATATATTACAAACTGGCTGCCTGCAGCCACCACTAGGGGGAGCTCTGTGCATAGAAAGGTATACAGTTACTGTAATACTCTGTTTGCACTGAGCTCCTCCTTGTGACAGCTGCATAAAAATGCAGTGCTTTCCTAAAAAATCAGCCTCCTCCACTCAGGCCCTGTAGCAGTTAGATGGGCTTCCTCCATTAAAGGTAGGTTGCATACAAAAACAACTGTCCATCTGTTTGTCCATATGAACTGTCCTACCTGTCCAAGACTAAGGACCCACTAATCATTGTCTGTTCTATCGGCCTGTGCAAATAAAACAGGTCGATCAGGGAGAGTAGAAAAACCAAAGTGGCAATTGATCGGCTGAATTTGGATCATGCCATACACTTTTTTAGCTGAAGACGACTGAAACAATCCAACCGGATGTATCACCTTGGCCATTGTTTGATTATTATTGAATTGTGGTATTGTTGTAGCTTATGTTTTCTGTGAGGACAGGAATGTATTCTCATCATGAAGATCTACCAGACACGCTCATTCATCTGCCAACTTCCACTTACCTGCTAGAGAAGGATGGGAGTGAAAGGAAAGCCATTCTGTTTGTATTGTGGCCTGTTTGGGTCATTTCTTCTGTGTGTCTGTTTGTTTTACAGACATTAGACACTATTTTACCTGTAATGAATTGAAAAGTACCTCTGGGCAGATCTCTGACAGCCAGAGCTGGTGTTTGCTTTGCACATCACTTCTGGACTCTCGGGCCAGGACATGTTAAGTGATATTACTGGTCTGCTGAATGTTAATCCCTGAAGTGAGCTGGTGTCACCCTCTAGGCCTAAAGGCCTGTTACTGGCTGTCCCCAGGTGTTGTTGAGCTGTCACTGGAGCCGGCTGGCCGGTATGAGAAGAATCCTAGCTGCCCCTCACAGCTGTCCAGGGCTATTGTATGAGGGGGTCTCACAGCTGCACCCCCAACCCCCATCCCATTACAGGAGTCAGTGACAGACAGCTCCCAATCGCAGCCACCTGGCCTCCATCACCCCCGCTCAGATGGAAATTGGGACTCAGCAGCAGCACTTAGCTCTGTGACCAGGCGGGTGAGGCCTTGAGATCTGACGGGTCACTAGGGAGGGAGAGTGGGGGCAATCTCCTGGAATGTGTCAGTGCAGCACCTCTCCAGGCTAATTGTTACACTACCCTAATGCCACCAGCCAGTCTCCCAGCACTAATCCCTATCAGCAGAACATGCATCACTCTATAGCACTAATGAGTACCTACCACACTCTCCTGCAATTAACACACTTCACAGTATACCTGCAGATAATGAGCATCAAGGCCTGGGCTTCCCATAGTAACATAGCAAGAAGACAGTCACTAAAGTTTCTACAGTATATTGCTTATATTCCATCATAATGAACTAAATAACTTTTGACTGACATAAAAGTTAAAATAGTACTATACTAGTGTAATAATAATAACAAAAAACATAATTTCTTGATAAACTACTACAACCACTAAGGTCAGGTTCACATTTTTCTTTTGTTCTTCTGATCCGTTAGCAGAACAGAAAAAAAAAAACAACTGATCCTTTATACTGGGTTCACACCTGAGCGTTTCTGAGACGCGCGTATTACAGCGCGTTTTTGCAAATAGGAAACGCACGTCATACGCGCGTTCGTGACTCTGGAGACCAATTGAAAAAGGCATATCTACACTTTAACGCGAGTTAAACGCGCGTTTTACACGTGTTCCCATTGAAGTCTATGGGTGCAAACGCGCGACAAAACGCCCCAAAGAAGCTCAAAAACTTCTTTGAGCGTAGGGCGTTTTACAGCGCGTTCAAACGCGCTGTAAAACGCTCAGGTGAGAACCATGCCCATAGGGAAACATGAGTTTTCTCCTGTTGAGCGTTTTACAGCGCGTTCGAACGCGCTGTAAAACGCGCAAGTGTGAACTGAGGGTTAGGCTACATGCACACGAACCTATGTTGACGGATGACGTCCGTATGGCATCCGTTTTTTTGCGGATCCATTGTAATAATGCCTATTGCCTACCCTTGTCCACAAAACGGACAAGAATAGGACATGCTCTATTTTTTTTTTACGGGGCTACGGAACAGACATACGGATGCAGATAGCACATGGTGTGCTGTCAGCATTTTTTGCAGACCCATTGAAATAAATGGGTCCACATCCTTTCCGCAAAAAAACGGAACGGACACGGAAACAAAATACGTTTGTGTGCATGTAGCCTTATTTTGAGCATCCGTTGTACTCATTTTTGTACTCACCCGTTTTCTGTTATTTTTGACCGGAGAAAAAATCCTGTGTGGAGGATCTCAGACGGAACTGCCAAAAACAGATGCAATATGAGCACAGCGGTTGCTTAAAATAAAGGATTGTTTTTCTTTTTTTTTTTTTTTTGCGCTGTTCTGATGGATCAGAAGAATGGAAAACTAAACGGTGATGTGAACTCGGCCAAAGGAGCAAGGTAATCACTAGTTATGGAAAAGTCGATTCAGCTGCTTTGCCAAATTTCACTAAGAAATTCGCTTTGTGATGAATTACTTAGTCACAAAACGCATTACTTTAATATGTAGCAGGCGCAATGATGGGAACGGCGATTGTGCCACTCCCGTCATTGAACCACTCAGATGCCACGTTCATTGCTGATCGCGGCATCTGAGATTAAAAATGAGGGCTTTCAGGGATTAATCAATTTTAACCACTTAAGCCCCCCTAGCTTAAACACCCTTAATGACCAGGCCACTTTTTACAATTCTGCACTACACTACTTTACCCGTTTATTGCTCCGTCATGCAACTTACCACCCAAATGAATTTTACCTCCTTTTCTTCTCACTAATAGAGCTTTCATTTGGTGGTATTTCATTGTTGCTGACATTTTTACTTTTTTTGCCATTAATACAAATTTAACGATATTTTTGCAAAAAAATGACATTTTTCACTTTCTGTTGTAAAATTTTTCAAAAAAAACTACATTTCTATATAAATTTTTCTCTAAATTTATTGTTCTACATGTCTTTGATAAAAAAAGTCCAATAAGTGTATATTTATTGGTTTGGGTAAAAGTTATAGCGTTTACAAACTATGGTGCAAAAAGTGAATTTCTGCATTTTGAAGCAGCTCTGACTTTCTGAGCGCCTGTCATGTTTCTTCAGGAGCTAGAATGTCAGGAAAGTATAAATACCCCCAAATGACACCATTTTAGAAAGAAGACACCCCAAAGTATTCGCGGAGGGGCATGGTGAGTTCATGTATCATTTCATTTTTTTCACAAGTTAGCGGAAAATGACACTTTCTGAGAAAAAAAAAAAAAGTGTCAATTTCTGCTAACTTCTGGCAAAAAAAAGAAATCTCAGACGGACTCACTATGCCCTCAGTGAATACCTTGGGGTGTCTACTTTCCGAAAGGGGTCATTTGTGGGTGTGTTTACTGTTCTGGCATTTTGGGCGGGGCTAAATTGTGAGTCGCCATGTAAAACCTAAAGGTACTCGTTGAATTTGGTCCTTTGGCACCCAGGCTGCAAAAGTGTCACTCATGTGGTATCGCCAGTACTCAGGAGAAGTAGGGCAATGTGTTTTGGGGTGTATTTTTACATATACCCATGTTGGGTGAGAGAAATATCTTTGTAAACTGACAACTTTGTATAAAATTTTTAAAAGTTGTCATTTACAGAGATATTTTTCACACACAGTATAGGTATATATAAAAATACACCCCAAAACACATTGCCCTACTTCTCCTGAGTACGGCGATACCACATGTGTGACACTTTTTGCAGCCTGGGTCGCAAAGGGCCCTAAAACCAATGAGTACCTTTAGGATTTCACAGGGCATTTTTACGCATTTGGATTCCAGACTTCTTCTCACGCTTTAGGGGCCCCTAAAATGCCAGGACAGTATAAATACCCCACATGTGACCCCATTTTGGAAAGAAGACACCCCAAGGTATTCCGTGAGGGGTATGGTGAGTACGTGTAAAATTTTATTTTTTGTCACAAGTTAGTGGAATATGAGACTTTGTAAAAACAAAAAAAAAAAATATATATATCAATTTCCGCTAACTTGTGCCAAAAATAAAAATTCTGTGAACTCGCCATGCCCCTCACGGAATACCTTGGGTGTCTTCTTTCCAAAATGGGGTCACATGTGGGTATTTATACTGCCCTGGCATTTTAGGGCCCTAAAGCGTGAGAATCCAAATGCGTAAAAATGGCCTGTGAAATCCTAAAGGTACTCATTGGTTTTAGGGCCTTTGCGCATCTTGGCTGCAAAGTGCCACTCATGTGGTATCGCTGAACTCAGGAGAAGTAGGCAATGTGTTTGGGGTGTATTTTACATATACCCATGCTGCGTTTGAGAAATATTGCTGTAAACGACAACTTTTACATTTTTTATTCAAAGTTGTCAATTTACAGAGATATTTCTCACACAAAGTATGGGTATATGTAAAAATACACCCTAAAACACATTGCCCTACTTCTCCTGAGTACGGCGATACCACATGAGTGACACTTTTTGCAGCCAAGATGCGCAAAGGGGCCCTAAAACCAATGAGTACCTTTTAGGAGGGCATTTTTACGCATTTTTCTTCTCACGCTTTAGGGCCCCTAAAATGCCAGGGCAGTATAAATACCCCACATGTGACCCAATTTTGGAAAGAAGACACCCCAAGGTATTCTGTGAGGGGCATGGCGAGTTCATAGAAGATTTTTTTTGGCACAAGTTAGCGGAAATTGATTTTTTATTGTTTTTTCTCATAAAGTCTACCTTTCTGCTAACTTTTGACAAAAAGTAAAATTTTCATGGACTCACTATGCCCCTCAGCGAATACCTTGGGGTGTCTTCTTTCCAAAATGGGGTCATTTGTGGGTGTTTGTACTGTTCTGGCATTTTGGGTGGGGCTAAATTGTGAGCAGCCATATAAAACCTAAAGGTACTCGTTGGAATTTGGGCCCTTTGCGACTCGGGCTGCAAAAGTGTCACTCATGTGGTATCGCCGTACTCAGGAGAAGTGGGCAATGTGTTTTGGGTGTATTTTTACATATACCCATGCTAGGTGAGAGAAATATCTCTGTAAATTGACAACTTTGAATAAAAAAATTTAAAAAGTTGTCGTTTACAGTGATATTTCTCACACACAGTATGGGTATATGTAAAAATACACCCCAAAACACATTGCCCTACTTCTCCTGAGTACGGCGATACCACATTAGTGACACTTTTTTGCAGCCAAGATGCGCAAAGGGGCCCTAAAACCAATGAGTACCTTTAGGATTTCACAGGGCATTTTTACGCATTTGGATTCTCACACTTTAGGACCCCTAAAATGCCAGGGCAGTATAAATACCCCACATGTGACCCCATTGTGGAAAGAAGACACCCCAAGGTAATCCGTGAGGGGTATGGCGAGTTCACAGAAAAAAAAAAAATTGGCACAAGTTAGCGGAAATTGATTTTTTTCTTATGTTTTTGTGTCCTCCTAGCAATACTTGCAGGACATGTGTGTCCAGGATGATCATGCCTTCTCTTTGCAAACTGCTTTGTATGTGTTTTCCTCCCCACCTACAGTCTGCATGATCTGTCTTCCTCTGATTCAGCGGTCAATGGCCACAAGTAAAACTGTAGTATAACCTTCAAGATTGTGCAGCCATTGAGCACTACATATTTGGACAAAATCAGACACCACAACATCTGCTAAAACCCTTATTTGCCAAATTGTGCGGCTATTGGCAGTAAATTGAAGTATTTGAATTGGGTCTATCCTAACTTAGAACAACCCCATTTTTGGCAATTATTGACACACCAAGATTCCTACTATCTTCTATTTTATTTTTTTGGTATTCCCTCCTATGGTTTGTTTGCTGATAAATGCTGATCAGAGATTCCAGCAGTTTAACTCTCACTGATCAGACACTTACGCCCTACTTTCTTTTGTTAGAATGATATCTATGTGTATGTAGACCTATAAATTGTTTGCATGCATAATGCTTCTTGCTTTGCTTAGGACATTAGATGGTTACTATAAAAATTACAGTCGTTTTTCAGCGTTGAAATGTGTTCACACTCCCCATTCTTCCAGTGCCATTATGACAGCCAATGTGTCAGGCATTTTGAGCTTTCAACAGTGCTCTGAACCCTTAATACACATTTACCATTGATATGCTGAGCATAAATTCCAAGCACAGCCCAGCATTAACACATAGCTAGAGCAATGGCTGCCCTTAACAGTTCCAGACAGACGGTAGGAAGAGTTTCATAACCAGGGAGGCCATGTATAACGTTATGTGAAGAACGAATGTGGGATTCTGGAAATTTAGGAGGGATCCTCGTGGTATTATTAACATCTCTATGTATACCATTGTGGCAGGAGATTTTCCACATTTTAGCTTCATTATCACCGGCAGACTTTTTTTTATCTGCCTAGTGCTAGGTTAGTTAGGGGACCTATAGTGACCCTGGGCTTGAGGAAGATTATGTCTGGCCAATCACAAGGGGTGATTGGTGGTTAGGGTTAACATGTGATGGTTTTGAAGGGCAGGTTGTGTTGCCTTTTGTTCTACAGCAGGGGCCCTCAAACTACGGCCCGCGGGCCACATGCGGCCCGCCAAGGAATCTGATCCGGCCAGCCGGGTGTTTTTGCCGTTTCTCACGGCTCAGCGGGGCGCTGCCACCTCCTCCCAGTGGAGACGCGAGGGGGCTGCAGCGGACGAAGAGAGGGACTGACAGTGTAGTGTGGCCAAGCTCTGTCTGGTCCGCGGTACAGGAACTTTTGTTTCCTGTATCCTGTACACGGCCGGACTGACAGGAAGTGCTCACTTAGTGTGCGCTTCCTATCAGTCCGGCCGGGTACAGGAAACAAATGCTCCTGTACCGCGGACCTCACAGAGCTCGGCCATGCTACACTAGGGGAGGGGGTGAGTAATGAATGAGCAGTGTGACAAGGTGATGAGAGAGGGGCGCTGAGAAAAAGAGTGACAAGAAGGGGGGGAGTGACAATGGAGGGGGGCTGAGAAAGAGTGACAAGAAGGGGTCTAAGAAATGAGAGTGACAAGGGAGGGGGGCTGAGAAATGAGAGTGACAAGGGAGGGGGGAATGAGAGTGACAAGGGAGGGAGGGGGGCTGAGAAATGTGTGGCAAGGGAGGGAGGGGGGAATGAGAGTGACAAGGAAGGGGGGGGTGAGAAAAAGAGTGACAAGGGAGGGGTCTGAGAAATGAGAGTGACAAGGGAGGGGGGAATGAGAGGGACAAGGGAGGGAGGGGGGCTGAGAAATGAGTGGCGAGGGAGGGCGGAATGAGAGTGACAAGGGAGGGAGGGTGAGAAAGAGAGTGACAAGGGAGGGGGGAATGATTCCCATTGAAATACTGGTAAATATATATAATTGCTCATAGTTAAACTATAGTCCGGCCCTCCTACGGTCTGAGGGACCGTGAACTGGCCCCCTGTTTAAAAAGTTTGAGGACCCCTGATCTACAGCTTGTCGGGTAGCTTGAATTGTGCCCTCCTGCTTTTTATTGTGTTCTAGGTGTTTATTGTGTCTAGCTTGGGTTGACTAAAAGACATGGACTTATTATTGTGTATTAACATTGAAGCCCGAGTTTATGACTGGACATCTTACATTTAATAAAGTAGTCCTTGGTCACTCATCTCCAGTGTATTTTATTGTTGAACGGGTTGTCCCATGAAAAATATTCTACAGTTTTCACAACAACACCTGGATTTGAATACTTTTGTAATTGCATGTATTTAAACATTTTGTATAGCCACAGAGTTATTCAATAAAATGTATCAGTGTAGCGCCACCTGCTGTTTGTTCTTTTTCTTATTTCTTTATCCGGCTCACTGAGATGGCCGCACATGCTCTGTTTCAGAGCAGTTGGAGCAATAAATGGGGAGATCTCTAGATTCATGTGAGGTACCGGGCTGGTTCTACCTTTGTTAGAATGATGTACTATATGATGTCTGATTTTCATATTTTTTTATTTTTTTATTAATCATGAGATAAACTCTTTAATTATTCAATTTATGCAGTTGTATTTTATGTCATGTCATAAATGGTGGCAGTAATGTTGGCAAACAATCAGGTTTATAAGCTGATTCAGTTTAGTGTCTTTTAGGGAAACATTACTGTCTTTATCTGCACTAGTTTTTTGTACATAAACTTTAATATTGAAAATGTTACCTTAAACGTAGAGGGAAAGATGTAGCTATTGGTAATAATGGTGTGTGAGGCGGCTAAACACCCCCTCTGTCACATAAGAGGGCAGTAATATTATAAATGGAACTTAGTAAGTATGGGACCTGTTACAAGTTTTGCACTGGAGGCCACGTGATGCCACTGACCTGGGTATAATAGGTTTAAAAGCAATTATACACTCTTTGGTCAACATAAAAAGGAGAACCCCCAGGACTTTATGTCCATGTCAGTAGGCGCCTACTGAATTCAGTGAACCTCTTGTAATCGGCTGATTCCTCAGGGAAGGCGTTGTTTGCAGGTAAACTTAAAGGAAGTATTCAGTTTGCATAACTTATGTACAATATTAGGACATGTGAATGACCTGTTTAGACCCAACTGGACAATTCCTTTAAATTACGCCTGCTGCTCAAATAACAGCTGATCGTTGGTGTTGAGGCCTCCCTTTTAACCATCAGCCTGTTACAGCAGAACAGACATCATAAATGAAGACTACCCTTTTAATGCCGTACCTTATGCACATGTTTAACAGACTACTGCATAATCCTCACATTGTGGCGATGTTTTATTACATTTTAATGAAAGTGGAAGATGCATTGCAGCCAATGGAGGTGACAGGGTTAAACTCGGTTAAGCCTCCCTCTAGTATTCATATCGCCTTCAAATGTGTCTGTCACTAAAAATGACACTCGGCTCCCTCTCTGCATCCCTCAATACCTCTCCTAATGCAACCTGCACTTCTGACAGGAAGGATTTTCTTCCCTAACACAGAGCAGCTGGGGCCTATCTAGGTTACACCAGAATAAGCCTTTCAACCTCACAATTCCCAGCTGACATTTTGGTGTAAAAGTATACAGAAATTCCAAGCTTTCCTGCAATTGTCTAAGGATTGCACTTAAAATGCATGCACTTTTTTCATGCTAAGGGCTCGAGGATCCGTACAGTGGAGCACAGACCACCCTAGGGGTCCACAAAACTGACTTGTAGACACCACGTGGTGCCTCGCCTTTCCCCCTAGCATTGCTTTATAGGGGGCGCTCTGCTGGTACTGTCATTTGAATGGCAGTACACTGTGGCAGGCATTATTTATTGGAGACCACCCTGCTGACACCTCTTAATAGGGGTCACTTCATTTGCCCTTTTTAATAGTTTGTTTCACATAATTGAATGGGTATACCATTAAAAACATTTCTAGCATATCTGTATTTATAGGGTATAATTGATTTCTGACGTTCCACTGCTAGGACCCCAAATAATAAAGAAAACTGATGTCCCTTAGGAAATGGTTCGTGGTGTTGCGCATACGTGACCACTACTCTATTCTCTTCCATGAGGCTGCGGGAGAAAGAGTTGACCACTGTACTCAGCAGTCCTATAGAAGAATGGAGTGGTGGTCACACATGTGCACTGCCCCAGCATTCTCATAGGGTCCTCAGATCTTGGTTTCCTTGATCGCTGGGGGTCCCTGCAGTTGGACCCCTGCAATCAGATGCTTATCCTGGATAATACAAATAGGGGATGAATTGTTATAAGGGGGTTTCCCATTGGAGACATTGATGGCATTGCACTAGGAAATACACCTAATATAGGCAGATTTCTAGATAAAAATTGACCCCCTATGACTGTGACTGTTAACTCTGCTACATCTGTATGTCCAGAAAGGGATTCCTGAAGTAAACAGAGAGTGGCCGCACATGCATAGCCACCCTCTGTTCACCGCTATGGCAGTTTCAAAAATAGCCGAGCTCGACTATTTCCAGCAGTCCCATACCAGTGAATGGAGAGGTGGCTGTGCATGATCGGCTGTTCTCTGTTCACTTTGGGGGTCTCATTCTGGAGATAGGTGCAGGTCCCACCTCTGGGACCCACTCCTATCTGACATTGGTGGCATATCCTAGCAATATGCCATCAATGTCCCTTTATTTAATGGGAAGATCCTTTTAAGGAATACTTAAACACCCCCCCCCCCCTTTTCCCAAACTCTCATGAGAGCAAGCAACTCTCTGACAATGGCTACTAGCAGCTAGCCCTAGGGATCAGCTTTTAGGATATATATTTACATTGCTCCAATTGGATTTCATCGGAGCTGTACTTATGTCTGTATGAGGTGAGTGCCCCTTGTGGTGGTCGCAGTCAGACATAATTTTATAATTATGGAGGCAAGCACCGCGGGGCAATCTGCTGGCTCTGTGATTGCAACGCGCTGGCATTGTTTATAGGGGGCACCCTGCTGGCACTTTGTAAAGGGGTCCTGCATACTTTATAAATATGAGGTGACGGTTCCCACTTGGCAAAGATTTTTGTAGCTCCGAATCTCTAACTCATTGCTACATCAGAAAAGCCATTTCTATTATATTCTTTTAAGCCCTGTTCACACAGCAGATCTGTTGTGGATAAAACTTTCCCTGCGGCAACTTGTCACCAGCCGTGCACATTTTTTTACATTTTGTTTTGTGTGATGTTACAAGGAGTCCAGGAATGGGACAGTCACTCTTATTCTTTATATGCGGTAATTATGATTTTATATGGTGCTAAGCAGTTACTTGTCATTTTTTAATTTTTTGAGAAAAGTATTTCAGCTTGTTGTATCAGTTGATATAAAAGATTCATATGTAACATGTCGCACTCTATCGCTGTTTGCTCACCTTACCTCAGTTCCAGCCATGTGCTGGTTGTCCAGCAGGTGTCAGTGTATCTGGCAGAGAGATCTTTAGAGTGTTTCCCCTCACTGCTGCAGGAGCTTTGGGAAAGTAGCTCAGAGAGCAGCCTACTCCTGATATATAAAGGGACTTAGTACCTCAGTGGGGCAAACCGATATCCAAAGACAACCCATTCAGCAAAACGGGTCACATGATACCTCACTCTCATAAGAAACAGTAAATGAAGATGATAGGAACCAGACTGGAGGCAGAGATTAGCACACATCAGCAGAGAGATAAAGGAAAGTATTCAAGTTTCCCTGCCAGTTTACCCTGCCCTTGCCTGCTGGAGCCAAGAGAAAGATCAAGTATTGTTTGGATGACACAAGTTTATTCAAGTAAAGCCATTAAACTGCTCCAAGTCTGGACTCTACTTACTCCACCAACTACAATTCCATTGTTGCTGTGGAGCCTCCCCCGTGACACAAACTATTAGGGCCACAATATACCATTCGGCATTCCTAAACACTGGAACCCGGATTGGCCCTCAGGGGCGGCACACATTACATCTTCACTAATGGTTTTGGCTCACAATAAGGGCTCATGCCCACAAGTGTACTGTTTCAGTGATCCATTTACGGTCTGCAATATGGGCACTGAGCCCTAACTGACCAAATAACTGAAGTGTGAACTTGGCCTTATACACAGAAAGTAATCAATTAATTTTCTTCCGGGGAAACACCAATCATTTTTGCCTTTACTGAGGCTTCTACGTGTCTGCTGTGCCACACCTGTCTATAGGTTGTGTGTCATATTACAGCTTTGCGCCATGCACGTCAGTGGAGCTGTAATACCAGACACAGCATGTCGACAGGTGTGGCGCTGTTTCTAGAAAAATGCTGTCATGCTTTTCTAATCCTGGACAACCCTTTCGAACAAGATTTCTGCTAATGTTGGAACTCAGAGGCAAAGATATACTGCACATACCGCAGAGTCAGCCCATGTGGCTCCAATAAAGTGTGGTGGTGTCAAGCTGGACTGCTATGTGTGGCACCGCTGGAAGTGTTATTGGAGTACATAGTTATACATATTAGGGATATTTCAGCCATAAAGACCGCAATGACTGCAGCAGAGAACTGGGGAAATGACTGACTACTTCAGGAAATATTGCAGTTCCATGTCAGATGTTTTTTGTTAGAATTTTTTTTTATTTGTTGCAATTTCTAATTAACATGAATGTTTTTTCAATGATTCCATTTTATTTAGAACCATATGTAGCGCTGCATTAGGCTAGGTTAGGTTCACACAACGACATTTGTCGCGCGACAAAAAGTCGCACTATTGTCGCGCAACAATTTTTATAATGGGAGTCTATGGTGTCGCATTGCGACATGCAACATGCTGCGACCGCGACGAGACTTTAGCAAAAAATCCATTCAAGATGGGTTTTTCTGCGACTGTCGCGTCACAGTCGCAGCATGTCGCAATGAGATCACCGCTACACTGTGGTGCCCCTGGCTGCAACCACGTAGCCGTCCTCTAAAAAATTACTAAAAAAGTCGCAATCGCACTCCAGTAGGAGACTGGGGTAGGAGAAGTGGAGTAGCTTTATTAGGCAAAAGTATTAGGTTTAAGCGCTCATGCACACAAACGCATTTTCTTTCCGTGTCCATTCCATTTTTTTTGCAGACCATATGCAGAACCATTCATTTCAACGGGTTCAGTGCATTCCGTTTCCGTATGTCCGTATTTCCATTCCGCAAAAAAATAGAACATGTCCTATTATTGTCCGCATTACAGACAAGGTTAGCACTGTTCGGCCTCATGCACACGACCGTATGTATATTGCGGTCCGTAAAAAACAGATCCGCAAAAAATACGCATGACATCCGTGTGCATTCTGTATTTTGTGGAACAGAACAGCAGGCCCCTAATAGAACAGCCCTATCTTTGTCTGTAATGTGGACAATAATAGGACATGTTCTATTTTTTTGCGGAACAGAAAAACAGACATACGGAAACGGAATGCACACGGAGTACCTTCCTTTTTGCAAAAAAATGGACACGGAATGAAAATACGTTCATGTGCATAAGGCCTTCTATTATGGGCCAGCTCTTCCGTTCTGCAAAATACGGAATGCACACGGACGTCATCCGTATTTTTTGCGGAAATTGATTGAATCTGATGAATGTGGCATAAAGTACTCCAACAGTTTACCAGGGGGAGGGAGGATTAATCATGAGGGTAATATTTTAAGTTAGAAATCTGTGTTGGCGTACTGTACTTTATACCACATTTATCAAATGTTATTTGATATATTTGTCTTATCCTTAAACCCACCACCCTCCTACTGGAGTAAGATTGTGACTTTTTTTTTTCCGACTTTTTTTAAAAGTGATAAATCTGTAGTGAGGCTCATTAACATTACTAACCACCCCAACTTTCCCACCCATTTTTCAAAACTGAAGTAAAGCCGAGTTTTTAATGGATCCGTTGTTCTGCATCTGTTTTTTTTTCTGATTTAAGTCCTCTTCCGTTCCGTTATTCCTCAAAACATATCCATATGGTTTCCATATGCAAGTCGTTTTTTCAGAAATGGAAACAGTAACTTATTAATCACCAGTAACTTAAAAAGATAAAAATAGACATACACCCCCGTATCCTAAGGGAATTAAGTGATGTCATAGCCAGACCTTTATTTCTGATATTTACGGACTCTATACTGACAGGGAATGTTCCACAGGATTGGCGCATAGCAAATGTGGTGCCAATATTCAAAAAGGGTCCAAAAACAGAGCCTGAAAATTATAGGCCGGTAAGTTTAACATCTGTTGTGGGTAAACTGTTTGAAGGGTTTCTAAGAGATGCTATCTTAGAGTATCTCAATGAAAATAAGCAAATTACACCATATCAGCATGGCTTCATGAGGGATCGGTCATGCCAAACGAATTTAATCAGCTTCTATGAGGAGGTAAGTTCTAGACTTGACAGCGGCGAATCAATGGATGTCATATATCTGGACTTCTCCAAAACATTTGACACCGTACCTCATAAAAGGTTAGTATATAAAATGAGGATGCTCGGACTGGGAGAAAATGTCAGTAAGTGGGTAAGTAACTGGCTGAGTGACAGAAAACAGAGGGTGGTTATTAACGGTAGATACTCAGATTGGGTCACTGTCACTAGTGGGGTACATCAGGGGTCAGTATTGGGCCCTATTCTCTTCAATATATTTATTAATGATCTTGTAGAAGGCTTGTATAGGAAAATATCAATTTTTGCAGATGACGCTAACTGTGTAAAGTAATTAACACTGAAGAGGACAGTTTTCTGCTACAGATGGATCTGGATAGATTGGAGGCTTGGGCAGATAAGTGGCAGATGAGGTTTAACACTGACAAATGTAAAATTTTGCGCATGGGAAGGAATAATGCAAGTCATCCGTACATACTAAATGGTAAAACACTCGGTAACACTGACATGGAAAAGGATCTAGGAATTTTAATAAACAGCAAACTAATCTAAATCTTAAAACCAGTGTCAGGCAGCTGCTGCCAAAGCCAATAAGATAATGGGTTGCATCAAAAGGGGCATAGATGCCCGTGATGAGAACATAGTCCTACCACTTTACAAATCACTAGTCAGACCACACATGGAGTACTGTGTACAGTTCTGGGCTCCTGTGAACAAGGCAGACATAGCAGAGCTAGAGAGGGTTTAGAGGAGGGCAACTAAAGTAATAACTGGAATGGGGCAACTACAGTACCCTGAAAGGGTATCAAAATTAGGGTTATTCACTTTAGAAAAAAGACGACTGAGGGGAGATCTAATAACTATGTATAAATATATCAGGGGTCAGTACAGAGATCTCTCCCATCATCTATTTATCCGCATGACTGTGACGAGGGGACATCCTCTGCGTCTGGAGGAAAGAAGGTTTGTACACAGACATAGAAGAGGATTCTTTACGGTAAGAGCAGTGAGACTATGGAACTCTCTGCCTGAGGAGGTGGTGATGGTGAGTACAATAAAGGAATTCAAGAGGGGACTGGATGTATTTCTGGAGTGTAATAATATTACAGGCTACAGCTACTAGAGAGGGGTCGTTGATCCAGGGAGTTGATTTTTTTCCCCTTAAGTGGGGAAAATTGGCTTCTGCCTCACAGGGGTTTTTTGCCTTCCTCTGGATCAACTTGTAGGAAACAGGCCGAACTGGATGGACAAATGTCTTTTTTCGGTCTTATATACTATGTTACTATGTAAACACATAAGCAATATGGGCTGGGCATAGCATTTCTGGAGTATGGATCCGCAAAATACGGATGAAATACGGATGACATTCGGATGTGTTCCATGTGCGTTCCGTATTTTTTGCAAACCCATTGACTTGAATGGGGCCTCGGACCATGATTTTCGGACAATAATAGGACACGCACTACTTTTTTGTGGAACTGCCATGCGGACAAACGGAAACGGAATGCACACAGAGTAACTTCCGTATTGTCTAAAGCCCCATTGAAGTGAATGGTTCCGCACAAAAAATGGAACGGAAGCGGAAAGAAAATACGGTCGTGTGCATGAGCCATTAGGCCTCTTGCACACGAACATTTTTTTTCCCGTTTCCGTTCCGTTTTTTGCGTTACATACACGGTCCGTATGCAGAACCATTTATTTCAATAGGTCCGCAGAAAGACTAAATGTACTCCGTATGCATTCAGTTTCCGTATTTCCGTTCCGTTCAAAGATAGAACATGTCCTATTATTGCCCACAAATCACGTTTCATGGCTCCATTTAAGTCAATGGGGACGCAAAAAAACGGAACGCATTTGGAATGCATCCGTATGTCTTCCGAATTCGTTCCGTTTTTGCGGGAGCATCTATTGCCCAATTTTTCTGTGTACTTACTGTAAAACATTATTGTATGCTTCCATTATTGTATGAGGATCGCAAACGGAAACCATATGGAAATGGAACGGAACAGAAGCGGAACGGAAACACTACTGAAACCAAAAACATTTAAAATGGACCGCAAAACCATACGGTCGTGTGCAGGAGGCCTTAGGCCCCTTTCACACGAGCGAGTTTTCCGCGCGGGTCCAATGCGTGACGTGAACGCTTAGCACCCGCACTAAATCCTGACCCATTCATTTCAATGGGTCTGTATACATGAGCATTGTTTTTCACGCATCACTTCTAGCTCCATAGAAGTGAATAGGGCTGCGTGAAAAACGCATTGCATCCGCAAGCAAGTGCGGGTGCGATGCGTTTTTCACTGATGGTTGCGAGGAGATCTTGTTTGTAAACCTTCAGTTTTTTATCACGCGCATAAAAACGCATCAAAATGCATTGCACCCGTGCGATAAAAACTGAACAACTGAAAGCAGTCGCAGACAAAACTGAATGGCTTTGCCTGCTAAATCCCACAGTTTTCAGTGAACGCATCCAGACCTAATCCGGACGCGCTCATGTGAAAGAGGCCTTAGATTGGACCATGTGATGTGACGTCACCACAGTTCCTTTAGCCGGCAGCTAATGCTTGAAGAAGAAAGAAGAGATCTGCAACTACGCGATCAAGTGGATAAGGTGAGTTAATTTTTTTAATTTTTAACCCCTTAATCCACATTTTACTAAGTATTCTGTAGTGAGAATGCTATTATTTTCCCTTATAACCATGTTATAAGGGAAAATAATAAAGATCAATCACTTTCCCCATTCACTTCTATGGGGCCTGCGTCGCGTGAAAAACACAGAATATAGAGCTTGCTGCGATTATCACGCAATGCAAAAGTGATGCGTGAAAATCACCGCTCATGTGCATAGCCCCATAGAAATGAATGGGTCTGGAATGCAGAACCATTCACTTAAATGGGGCTGTAGAATATACGGAAGTTACTCAGTGTGCATTCCGTTTCCATTTGTTCGTATGGCCGTTCCGCAAACAGTAGTGCATGTCCTATTATTGTCCACAAATCACAATCCGAGGCACCATTCAAGTCAATGGGTCCGCAAAAAATACTGAACGCACACGGAACACATCCGTATGTCATCCGTATTTTGCAGATCCATACTGTAGAAATGCTATGCCCAGCACATATTGCTCATGTGTTTGGTGATTAATAAGTTACTGTTTTAGTATACGATCCACAAAGAACTGATCAAATATGGAAACAATACGGATATGTTTTGTGCAATAACGGAACGGAAGAGGACTTTAGAGGGAAAAAAACCTCAGATACTGAACAACAGATCTGTGAAAAACGAACCGCAAAAAAGCAACAGTTGTGTGCATGAGCCCTAAGGCCTCATGCACACGATCGTATGGTTTTGGCCTCTTTCACACAAAGTTTTTTTTTGCGAGTGTACGGGCTGTTTTTTGCATTCCGTATACAGTCCGTATACGGAACAATTCATTTCAATGGGTCTGCAAAAAAAACTGAAGTGTTTCTGTTTGTATTCCGTTTCCGTATTTCTGTTTTTCTGTTCCATTAAAAGATAGCACTTGTCCTATTCTTATCCGCATCACGGACAAGGATTGTACTGTTCTATCAGGGGCTAGATATTCCGTTCTGCAAAAAATGGAATGCACACAGATGTCATTCGGGTTTTTTTTGTGGATCCATTTTTTGCGGACTGCAAAATACTGAAATAGCTATACGGTCGTGTGAAAGAGGCCTATTTCAGACAAAAAAAGGACATGTTCTATCTTTAAACAGAACGCAAATCCGGAGATGCGGTGCAGAACGGAGCGGAAGCACAGAACGGAACCCCACGGAAGCATTCCGTGCTTCCGTTCCACAAAAAACTAGTTCTATCTTTTTGCAGAACAGACGGATCGCGGACCGCATTCAAGTGAATGGGTCCACGATCCGCACGCGGCAGCCCCACGGTCCTGTGCAAGAGGCCTAAGTGGTGTGAAAATACAAGTATCACATAATTTTTGGGCCCAAAAAGTTGCAAAAGCCTCATTTTTGAAGGCAGAATTCTGGAGTGAAGGTGTGATAAATCAGGGTCTGCGTCTTTGAGCATCCTGTTTCTCTGTGACTGTACTCCCTTTCCTCACATCTTCTTCACAGTACATTCAAGGTTAAGACTGCATACCGTAAACTGGTTTTAGGCCCTTTTATTTTGGATTAAGAAATACCTAAACAGATTAGGCTCGGCACTTCTGCCTGGAGATACATGGTGAGTGTCTGTCATTGGAAGTCATTGTACTGTATAGATACTTTTCACCTCATATAATAGCTTTAAAATGTGTCAAATGTTTAAATGTAGACATAACCCAGAAAATCCTGAATATACTCAGCTCAGATTTTCCTGCAGTTCACATGACTATAGCCTATACTGTGGTATGCAGAATTGTGTAATCTGGATATTTTGTGAGAAAACTGAAAGACACTTATTTTATTCATTTATTTAGCATCTGCAGCGCTGTACAGAGATTATCTGCACCCCCTGTCCCCAACGTGGCCCACAATCTAAATTTTGAGTTAACCTACAGTGCAGTGGATGAATGAACATGGACAAAATAGAGCATGCATCCGTGCTAAAAACACTGACCCACGGACCGTGCTAAAACACTGATGTCTGAATACACACATTAAAATAAATGGGGACATGTGCTGTCCGTGGAGAACACGTACAGCACACGTCCGAGTACCCCATAATAACAAACTGAAAACAGAATTTTAGAAATGTATGCAAATTTATTAAAAACTAAAAACTAAAATGTTGCATGGACGGAAGTATTCAGACACTTTAGGCTAGGGCTGCACAGCGACACTGGTCGGGCCAGGATCTCTTCTGGCATCGTGGATTGGAAGAAATATACCCGTATAGGGATTGGTAAAAGATAATGGACAGAACATGATTGACAAATATAGGATCAGGAATGAACAATGCCCCATGGAGAGGACCTTCTGATTGGACGTACAGAAATAGGTGGAGGCACTCAGTTTCTTTGCTACCGCACCCTGACGAAGCCACGTATGTGGCGAAACATATCGGGGAGGCAATAGGGAAAGAGTTTTAAATCTGGGTCCAGGGAAAATTGTGAGAGGATGGTACTGCAGGCGCTCCTCTAAATAGGAGATAAAAACAGACAGATAAGAAAAGGAAGGAGAGGACTAGAGAGAGATAGATAAAGACATCTGGGAGGAAAATAAAAGTAATAATCACAAAAATAAAGCTGTAAATTATGACCGCGAAACACATAAAGAATGTGATATAGAGATAGTGGGAAGTAACACTAATCTCTAGATCAGGAATGCTCAACCTGCGGCCCTCCAGCTGTTGCAAAACTACAACTCCCAGCATGCCTGAACAGCCTTCAGCTATCACCCTACAGTAGGGCATTGTGGGAGTTGTAGTTTTACAACAGCTGGAGGGCCAAAGGTTGAGCATGCCTGCTCTAGATATAGAGGTTTTTCCAAAAAAAGGGAGATCTTCCCATAAGAAATGAGGAATATCCACAAATGCTGAATATTATTCCAAATCTCTAGTGAAAATATACCTATTTAAAATATATATATATATATATATATATAAATAAAAATCCCTGTACCCAAAGTTTTTAATAATTTTTTGGAGGGTAAGAAAAACAATAATGGTTTTAAAAGAAGACAAAAATAAAAGTTAATTTTTATCAGGGCTATAAACAGAAAAATTGGGGCTGAATCAGCCACCTTAATGTGTTTTCAGATAGAATTTTTTCTGGGCCAAAAATTGGTCATTTTGGGAAATAAGAATTGTGAGGAGGCACAGATCAGGTGAAGGGTACAAAAATGTTTTGCTGCATTGAAAGTTCCCAAGAGCACAGCGGTCTCTATAATTCCTAAATAGCAGACGTTCAGAACAACCAGGACTTTTTCTAGAGCTGGCTGCCCCATCAAACTCAGTAATGAAGGGAGGCTGTGTCTGAGCTCCAAAGATCCTGTGTGCAGATGGGTCAACTATTACTGCAGCATTCCACTATGGCTAAAAAGAAACCTCTTTTCAGTAAAAGACACATGAAAGTTTGCAGAAAAAGCACCTAAGGGGCTCTCAGACTGAGAAACAGGATTCTCTTTTCCGATGAAACCCATCATGTTTGGAGGAAACCAGGCACTGCCCAACGCCGTCCCTACAGTGATGCATGGGATGGAAGAAGTTTGGAACAACCAGGACTCTTTTTTGAGCTGGTCACCCCACCAAACTGAATAATCACGGGAGCGGAGCTTTGGTTAGAGAGGTGACCAAGAACCCAATGGTTACTGGGACTGAGCTCCATAGATCCTGTGTGCAGATAAACGTCCAGAAGGTCAACCATCACTGCAGCCTTCCATCAATCTGGGCTTTATGGCAGAGTGGCCATGAAGTAGTCTCTGCTTAGTAAAAGACACATGAAAGCCCGCCCAGAGTTTGCAACAAAAAAAAAGCACCTAAGGGACTCTCAGACTGTGAGAAAAAAGATTCTGGTTTCAGGAAACCAGGCACTGCTCCTCACATTCCCAATGCCATCCCTACAGTAAAGCATGGTAGCGGCAGCAGCATGCTGTTGGGTTGTTTTTTGGCAGCTGGGACAGGGAGACTTGTCAGGGTTGATGGAATGCTGAATAGAGAGCAAAGTACAGAGATTTTCTTAATGAAAACCAGTGATACCAATAATTTTTTTATTGTTTATTTTTAAAATGGTAAAATGCGGTTATTTGAATTTTTATATATATTTTTTTAATATTTATAAAACCTTGCTTCACTTTTTTACACTAATTTTAGACTTAAACAGGGGAGTAACTAAAGGCTCTAACGGGCCCTGGTTCATATGAGAGCTGTTTTCTCTGCTCTGTTCATCTGCTCGTCGCTGCAATTGCAGTGGTGAGCAGGTAAACAGAGCAGAGAAGGCAGCAATCATACGAAAAATAAAAAGCAGACAACCCTTTTAAAGACATATTTGGAAAACATTATATACATTGCTACAGAACATACAGGGTAATACAGTCCCACAAATGTACCTCTTACATCCAGTGATGTCTCCTCTGATGTAGATATTCTCTTTCTTTTTTCAGACCAGACCGTCATGATGATTTCTTTCGGCCATCTCTTCTCTCTGCAGAGTTTGAGAAACAAATATCTTAGTTTCCTACTTTTCCATCATCCTCTCCAGCTTCTCAACATCCCATCGTGCCACCCCCAATACTGTGCCCGCTGTGCAACATTATACTGCAGAAACAGTCCCCCTGAAAATACTAGTATCACAGAGATAGTTCACCAGTACAAAATACCCCTTTATATTATGCAACAGTGCAAAAAAAATACAACTTTACCTTTCAGATGAGACCCCTATATTAAACCTCAGATCAGACCCACCATCTCAGACCAGACCTTCTTTAGACCTGTATGTCAGACCTCAGATCAGGCTCCCATTAGACTGTCATGTCAGAAACCCCTATCTCAGACCTCAGACCAGACCCCACATGAATCAGACCTCAGATCAGACCCCCCATTAGACCTCTATGTCAGACCCCCAATATCAGGCCTCAGATAAGACTGGACTGCAACCCGTGCAAAGGTACTGGAGCCCACACAGAACACAGTACCAACAACACACACACACAGGAATCCAGCTAGGAGACTAGTGTCAGGTTGAGGGATGCTCTAGGAGGTGACCTGCTCCCTTTTCCAAGTTTCCAGGACTAGCGGTTGACATTGTACGGTGGAGTTTCCCCCACTCCCCACCATGACATTGGTTTTCCCATAGACTACAATTATTACCATTGCAGCCTGTGGGAGAACCAGTGCATTCTTAACAAGCTCTGACACAGGGCTTGAAAGGAACTTTGCTATGGCAGGCCCCGGAGCCACCATTAAAAATTGATTGACCGTAATATATTCACGTATCACACGTGAATATATTACGGTCAATCCATTTTTAATCCGACATCTTTTACCTCACCAGATTAGGTGCCCACTTCTAGCCGTAGGTAATATCCTCCGTAGGGACTTGTAGGGACCTGTGTTTAGGGTGAGGTTCCGGACGGGGCCACCATTTGCGGGGCAAGGACCCCATGTTAGGAGGTTTTCAGGGTCCATTAGGTCAAGTAGGTCGTAACAGGGATAGTTTATCATCTGGAATGTTCCCTGCGAATTACAACGTCTGACCTGTGGTCCATTCCTCTCCTAACAAAGAAATCTGGCCCTACATCCGTGACCAGGTAAACAGTGCCGACCCTACACCCAATTGGTAAGACCTTTGCATTTTGCTCTAACAAGGCACTTGTTTCCATCAACTCAGTAGTGGTATTTGTGTGTGTAACTGTGGTTGAGCACGTCTGTACACACGCATGTGGTTTTGTCTTTATCTCTTAGGCGTCCAGCTAGACCCAGCATCTCCTTACTGGGGTCTAACTCTGGGGCTTCGTGTGTGCGATCTAATGAGTGTATGTGGATCGCGCGCTTGAATTCCCAGATCTAGCTGTCAGTATATGTTTGTAAGGGGCTTCTTTCTCTGATGAGATTTTATTGGACATCATTAAGGCTACATGCATACATTTTTTTGACAGAATGAAAACACGGATCACGGATGCGGAACAAAAACGGTTGACCATCCGCATTTTTTGACGGACCCATTGAAATGAATGGGGAAGCATCCTATCCGTGAAAAAAAACGGAACGGACACGAAAACAAACAACGGTCGTGTGCATGGGGCCAAAAGGTTATGTTTTAGTATGTTACTGCCATTTTTGGTCTTTTCTGTAGTCTAGTTTTCTGAGCAGTGTTTGGGGAGAGGTGCGGATGCACTCTGCTCCCTTGGTTGGGACAACCCCCCTTTCTTGTATTTGATCAGCTTCCTGGCATACAAAATTTGCAAATTTATGCATTGGCATTTTGTGTAAAAAATAAGCGACTTTTTTAGTTTTTATGCTGCTCTTGCCACTTTCTGAAAAAGTGGGTGGAGCTTAGTGGCAGGATAGAGCCACATTTACTATAATTTCCGCCAGATTGCTGGATATATATTACTAACTGAAATCTGCGCCAGTTCCTAGCTGGAACAGATTTATAACGAAGCATGTGCCTCTTAATACACTGGTTGCATCTTACACCAGTGGGCTTTCTACTAAGATTGTCTTTAGTAAATGACCCCCCACTGTCTTGTTCATAAAGTCACAAGTGTATATTTAACAGCTGCGCTCAGTCTGCAGGGATGTAGTCCCATGTCTATCATCAATCCAGCGATTACAGAAGACAGCTCCCCTCTAAGCTGCAGTGAGAGGCACAGGATCTGTGGCAAATCCAGATCCAAGAATATGACAGTTCTAGGGTTACACTATTTACTCAGAATGATGGACTGACAAAATCTGCTTGTTTGGTGTTTGTTAATTAAGAGTATGTTCTTTTTAAACCACTGGAACATGTAATCTTCCATTTTACACAACCCCAGCACTCAATAGCCGCAATCAGTACCGTGAACATAGGGACGGCAAAGTTTGGATAACATCCAGGAATCATGTACGATTAAGGAGCATACTCTGTGTCATGTTGAAGTGATGCACAATGTTAGGAACATCAGGGTGCACAATCACCAGATCATAGTAAGACAAAATCATAGCAGACAATGTCAGCATCATTTGCACAATAAGAATGTTCATACTGCACGGTAGATGTGAATTTCAGTCTTCAGCGAAGCATTCAAAGTGGAATTCAGTCAAACGTTTAGGAAAACTTTAATTCGCAACAAATCCAAATTTCCTCGCATTTCGGGGTAACGAATCAGTTTTCCCTAAAATGACAGCTGCACGTGTTACAAGGTGAAATTAAAAAGCCCAGGAACGCAAGATAGATCACCTATAATGCCGTGCAGCCAGCCAATACGCAGCTAGCCATCTCCTGTGATATCACAGCCCTATAAAACCCTCATCCTGAACGGTCTCTGCCATTGTCCTGTGAGCTGAGCATAGGGAGAGATCTGGCAAGCGCTCATGCGCTATGGGCAGTGTTTGAAAATATAGAAGTTTCCGAGAATATGAAAGAATATTGGAGAAGGCAGACTGCAGGGGGACTGCAGGGACAGTGGAGGGAGACTGCAGGGACAGTGGAGGGAGACTGCAGGGACAGTGGAGGGAGACTGCAGGGACAGTGGAGGGAGACTGCAGGGAGACTTATGCTCCATCAGTTTTATTTATTTATTCCTACATTTACTTATTTCTACATCAGCCATAATCTAAGATATGTAATTCAATACCAATAATATGGACACCTTTATGCTGTTGTGTAGTGTTATGTTTGCATTTTACAGTGTGATGTTCTTGTGTAGTATGTGGATTGTGTGCAGTATGATGTTGGTGTGCAGTACAAACGTGACATTATTCAGTATGAGGTTTGTATTTTACAGTATAAGGCTGTTTTTGTGTACTATGTGAATATTGTGCAGTACGGTGTGTTATTTTGCAAAATAATATTGTTCTTTTGTGGAATGTGATTATTGTGCAGTATGATGTGGACAGTGTTCAGTGTTCGTGGCCCCATTCAAGTCTATGGTTCCGGAATGTGTTCCTTATGCAATCCGCATTTTGTGGATCTGTGTCTGCAAACTTTAATGCCCTATCATATCATCTTTGAATCTTTGCGGATCCGCAAAATACGGAAGACATACGGAAACATACATTATATTGTTTATAATGTTTCGTTTTGATTAGTTTTTAATGTACATCATTTAGTAATAATTCAGTATGTGACTGAGATACATAATCTTTATTCTCATTTTATGGATGCAGGAAGATTCTTTTTTTTTTTTCCCAGTCTATTTACAGGGGGCAGAAACTTTCTCAGGAAGCCTCTGTATTTTTATTTTTGCAGGAAAGAGCAGGTTTTCTGTTTGTAGATCATAGAGCACAATATCTATGTACATCATAGAGCACAATGATAGGTGCATGGCATCTTCTTCAAACAGAGGAGATGTCATCTTAAAATGCATCAGCGCACAAACATGTCAATGGAGTCATAGCTGTAAACGAATCTTTATAACATTAGGCACTGACTTTACATTATATACTGTATAATATATAAAAAAAAAAAGCCCAAATATCAATTGGTTAAAAGGAGGAATCAGTCTGGAGGAAACAGTGCAGAAACCTAATATTGATTTGAAGATAGGCTTTTTTGGTTCTTTGTATCGCCCTTTCTGCAGTCTTTTGATTCTGCTGATAATTCCCCATCATTTAGTCTAAGAGACTCCTGTATCGTATAGATGTACAACATAAACTCTGTGTGCCCTGAGGTGTG
Organism: Bufotes viridis; assembly: GCA_033119425.1. Taxonomy (NCBI): domain Eukaryota; kingdom Metazoa; phylum Chordata; class Amphibia; order Anura; family Bufonidae; genus Bufotes; species Bufotes viridis. The sequence continues at coordinate 86,272,974 of CM065592.1, read as the reverse complement.
TATACCAGCAGTGCACTGGATAATTCCTGTACGTTTCACGGCACAGAAATGATGAACTACATTCCTTAATGCCCTCATGCTGGTGATTTCAAAGGCTTTGCTGGTAACGTTTCTGCACCCCATGTTGTTCCTGCCTATGCTTGACTTGTAAAATATCTTGTTCCTCAAAGATTATCTGTCAAGTGATAAATCATTACAGGTCCATACTTACAAATATCTATTCTCATGTATATAGTGCAAATGCTACAATTCTTCACTATTTCAAAAGATTGCAAGGGTTTGGACAAGCCCATCTCATACACGGGGTCGCCTTGCTAGCGGCTGATCGTTGGAAAGTCCTGTTGAAAGTAGAACCTGCAACTTGCATAGGAACCACAATAAAAAAGCGTATTATTTCCTGTTGTGAAAAATGGCAATATAAGGCATCATAAGTCATTGCAACAGATTTACTAATACTTTCTAAAAGACAGTAAAAACTTAGAGGGTCATTTATTAAAACAGATATGTCAGTTTTATGGTCTAAATAGTCACAAGTCAATGCAACTGCGGTATTTCCATGGCAACTGCGACACTTTTGTGACAATTATTGATCCTCGCCACTTTTCACAATGATCTTTGTTTAACCCCATAAGGACCCATGCTGTACATGTACGGCGCTGGTGTACGTGACTTAAGGACCAGGCTGATCGGGCGGGTGCAGGAGCTATCAGTGACTGCTGGACCCCTGCTGTATGCGCCGGCATCTGTGAAAACACTGATGCCCGTGCATTAACCCTCGTACTGCCTCGGTCAATGCTGATCGTGGCACGTGCGGGATCGTGCCGGGTGCAGGGTGGCCATCGGGTCCCTGCACTGCTGTGACGCGGACCTGATGGCAGGGAAGGCAGCCTGATGCCTTCCTTAGGCATCGTGGCTGCCTTCCGTGAGAGCCTGAGAGATCCAGCCCCCTGGATCTCATAGGCAAGCAGGCTGTAAGTGTATTACTCAGTGTAATATACTTACAGCCAATGCTTTACAATACAGCATTGTGATGCATTGTAAAGGGGATCAGACCCCCAAAAGTTTAAGTCCCAGAGTTGGACATAAAAAAAGTGACTTTTTTTTTTAAAAAAAAAGTTAAGTTTAAAAAAAAATTTTTAAAGTTTCAAGTAAAAAAAAAAGCGTCCTTTTCTCAAAATAAAGTAAAAAAACATATTAGGTATCGCCGCGTCCTTATCGACCGGCTTTATAAAATATCACATGACCTAACCCCTCAGGTGAACACCGTCAAAAACAAAAACATAAACTGTGCTAATGTAAGGTGTGCTTTTGTCACCTTACATCATTAAAAGTGCAACACCAAGCGATCAAAAAGGTGCAAGCCCCCACAATAGTACCAATTTAACCGTCACCTGCTAAAAATGAGGCCCCACCTAAGACAATCGGCCACAAAATGAAAAAAAAACTATGGCTCTCAGACTATGGAGATACTAAAACATGCTTTTTTTGTTTCAAAAATGCTTTAATTGTGTTAAATGTAAAAAATTTTTTTTTAAAAAGTAGACATATCGCCGCGTCTGTAACAACCTGCTGTATAAAAATATCACACCTAACCTCTCAGGTGAATACCGTAAAAAAAAAAAGAAGATAGAAATGGTGTAAAAAAAGCCATTTTTTTTTTTTAGTCACCTTACATCACAAAAAGTGTAATACCAAGCGATCAAAAAGTTATACGCACCCCAAAATCATACCAATCAAACCATCATTTCATCCTGCAAAAACTGAGACCCTACCTGAGACAATCGCCAAAAACAAAAAAAACTATGGCTCTCAGAATATGTAGACACTAAAAATATTTTTTTGCAAAAATGCTTTATTATGTAAAACTGAAACAAACAACCCAAAACAGTAGTCATATTTGGTATTGTTGCATCCGTAACAACCTGCTCTGTAAAAATACCACATGATCTAATCTGTCAGATAAACATTGTAAATAACAAAAAATAAAAACTATGCCAAAACAGCAATTTTTTGTTACCTTGCATCACAAAAAGTGTAACATAGAGCAACCAAAAATCATATATACCCGAAAATAGTACTAATAAAACTGACACCTTATCCCGTAGTTTCCAAAACGGGGTAATTTTTTGGGGAGTTTCTACTCTAGGTATGCATCAGGGGGTCTTCAAATGTGACATGGCAACTTAAAATTATCCCAGTGAAATTTGCCTTCCAAAAAACATTTGAATACCTTGAGGGGTGTAGTTTCTAGAATTGGGTCATATTTGGGTGGTTTCTATTATGTAAGCCTCACAAAGTGACTTCAGACCTGAACTGGTCCTTAAAAAGTGGGTTTTGCGAATTTTCTGAAAAATTTCAAGAATGTCAGATTTGCAAAAAATGGCTTGGTCTATAAGGTGAAAAATGGCAGGGTCCTGAAGGGGTTAAGAGCTAAAAGTGAGATTAGATCTGGATTATAGCTCTTTTGCTCTTGTGTGACTTTAGCAAAAGTCGCAAAATAGTTGCAATTCATACTAGGCAACCTCCTGGTCTACTTTTACACCTAAAGGTGTAAACCACGTTATAGTCTCGCCACATATATTTTTGGTGTGCACTAGTCCATAAATTTGGTGTAGGTGCACAAAGCAAAGTCAGTCTTAAAAGTGACATAAAAACAACCTTAACCCTATCCTGACTTCCATATGGCTATATAAGTGCTATCTGTACATGCCCTGTGCAGCTAGCACGTATATAAACGTTCTGGCAGCTCTTTAATCCAAGCTCTGCAAAACGCTTTTATTAAAGCTTCTGCCCCTGGATTGCTGCAGCATACAGTCCAGTAATGCCAGCAAGGGACCAATCAGAGTGGTCCCTTGTCGGAGATCGCTCCAATTGGTTAGTCTATGCAGACTAACCAATCGGATCGCAGCAGTGTAAAAATTTCAGTTTCAGGCTTTGATCTGCACTCCGCAGATCAGAGCCTAAAATCAGGCACTGGCTGCTGTGTGCCCCCAATACGTGTACACCGATCTGTGCCCCCTGATGTCTTCCTGTGGCCTGTCTGCCCCTTGATGTGATGTCTTCCCTGGTGTTCATACATTGTGGCTGTGTTTCCCCTGTGCCAGCCCTCAGCCCCCATCAGTGCCGGCCCTGCCCCCATTTTGACCCCCCCCCCCGCATCACCCCCCCCTGGCCTTGGTGGGTCCCCCTGCTCCATCCCTCTGCTATTTGTGATGGCAGCGGCATCCAAGGGGTTAACAGAAGAAAAAAACGCTTAAAAAAGAAAAATTATATAGCTCTTAGAACGTGGAGACACTAAAACATAATTTTTCTGTTTCAAATATGCTATTATTGTGTTAAAGTGAAATAAATTTAAAAAAGTATACATATTAGGTATCGCTGCGTCCGTAACAACCAGCTCTATAAAAATATCACATGACCTAACCCCTCAGCTGAACACTGTAAAAAATAAATAAACAGTGCCAAAAAAGCCATACTTCACAAAAATTGCAACACCGAGTGATCAAAAAGGCTTATGCCCCCCAAAATAGTACCAATCTAACCGTCACCTCATACTGCAAAAAATGAAACCCTACTTAAGACAATTGGTCAAAAAATAAAAAAGCTATGGCTCTCAGACTATGGAGACACTAAAACATAATTCTTTGGTTTCAAAAATGCTATTATTGTGCAAAACTTAAATAAATAAGAAAAAGTACACATATTAGGTATTGCCACGTCTGTAAAGATCTGCTCTATACAAATGAGCCCCTGCACAAGACGATCAGCAGAAAAATTTAAAAAAAAGGCGTTCAGAAAATGGAGACACAAAAACATAATTTTTTTTCCAAAATGCTTTATTATGTAAAACTGAAACAACCAAACAAAGAAAGTAGACATATTTGATATCATTGCATCCGTAACAACCTTCTCTATAAAAAAAAGCACATGATCTACCCTGTCAGATGAATGTTGTAAAAAATAAAAACAGTGCCAAAACAGCAATTTTTGGTTACCTCGCCTCACAAAAAACGTAATATAGAGCAATTAAAAATCATATGTACCCCAAAATAGTACCAATAAAACTGGCACCTTATCCCCTAGTTTCCAAAATGGGGTCACTTTTGGGAGTTTCTACTGTAAGGGTGCATCAGGGGGGCTTCAAATGGGACATGGCATCTAAAAACCAGTCCAGCAAAATCTGCCTTCCAAAAACCATACAGCGCTCATTTTCTTCTGCGCCCTGCCGTGTGCCCTTACATCAGTTTATGACCACACGTGGGGTGTTTCTGTAAACCACAGAATCAGGGTAATAAATATTGAGCTTTGTTTGGCTGTTAAGAAAAAAATGGATTAAAATGGAAAATCTGACAAAAAAGTTAAATTTAGAAATTTCAATCTCCATTTTCCTTTAATTCTTGTGGAACACCTAAAGGATTAACAAAGTTTGTAAAATCAGTTTTATGTAGCTTGAGGGGTGTAGTTTCTACAATTGGGTCATTTATGGGGGGTTTCCACTATAAAGTGAAAAAAGTGGGTTTTGCTTCTAAACTTCTAAGCCTTCTAACGTCCTAAAAAAATAACATGACATTTACAAAATGATGCCAACATAAAGTAGACATATGGGGAATGTTAAGTAATAAATATTTTATGAGGTATCACTTTCTGTTTTAAAAGCAGAGAAATTGAAATTTTGAAAACTGCAAATTTTTATATAAAATGCAAATATATTGACTCAAATTTATGACTATCATGAAGTACAATGTGTCACGAGAAAACAATCTCAGAATGGCCTGGATAAATAAAAGTGTTCCAAAGTTATATTTACCACATAAAGTGACACATGTCAGATTTGCAAAATTAGACGTGGTCGCAGGGGTATCAAAGACCCTTGGTCATGAAAGGGTTAAATTATAAATAAACTTCTGAGGCCTCTTTCACACGAACGTTTTTTTTTGCGAGTGTACGGGCCGTTTTTTGCGTTCCGTATATGGTCTGTATATGGAACCATTAATTTCAATAGGTCCGCAAAAAAAAAAAAGGAAGGTACTCCGTATGCATTCCGTTTCCGTATTTCCGTATTTCCGTTCCTTTCAAAGATAGAACATGTCCTATTATTGTCCGCATCATAGACAAGGATACTACTGTTCTATTAGGGGCCAGATGTTGCGTTCTGCAAAAAAGGGAATGCACACGTATGTCATCCGTTATTTTTGCGGATCTGTTTTTTGTGGACCGCAAAACCATACGATCGTGTGAAAGAGGCCTTAGACATTCTTAGGCCCCATTCACACGTCCGCAATTTTGTCCGCATCCATTCCACAATTCTGCGGAATGGATGCGGACCCATTCATTGTGAATGGGGCCGACGTGATGCGGAGAGCACACTATGTGCTCTCCGCTTCCGCATTTGCAGAGCCGCAGCCCCGAACTTCCGGGTTTCGGCCCCGAAACATCCGACCGCGGCTCCGCAAAGATAGAGCATGTCCTATTCTTGTCTGCAGCCTGCAGACAAGTATAGGCATCTCTATGGGGAGTGGCCGGCATGGTGTGTTGCGGATCCGCAACACACTTCATGGTGCACCCTTAGACTGGTTAGTTTAAACTTTAAGGTTATACCACCTATTTCTTGGCTTAGTTTACTCAAAAAAATAAATTTTTTGGTATATAATGGCACATTTAAGCCGCAACACTTTTCTGCAAAGCCACCACCCACCTTGTTGGACAGTTTGCAAAATTAAGTAAAAGTTTCTTAAAAACGTATTAAATGTGTTAGGCTGCATTCACACGTCCGTGGAACACAGTGGTGCACTCCTATGATCTGAACAGGTGTACTACTGTACTGCGGTGGCAGCAGGAAGCGCACAGCGTCATAGCAACCAATGATGCCGTGCGCTACTGCACTAAGCAGGGTGCCAATCCGGTATCACATGGTCCGTGTTCCACGGACGTGTAAATGCAGCCTTACAAAGCATGCTCACTGGTTGGCACATATTGATTAGTAATCCTCCCCTTTCTGTTACTGATTCAGTTAACACCTTTGACCCCTTAAGGACCTCCACCTTAGTCCTCTTTCACACGAACGTTTATTTTGCAAGTGTGCGGGCCGTGTTTTGCCTTCCGTATACGGTCCGTATACAGAACCATTGATTCAAATGGGTCCGCCAAAATAAAAAAAACAACCGCAAAACCATACGGTCATGTGCAATAGGCCTTATACTGTATAAATGGCGGAAGTCTGTGCTACAAATATGGTGCCCACTCAGAAGCTGAGTAGGTGGCATAACTACTGGTTGCCTGCTATTTTACAAACATTGTCCATGATCGGTGATAACGCCAATCATGAACTTTTAACCCCTGAATTGTGGTAAATTGTGAACACTGCATCTGATCAGTGGGCTCCTGGGGCCTAAACGGCTCCCTGCTCTGGGCTTCTGATGCCTGCCAATTAGTGAACCTCCTATAGACTGCAATATTAAATTACTGTAATCTATGGGAGAAGTCATCAGAGGATTGCATGTTAAAGTCCCCTATATACATTTTCAAGTGACCGCCCTTTCACCAAATAAAAAATAAACAATTAAAAAAATTAAGATTATTGGAATTGCTACATCCCAAAACACCTGTACTATAAAAATATAAATATATTCATCCAGTACAGTGACTGCAATGAAAAATAAATAAATCAGAATGGCCGATTTGCGATTTTTTAGTTGCTCTACCTCCCAAAAAACGGAATAAACAGTGATTAAAAACAGTGGCATACACACAATCCATGGGGCCCCGGTGCGAAACTGATCCATGGGGCCCCCTCCCAGTGGCGTAACTAGAGTTCTATGGGCCCCAGGGCAAACTTTGGATTGGGGCCCCCCCTAGCAAAACCCCGCCCACTACCAAGACCCCGCCTACTATCGGTGTGAATGTGTTTGAGGTGAAATATAAAATAGAAGAGGTAGGGGTTTAATTTTTTTTTACCATATTCTAACGGCACGGCTCTCCTCTCTGCGGCTTTTTCTCCTCTCTGCGGCGTTCTCTCTCCTCTCTGCGGCGCTCTCTCTCCGCTCTGCTGCTCTCTGTGGTCACTCTATCCCCTCTCTGTGGTCACTCAGTCCCCTCTCTGTGGTCACTCAGTCCCCTCTCTGTGGTCACTCTGTCCCCTCTCTGTGGTCTCTCTGTGGCTTTCTCTGTTCCCTCTTTGGCTCTCTCTGTGGCTCTCTTTGTCCCCCCTCTGTGGCTCTCTCTGTCCCCTCTGTGGTGTCTCTCTGTCCCCTCTGTGGCTCTCTTTATCCCCTCTCTGTGGCTCTCTCTGTCCCCTCTGCGGCTCTCTCTGTCCCCTCTGTGGTCTCTCTGTGGCTCTCTTTGTCCCCTCTCTGTGGCTCTCTCTGTCCCCTCTGTGGCTCTCTCTTTACCCTCTGTAGCTCTCTGTGATCTCTCTGTCCCCTCTGTCGCTCTCTGTGGCTCTCTCTGTCCCCTCTGTGGCTCTCTCTGTCCCCTCTCTGTGGCCTCTCTGCTGCTCTCCCTGACTGTCTGCCCCCTCTTCCACCCTCCCTCCCCTTGTCTCCCCAGAATCTCAGGCGCTGCAGCTTCAGAATGGGATGTAATTTAAATGTGGTGGCCGCACTGGTCGGGGCCCGGGTGGCTGACTGGGAGGGGGAGCGAGGGGCGGCTGGCGTCGGCGAACATGTCGGGCTCGGGCAGCTCATGGCGGGCGGGTCAGAGGAGGACTCGCTCCGGCCGGCCTGGGCTCGCTCTGCGGCTGCCACACGTGAGTCTCCTGTCCTCTTCCTCTCTCCTGCAGCAGATGGTGCAAGGCGCGCGCCGGACCAGCCGCGCGCCCGCACTTCCTACAGCTCCGCCTCCGCCTCCTTAGTCCTGCGGCTCCTTCCCCCAGCACGCCGCGGCCGCTTTGAATGAAAGATGAGGAGAGGGGGAGGGCCTGCTCACCGCCGCCTGCAGCGGGCCCCCTCCACCGCCGGGCCCGGTCGCGGTCGCACACTCTGCGACCGCGATCGTTACGCCCCTGCCCCCTCCCCATTTCTGAGAGAGCTGCTAATGGCCCTTTCAGCCCCAGTTTACTACTAAAATTAAACGTTTTGGCTAAATAAAGTATATTACAAAAATGTAACCTATCACTTGCCCTTTCCGTGTGGCTAATCCGCTGCATGAATGAGTGCCAAGCCCCGCTCCAGACAGCAGAGACACAGAGCACTAACAGGATTGATAATGCTCTGTGCCTCTCTGTGATCTTTTAACTACAAAATCCCGGTGACAACTTTATCTCACTGTGATTTTGTAGTAAAAAGGTCACAGAGAGGCACGGAGCATTATAAATCCTGTTAGTGCTCTGTGTCTCTGCTGTCTGGAGCGGGCTTGGCACTCATTCACACAGCGGATTACCTGCACAGGATCCGCTCGTGTTAAAGAGCTCTAACCCCAATGCACGGCTACACTCACCCAGTCCTAACTAATAAAATCTGGTCCTACCTCATCCAGAGTGTCGCTGGCGTCGGCGTGATGTCCGCTGGATCCAGAAAAAGGTCCCTGTCGTGAAAAAAAAAATCACATCAGGAAGGGATGGTGACTGCCCCTGTGAAATCACCAGCAGGGGGCGCTGTGCTGGCCTGTAAGACTGAGCCATGCCAATGTATAGCAGGGTAATCTAGTGCTACCACACAGTACTAATGCCCACCTTTGTTCCTGTAACAGTAGTTATACTCAGATATGTGCCCCCTCACAGTAGTTATGCCCAGTTATGTGTCCCTGCACAGTAGTAATGCCAAATATGTGCCCCCTCACAGTAGTAATGACCAGAATATGTGCCCCCTCAAAGTAGTTATGCCAGATTATGTGTCCCCTCACAGTAGTAATGCCAAATATGGGTCCCTTCACAGTAGTAATGATCAGAATATGTGTCCCCTCAAAGTAGTTATGCCAGATTATGTGTCCCCTCACAGTAGTAATGCCAAATATGTGCCCCTCACAGTGTTTATGCCAGATTACCTGTCCCCTCACAGTAGCTATGCCTTCATATGTGCCCCCTCAATCCTCATAGTTATGTCTTCATATGTGCCCCCCCTCACAGTAGTTATGCCTGATTAGGTGCCCCCTCAAATTAGTTATGCCCCCCCCCCTCTTGCCCCCAGTCTGCAGCCTTAGAAAAAAAAAACATACTTACCTTCTTCCCTGATGACAGGCTCCCTCACTCATCGCGGTGCTGGCCGTGCTGAAGGCAGATTCCCAGGTTTTCAGATCTCCTCCCACAGCCAGCAGCGCGATGTGGGGCCAGCAGGGGGAGCTCCTGAGCTGTGAAGATCAGTGAAGCAGGGATGAAAGAGGTTTCCCTGCTTCACTATGGAAAAGAAATGCCGGCCGGCCGGGTGTGTAAGTGCGCGCTCACCCCCCCCCCCTCCCCCCCCTATTATACATGTAATGGAGCGCTCTGTACTTCGTGCTGGGCCCCTTCAGAGCGCTCCATTACATGCGAGTACAACATGATTTAGGGTGGCCTGCTGGCCTGGGGGTGGGTCCACAGGCGGCCGGGTCCCCTGGAGTGCCGGGCCCGGTTGCACCTGCGACCCCTGTATGTACGCTACTGATTAAAAAGTCATACACACCCCCAAATGGTATCAATAGTACCTACAGATCACTCTGGGAAAAAATGGATCATAGATATAGCTATAAAAAATGTTGGGGTCAGAATATAACGATGCAAAGAAAAAAATATTATTTTCAAAGTTTTTATTGAAATACAAGAAAAACTATCTAAACGTGGTATCATTCTACTCATCCGGAGAATGAAGGTAACAGTCAGGTTTTACCACCTAGGGAATACAAAATAGAAGAATTGCATTTTGTTTCCTATTCCATCCCATTTGGATTTTTTCCTAGCTTCCCACTATTAGATATGCAATATAAAATGATATATTTAGAAAATACAACTTGTTCCACAAAAATCAGGCCCAGATACGACTCTGGGAAGGCAACGAGTAAAAAAAAAAAAAGAAAATTGCTTGGTCCTTAAAGGAACTGTCTCAACAAAAAATGTATCTGCCAGTTAAGATCAGATAGTAACACATCTCCTTTTTTCTAATCTGTTTTTATTTTCTGATTGTAAATTTTCAATTCCATTTTATGAACATGTTTATGGAGGCTATCATCTTGCCTGAGTTGTTCTTAATTTCTTTACGGCAGCCATATGGTCCATGGACACAATGGTCAGGAGAGGACCGCATTGACTTCTATGGGAGTGTTTTCTAGGCAGCTCTGTGACCTGTGCAGAGGTCAGGAGTACATAAGGGAGTAGATAAGCTGTGATATCATCTATTGTGAATGGTGGATCTTGTCTTATCTTTACACAGAGGTGATATGTATCTCCTTATCATTACAGGCAGGTTTAGAATAATATATAACTGCAGTAAAGTGATCTGTACAGACCAAGAAGTGGCGCAAATTATTCAACATAGTGGCCAGTGTGAAAACTGCAGGATTTTTATCTTAAATAACATGAAAAATTTTAACATCATTGAAAATTCTTTAAAAATATGTTAACCATAAAAAGGTGACTTAAAGGGGTTGTCTGAGTTCAGAGCTGAACCTGGACATACCTCCATTTTCACAGAGGCAGCCCACTGACTTCAAAATCGGAGCAGTTCATGCTCCGATGCTCTCCTTTGCCCTGCGCTAAAACGCGCAGGGCACAGGCATTTTCCGGAGTTCCAGTGACGAACCAGGCTCTCCATAGGGCTGCCAGGAAGCCCGGTGACTAAAGCATGCCCATCAGAGCTGGTGAAGTCACCGAACACACTGTTCTACAGTGGTGTAGAACACTGTGCCTTGCAGTAACACGCAAACAGAGTCTGCTGTGGTAGTGAAAAAATACTGTGACTCCGTATGACATGCAGATGACAGGCATCACTCTTAGAATCACTGCATACTTCACTTATTTGGGCAGTCACAGGGCCAAAACTGACCAAATAACTCAAGTATGAACTCAGCCTTACAGGTCGATGTTAGCGCCAAGAAGAAGCGCACTCCTTTTACACTGTCGTCAGCTGATTCCACATAGATGTCTACAGAACCTGTTCTATTAAATGTTTATACAAGTAGAGGGTGTCAGCAGTAAGTTTGTGTTGAAGTCACTGATTAATTTGCCCTTCCTCAAAATAAACCCCAAAAACGGATCCTGTCTTTTGAGCATCCGCCTTCATTTGGTCCGCATTTGGTCAGTAATCCATCAGTATTGCTAATGCCAAAAAAACAGGAGTGGATCAAAAACAGAGATGACATGTGAATAGAATATTTGCATGTCTTCTGTGTTTTGTACCCAATCCTGCTTTTGGCTGCCAAATCATTAAAAAAAATGGGACCATGTCATGCAGGTCTTACAACTGTTACATAGACAGGATCTGTTGTGCGTCTCATTTTGACAGATCAGAAGAAGGGTCAAATAAATGGTGATGTCATCAAGGCCAAACAGGCAAACTAGTGGCCCAGTCATGGAGTGGGGAGGATGGGAGAACAGCTTGAGAAGTCCACAGAGTGGCCCAATGACATAGTGATGAGGTGGAAGTAGCATGAAGAGACCACAGAGTGGTCAAATGACATAGTGGTGGGGTGGCAGCAGCATGAGGAGGCCACAGAGTGGCACAATGACAGAGTGAGGAGGTGGCAGCAGCAGCATGAGGAGGCCACAGAGTGGCAAGGTGACCTAGTGTTGAGGTAGCAGAAGCAGCATGAGGAGGCCACAGAGTGGCACAATGACAGAGTGTGGAGGTGGCAGCAGCAGCATGGGAGGCCACAGAGTGGCAAGGTGACATAGTGTTGAGGTAGCAGAAGCAGCATGAGGAGGCCACAGAGTGGCACAATGACAAAGTGTGGAGGTGGCAGCAGCAGCATGAGGAGGCCACAAAGTGGCAAGGTGACAGTGTGGATGTGGCAGCAGCATGAGGAGACCACAGAGTGGCAAGATGACATAGTATGGAGGTAGCAGCAGCAGCAGCATGAAGAGACCACAGAGTGACCCTGTGACAGATTGGGTAGGTGGGTGGCAATAACAGTACGCGCTGACGATGGTGGGTGTAAGAAGGAGCACTTGGCATCAGATGTGTGGCATCGGGTGGGTGGCAGCATCAGAATAGTAGCTGAGGCAGGTAGCCAGAAGAAACCGGTCTCTTTTGTCAAGGTTTGGGTGAGGCAGCATGGATGATCTAATCTGATGCATCAGGTATTGGTGGATGGAAATCCTGGCTGATCCATGCCTGATTCATCTTGACAAAGCTCAGTCTTTCCACATTTTGGGTGGACAGGCGAGTTCTCCTTGGGTTAACTATGGCCCCCGCTGCACTAAACACCTGCTCTGATGCCATACTACTGACCGGGAAGGACAGATTTTCCAGGGCAAACTCCGCCAGTTGTGGCCACAAATCCAGTTTGGCTGCCCAGTAGTCCAGCTGATCTTGATAACGGGTGGCAGGGTGCACTCCAAGTATGCCACCACCTGCTGGTTCAGGTTCTGCTCTATGTCTAGCTGCTGGTGAATAGTTTCTTCACTATGCGGGTGAAGAAAGCTGCTCATCAGCGACTTTAGACTCAGGCTGCTGCTGATGAAGCTGGTACTGCTCCTGCCACCCCCCATCAGCCATGGCAGTGGAACATGAGCGCAGAGGTCCCCCCGGTCAGACCTGCGAGAGGATGGACGATGGCACAGATAGGCAGCAGCCAACTGACTACATAGGATGTCTCTATAGTAGTTGAGTTTGTCCTCCCTCTCAGCGGGTGTAAAAAAGGCCCCTATTTTGTACCGGTAGCGAGGGTCTAACATGGTGAAGAGCCAGTAGTCATCCCTCTGGCGAATGGTGACAATTCAGCTGTCACTACACAAGCAAGTGAGCATGCATTGGGCCATTTGCACAAGTGACTCGGAGCGACTCCCTGCCTCCATCTCCACTGCATACTGCCACGGTGTGCCTGGGTCCTCCAGCTGCTCCTGCTCCTCTTCTCCTGTCACCTGTGTAGAAAAACCACCCATTTTGCCACACATTGCTTGTGCTCCACTGTCCTCCTCCAGTTCACGAGTGGCTGAAGTGCATGCAAAGTTTCCTGGCCGCTTTTAGGATGTCTTGCAGATGGGTGGAAGACTTCAGGAACTGCTTTACAACCAGATTAAACACGTGCGCCATGCAGGACACATGGCTCAGCCCTCCTTGACGCAGCGCCGACACCATGTTCTTCCCGTTGTCGGTCACCATGTTTCCGATTTTGAGTTGTCTCGGAGAAAGACAGGATTTGATTTCTTGATGAAAGACATGGAGCAGTTCTTCCCCTGTGTGACTCTGTTCGCCCAGGCAAACGAGGTGTAGAACAGCGTGACCCTGCCGTGCCCTGCACATGTGGTATGCTGGAGGAGCACTGTGAATTGTCCCTGCAGTGGAGGCTTAGGACACGGTGGAGAATGAGGAGGCAGAGGTGGACATTGTCGCAGGACCAACAGCGTGAGAACGTGGAGGTGGAAGCGGCGTCACCTGGCCAAGTTGCTGGAGTGGCTGGGCAGTAACCACATTTATCCAGTGGGCCGTAAAGGTCATATATTGTCCTTGACTATAGTTACAGCTACCGACCAATTTTCCCCAAAAAGGCTGCTACACAAAAAAAAATCACCACTGAATGGCTAATCGACGTAATTACTCAGTCCCTACAGAAGAAAGTCTACATTCACTGACCAATTTTCCCAAAAAAGGCTGTATCACAAACAAATTTCAACACGGCTAATCAACAAATTCTTAGTCTCTACGGAAGATACTCTACAATCTTCCAATTTTTGACCAATTTTCCCAAAAAAGGCTAGTGTCACAAAATAATTTCCCCACTGAATGACAATGTAAATTCATCTTAGAACGGCTAATAAGAAGTACTTATTTTTACTATTAATAAACACCAACAATCGCTGTATGACCATGTAAATTTACCACAGAACGGCTAATAACACATACTTATTTTTGCTATTAATACAGCGCAACAATGTCTGTATGACAATGTAAATTCACCGCAGAACGGCTAATAACACGTACTTATTTTTCCTATTAATACACCCCAACAATGGCTGTATAACAATGTCAGTTCACTGCAGACCGGCTAATAAGATGTATTCTTTTTCCTATTAATACACCCCCAAAAATATATATAACAATCACAATTCACCGCAGAATGGCTAATAAGACGTTCGTATCTATCCTATTAATACACCCCGTAAAATGGCTGTAGTATAATGGAACTTCACCGCTGAATGGCAAATATTTTTTTTTCCCCACTAATACACGCCAAAAAAAGGCTTTAGAACATATAACTTCGGCCGTGAACGGCAAATAATACTTTCTTTTGCCACTAATACACACCAAAAAGGGCTATAATTTTCCCACTTCACCACACAACGGCTAATAAGCCACTCCCCCCCCCCCCAATACACAACAAAAAATGGCTTTAGAAAATATACTGTAACTGGAGCCGTGAATGGCAAATAATACTTTTTTTTAGCCACTAATACACGCAAAAAGGGCTGTAATTTTCTCACTTCACCTGACAACGGCTAATAATCCCTTTCTCTTTTTCCCCACTAATACATGCCAAAAAAGACTTTAGAACATATAACTGTGGCCGTGAACGGTAAAAAAATTTTTTGCCACTAATACACGCAAAAAGGGCTGTAATTTTCTCACTTCAACATACAGCGGCTAATAAGTCCTTTTTCCTCATTGATGCACGCCAAAAAAGGATTTAGAACATATACATAACTGCACCGCACAAGGGCTAATAAGACCCCAATAACAAGAACGGTTTGCTGGAATTACAGAGGTATCATCTATTCTATACCTGAAATGAGCAGCAGTATAATGGCAGTTTGGATCTGCAGTCAGTGCAGCAAAGTGCTATAGGATTGTTCCTATTACCCAGGCTGTAAACTTCCCTATTGAACCCTGTTCTGCTTCAATACTGTGGAATAATTCCTCCCTATCCTTTCTCTACACTTATAATGCTCTTTCCCTGAACTTCTATTGAGCAAAATTGAAGTTTTCAAGTCTTTTCTAGCACTGTCCCTAGCGCCTGCTGACGTCTCTCCCTGCACTAAGTACACTGGAAAATTTATCCAAGATGGCTGAGGCTATTTATAAGGCTGTGACATCACAGGGCTGGTTGGCTGCTAATTGGCTACATGCATGGCATTGTGGGTGATCCCTTGTTCCCAGAGTTCCTTGCTCCATGTCCTAACATGTGTAGCAGCCATTTTAGGAAAAAATGCGATTCGTTACCACGAAGCGTGAGGAAATTCAGATTCGGTGCGAATCGAATAATTTCTGAAATTCGGATCGAATTCCACTTCATCAGTTTCCATTCGCTCATCTCTAGTTATCATGTCAAGTTTTTTTTTAGCTGCCCTATTTTAGATCTCGATAAGATTGGGGGAGAGAAGCTGAGTACCGTCATAATATAATATCATGGTGCTCATCAGTTTCTTCACTGGCTTTACAGCTCATGGATATAGTTTGCTGGAAAGGTTGGTTTAGTGGCTCGACAGGGGACCCATTTACATGACCCATATCACAGGCCTATTTAGTGCAGCCACATCGGTTGTAGTCAATATATGAAGATGTTTCTGTTAAACTCAAGTGTTATATCATAGACACATCAAACAGAACAGTAACACTTCCTGAAGAAAATGAACCAGGAACTGACAAGAAATTAGCGCATGACATGTATGAAATGCAGACAGTGACACTGGGAGTGCTGGGACACGCAGATATTATGCATGCCTGGTGCAGAGGTATCTCCTCTTTCTGCGGGCACCTGTCCCTGCCTTGACCCAGCCAATGGTATGTAAACCTTTCACGGTCTGTGGGACAGGAGCAAGAGTCTCTGGCAAAGAGGAGAGAGTGGAGAACTTCAAAAGGGCAACACACCTTCAAAGTGTGGATGCCAGCATGAAAATGTGTATGCTACTTGTCAAAGCACTGGCTGACCCCCTGACTCCACATAATGATGATTAGGCTGAGACATTGCTAAGTACCTCTATGTTCCATAGTGTCTTCATGACAGTAAATTGTCAGGGATAGTCTCCAAATAATTTGCATGATATTGCCTTATAAAAATGTAATATTGATTATGTCATTATAATGGTGCTTCTCATAGGATGGGATATATTAGGCAGAAGGTAATATATTGAAAAAAGAAAAGATGAGTGTAAGGAGTTGAGTGACTTTTACAAGGGCCACATTATGATAGCTAGATGACCAGGTTGGAGCATCTTCAAAATGACAGGTCTTGTAGGAAGCTGTCTTACAGTTGTTAGTACCCACCAAAAATGGTCCAAGAAAGGGCAACCTAAACCAGCAACAAGTTCACAGGCACCAAACATTGATGCACATAGGAAGCAAAGGCTAGCTTGTATGGAGCATTCCCACAGAAGCACTAGTGTTGCACAAATGGCTGAGAGAACTTGTTAGCTATGATGCCCCTGCCCATTGATAAATCTGTCTATAACTGGCACATGGACATCAGAACTGGACCATTGAACAATAGAAGAAGGTGCCCTGATGAACCATGTTTTCTTCTACATCATGTGGATGGCCAGTTGTGTGTGCATCCCTTACCTTGGTAGAAGATAGTACCAGGATGCACAGTGGGAAGAAGGTAAGCTGGTGGAGGCAGTGTGGAGCGCTGAGTAAAGTTCTTCCAGGAAACCTTTGGTCCTGGAATTCATGTGGATGTCACAATGACACGTGCCTCCTACCTAAACATTGCTCTTTCATGGTGCAGTATTCCCTAATGACAATAAACTCTTTCAAAGGAATCTGCTGACAACATCTTGGTACAAGATACTTAACAATATTACAATATCAGGCAGATGGTTCCAATGTTATGGCTGGTTGTTGTACAGTACCATAGTATATTTGATGCTGGTTAGCTTCCATTAAAATGGACCCTCCTGTGTTTCATTTTCAAGCCCCATGCTGAGGTATGGGCTTTACTATTCAAATTTTCAAGTTGCAACTTTTGGAGCAGCCACCAACTAATGGCAGATTTCTTGCTGAAGATGTCAGGAAAGGACAAAATAGATATGTAGGTCACAGGATAACCATGAGTCAGAACCAGGGAGGTGGTCAGAGCCCTGCCGAAGAACCAGGAGAATCCAAAGTAAAATCAGGAAATGGAACCCATGTAAATAGCAAGGAACTAGGCAAGAAAGATTACCAGCAAACTAACCTGAGGTTCCACTGAGGTTATGAGGGCCAAGGGAAGTTCAAATAGATCACCTGTGAGGATGTCATCAGTACATACAAGTTAGTATGGAACCCAGACATGGCTGGAATTGGCAAAACAATAAAAGGGAGCAGAAGAGCAGCGCTGGATTTTGGCACGTAAGTAATGTGAAGGAATAAAAAGAGGCAAAAAAATGGCTTCCTAGTTCCTTTTTTTTTATACGTTCACATCTATGGCATCAATAGAATACATTTTACATTGATTTCTCAAATTGAATAAATGTGGAACTCAGCAGAGAAATCCTCTCATTTCATTAGGTTGATATGATTTCGTATGCTAGCTTCTTGGCCGTACATGTCCCACTACTAAGCTAAGCTGCCCGTGGTTGGTTAATGCGCATTTCCACTGCAATTTGGGCATTTATTGTCTTTCAGTTGGAAAGCTTCATTGCTGGTCTGGCCCATATTATCCAGTCAGCTTCTATTATTTGCTCAGAACATATGAAAGCAAACATATGCTTTCCCTTTCTACCAATCTTGATAAATGTCACCCTGTATCTGATAGATTTTCTAATCTAGAGGATAGACCATGAAAAGAAATAATTCTGTACCTGGGTTTGAGAATCTTGGCCCTTATGTTCACTTTGTTAGACATTTCCTTGGCAGTAGGTCTAGTCCGAACCTTTTTACTTTTTCATTATCAATGTTGTTTTCCTGTGCACTTTTTATCTGTATAATTTCAATGCTCTTATTTCCATATGTTCATAAAATACTAATGTAAATGGAGAAGAGTTCCACATAAGTTCATCTTCTGACATGGATTTTTTGGAGCACATTTGGAAACAGCATGCCAGGGATTTCAGCTGATGGAAAGGACTAAGAAGAACATAAGTGGTATGGGTGTTCTTTAGAGCTCTGCAAACCCACCAATGTTATTGTCTGAGATTTTACACATCCATTATAATGTATTATAAATACGTTATCGTCACAGACACATGATCAATAAGATCTCATAGGTTATTGGTGCACCATCCCATAAGAAACAGACCCTAGTGGTAAATCATTTACTACAAAACGGCTTCAAATAAGGTTGTCTTCCACCTGACTAACGGTATATTCACACGAGTTTTTGTAAAAATGTGCCTGACTTTTCCAATACATCTGATTGGGACCTGCAGAAATCCACGTGCTCGCACCCAAACAATCCCGTTCAGATGTATGGAGCAAATTTTAAGTTGCAAAAATAAAAATTAAAAAAATTCTGCAAGAAATCTGCCAAGTGAGAATATATTCTTAGGGTCCATTACTGTGTCCTTGGCACCTCTCATTTTTTGGTGGGCTAGTCTGCCCCCTTGTCCCACACGGTGAAATGGAAAAGAACCTTCTAGCCTATATAGGAGAATCATCGGTGCTAATGGCTCCTAATGCTGTCTACTGAGGGATGCTGACTACATCCAGGCTTGCCTGGAAGTATTCTTCGAGTGTAAGGTAGTCTACACAGGGTGAAGTGAACATATATTGTTTTGAGGGAGCTGTCAACAATACTGACAAGACTTGTCACTAGCTCCACAAATATTATTCTCCACACTTCCAGTTCCGGCTCTGTTTGGATAACATGAAACAAGACACTCATTATCACAGTATTTAGCTGATTGCTTGTCTATTCTGAATTAAGAAGTAATTATGTGGGCAGAACGCGTATCGACTTCATCAGTTCATTAGAAGGAGGACATAGTGAGTAGTTTGATGGATTATATTTTTTGAATATTGAATCTGCCCAAAAAGGATACCGGTATTTTCTATTAAAGCTCCATTTTGGAGCCACTTTACACTTGTGTTCTTCTTGGATTTTAACCACTTCCAGACCGGGCCATTTAATCCCTTCCTGACCAGGCCTAATTTAGCAAATCTGACATTTGTCACTTTATGTGGTAATAACTTTGGAACGCTTTTACTTATCCAAGCCATTCAGAGATAGTTTTCTCGTGACACATTACACTTCATGTTGATGGTAAATTTAACAAAAATTTGCAAAAATTCACTGTTTTCTAAATTTAAGACAGATAGTGATGCCTCATAAAATATTCATTCATTAACATTCCCCATATGTCTACTTTATGTTGGCATCATTTTAGTAAAGTCATTTAATTTTTTTAGGACGTTAGGAGGTTTAGAATTTTAGAAGCAATTTTTGAAATTTTTAAGAAAATTCCAAAGTCAACTTTTTTTAAGGACCAGTTCAGTTCTGAAATCACTTTGTGGGGCTTACATATTAGAACCACTGGTATAAAACAATGTAAATCAGGGTAAGTAAACAAGGGAGTCCCTGAATATAATTATATACCCTATTTAAAACATAACATTTATTGATATCCTTTAAAATATATATATATATATATATATATATATATATATATCACCACAAAAAGAAAATTAAGAAAACGTGATAGATGTATGGGACAATTACACAAAATTAATTGAACAAGACGACCCTTATAATTGCAAACATTATAAATATTACCACATTTGTGGTTACTCACGGCCCTGAGGATCTTAATAGCAGATAAGGTCTCAGTCACCAGGTCCGTTGTTTCAGTCAGATCTTGGTTGTTTTGGCCCGTATCATAAGATCCATTACTTCAGTAAATTCTTTACTATCTTGGTCCGAATTAATGGTGGGGATTCCGGATAGGTCACAGAGGCTTAAGGCAAATAACAAAATCAACATTTAGGCATCCGGGAACCTGTCCCTCAATCACTATTCTGTCCCTGCCTAAAAGCGGAGTAATCACCCCGAAAGGGGCGGCCCCACTTCTCGGTGGCTGTGCCCTATAACGGAATCCCTGCCTAGCCAATGTTCCCAATGCGTATGATGCCAAGCAAAACAAGGTAAATGTCCCATGCAAAATGAGATTACAAAGAAAAAAAAAGGAAAGAAAGGTCCCAACTCCCAACGCGTTTCCCCTAATTGTCTCTCAGTTCATCAGGAGACCAAATAGAAAAGCACAATGGCATATACGATATGTGCCCAATGGATGATACAGACCTGCGGCATGTAAACTTACCCGCTGAAGGTTTAAATAATCTGCCAAATTGGTTGGCGGCTCCAGTATCCAATTGCGCAGGCGCCAGGAGTTACGTGTTCAAATACACAAACGCCTCCATTGCATATCCATAAGATTGAGAAGGGCGGTTCGGCACTCGGCATGAGCGCGCGCACCGCACATGTGCCCGCTACGTATTAAGGGCAATGCTGACAAAGTACATCTACGAGCCAGAGCACAGGCATGCCGAGAAAAGGCTGATAAACTGAATAGAATGGTCCGTGCGCCTGCGTTAAATCAGTCACCAAAATGTGTTGAAAGGTATGAACAGTATAAAAATAAGAGTTTTGGTGGCACAAACAAACACAAGCATGCCTCCAACACCTGTCAATGGAGTTAAAATGGTCAGCATAGTGTTTAGGATCTGGCTACAAAAGGGCACACATAGGATACAATGCCTTTACATAACATAAATAATTAATCAATGCGCCTGCGCCTGTTAACAAATGCCACAAATATTGAAAAGTTAGACACCAAGATACGAAAATGAAAACTCTGCATAATAATATCCATGGTGTATATAAATATAAGCATACCCATCATTAATTATATCACCATAATTGTTTAAAATGAAGAGCGGGGTCCTATATGATATATAGCACTACTAGACAGGGTAACAAATAGATGGAAAAATGAAACCACATAAACATTGATTGTGGGTGAACAGAAATGGGTAAGAAATTAGGGACTAATAAAAATTTCAAAATAAAATTATACTTGACGAGCCCCGCCAGGATTTAGCCCATTACATAATGATAAATGTTAGAGACCAACCGAATACATCTTTTCTGACCGTGCATAATTTAAGGATAAAAGGAAAATAGAAAGAGTAAGGGTGCTTCACACTTGCGTTTTTACTTTCCGGCGTAGAGATCTGCCATTGAGTCTCTATGCCGGAAAGATACTGATCAGGATTATCTCCATACATTCTGAATGGAGAGAAATCCGTTCAGGATGCATCAGGATGTCTTCCGTTCAGTATGTGAATGTTTTTTGGACGTTGACAAAACCACAGCATGCTGCGGATTGGTCTCCGTCCAAAAATCCGGAAGACTTGTCGTAACGCCGGATCCGGAATTAATGCTCATTGAAGTGCATTAATCCGGATCCGGAATTAAGCTAAATGTCGTTTCGACGCATCGCCGGATCCAACGTTTAGCTCTGCGCATGAGCAGCAGCAGTTCCGATCGGGGCCCCAGTGTAAGCTGGGGCTCCGATCGGTTACCATGGCAGCCAGAACGCTACTGAAGTCCTGGCTGCCATAGTAAGTACTCCGCAGCAGTGTACTTACCTGCGCTGCGGCCCCGGGGCGCTCCTTCTTGATGTCATGATTAGTCTTCAAATCCTTCAGGATCGTGATTAGTCTTCAAACGCTTTCAGACGACTTGCGCTCTGACGGATCCGGCGGGACGGAAGTGCCTGCCGGATCCTCAGAATGCAAGTGTGAAAACACCCTAAGGCTTCACATTATCATGGACAGGGACCTGGATCATTGCTTACAAAAAACTAATGAATGAGGGTCTCACTGAGTCCCTGTGGATTCACTGTTTTTAATCTGAACATCCACTCAGTGTCTTTCTGTAAAATAATCTTCTCTAAATTTCCCCCGCTTGGGGATGGACGGACTTTTACTATTACACAGAAATGGATGGACTTAGGGTCACCTCCATGTTTATTGTACACATGTCTGGAGATGGGGGTATATCTTTTATGTTTTATATCACCCAGGTGGTCCCCTATCCTTCCATGTAGTTCTCTTACAGTTTTGCCCACATATTGAAATGGACAGGAACAGGTACACAGATAAATCACCCCCGTGGTTTTGCAATTAGCAAAATCACGGATTTTATATTCCTTGTGTATAATCACACTTGAAATTTTTTGGTGGTATAGATATAAGGACACGCTATGCACCCACCACAGCTATACATGCCACATATTTTTCTATCCAGCCAGGTGCCGGATTTTATAGGGGGTACATAGTGGCTATGGACAAATCTGTTCTTTAAAGATCTTCCCCTCCCATAGATGATAGCCGGGTGATCTGGAATAATATCCTTAATATCTGGATCCATTTTAAGTATGTCCCAGTATTTATTCAGGAATCGGATACCCCATACTTTCATATAGGTAAGTCCCTATAATACATATAGTCTGTTTCTGGCCATTCACTGGATCAACCAAATTAGGTTTAGGGGCTTGTAACGCTGTCCTGTTCTTGTTACATGCGTATTTGTAGGCAGATTTCAATACCTGTTGAGGATAACCTATCATGAATCTAGCTTTCAGATCTCAGTGGAAGTCCTCTTTGTCAAAACAGTTTCTGCGTATACGCAAGTATTGTCCTTTGGGTATTCATTGGCATAAATTGAGGGGATGATGGCTTTCCCATCGTAAGAGGCTGCTTACATAATAGAACCAACCCACAAATTACCTCATTTTAGAAACGACACCCCTCAAGCTATTCAAAACTGGTTTTAGAAATGTTGTTAACTCTTTAGGTATTCCACAGGAATTAACGCAAAATAGAGGTGAAATTTAGCAGATTTTCCATTTTAATAAATTTTTTCCTGGAACACATAAAGGGTTAACAACAAAACAAACCTCAATATTTATAACCTTGATTCTGCAGTGTGAAGAAACCCCCCATATGTGGTCGTATACCGCTGTATGGGCACACGACAGGGCACAGAAGGCAAGGAGCGCCATATTGATTTTGGAGGGCAGATTTAGCTGGAATGGTCTTGAAGAGACCCTGAGGTATCCCCACAGTGAAAACCCCAAAAAAGTGACCAGATTTTGTAAACTACGCCACCCAAGGAATTTTTAAGGGGCACTTCACTCAACAGGTGTTTCATAGAATTTTTAATACTTGGGTGTGAAAATTAAAAATTACATATTTTTTTTACAAGAAAATGATGCATTAGGCCCAAACTTTCTTTTTCACAAAAGATAACAGGAGAATATCCCACAATTTGCTACCCACTTTCTCCTGAATACAGTAACACCCCAATTGTGGTTGTAAACTGTTACTTGGGGATACGCCAGGGCTCAGAAGGGAAGGAGTGGCATCTGGATTTTCTAACATGGAATTTTCAGTCATGGTTTTTAAGAGCAATAACTTTTTTATTTTGGAAAAGATAATTGGAGGGTTGGCTCACCACAAGGTGGATTCTGTTGGGTGCTTAAACTCGAATGGGGGTGCCCTACCCCCAGACAATATGTGAGAATAAAACTGGAACGAGTAAGGACTCACAACATCGGCACTATGAAGACATGACAAGTTTAATTAGATCAAGTACAACATAAAATGGGTAAAAAAGAATAAAAAATATATAAGGACCTAGTTAAAATATATCAATAAATAAACAAATAAACAATTCCTGAGGCTCACTCAATAGTATAACTCTTCAGCGTACAGAGTTGTCAGATATTATTTGAATATGACCAATATAGTCTGGAGATATTTGAATGGTGTTGAGATGATTAAAACACCTTGGAGGCTCGCCGTACAGATGATGGATAAAGTTGTGCTGTCCTTACCTCCTCCTGGAGTTTGTCGAGGATAGT
The DNA here is from genome assembly GCA_033119425.1 of Bufotes viridis. Lineage (NCBI taxonomy): Eukaryota > Metazoa > Chordata > Amphibia > Anura > Bufonidae > Bufotes > Bufotes viridis. The sequence goes on along the minus strand of CM065592.1, from coordinate 86,249,072 downwards.
GGCGGGCAGCGTGGATCACTGTTGTGGCGTCTCATCGTCCTCCGTGTGTCTCCGTGTCTCACTTTGATGACGCGGGCTTCGAGGTGAGGACGTATACTGACCGTTTGTACGCTGAAGAGTTATACTATTGAATGAGCCTCAGGAATTGTTCATTTGTTTATTTATTGACATATTTTAACTAGGTCCTTATATATTTTTTATTCTTTTTTACCTATTTTATGTTGTACTTGAGCTAATTAAACTTGTCATGTCTTCATAGTGCCGATGTTGTGAGTGCTTACTCATTCCAGTTTTATTCTCACAACTTTTTTATTTTCTGTTGAATGAGCTGCGTGAAGGCTTATTTTGTGCGGAGCAAGCTGTAGTTTTTTATGGCACTATTTTGGGGTATTTTGGCTTTCTGGTTGCTTTTTATCTAATTTTTTGGGAGGTGAAGTCACAATAAAAGCTGTTTGGTGTCATTTTTCAATTTTTTTTTTTACATCGTTCACTTGATGAGGGTCATTATGGCTGCAACGATACCAAATATGTGTAGTTTTTTATTTTTACGTTTTACACAATAAAAACATTTTAGAAAAATAATCATGTTTTTGTGTTGCCATTTTTAAAGCCATATTTTTTTCATTTTTCTGGCTATAGTCTTGTGTGAAGGCTTGTTTTTTGCGGGATGAGGTGACATTTTTATTGCTACCATTTTGGGGTACTTTTTGATTGATTAACACTATGTTTTTTGGGAGGTGAGACAACAAAAGAAATTTGTTTTGGTGCAATGTTTATTTTTTTATTTTTTTTATGGCGTTCACCTGATGGGGTGAGATCATATGATATTATTATAGAGCCGGTCGCTGCAGATGCGGTGATACCAAATATGTCTATTTTTTTTTTTCTTCTATTTTTAACATTTGGTAAATAATGTATTTGGGGGGGATTTTTATTTTTTTAAATGTGAAACTTTTTTTTTTTCAAAACACTTTATTTTATTTTTATTTTTAATTGTACAATTTGTGTCCCCCATAAAACACTTTATTATTTTATTTTTTTTATTTTACACTGTGTAAAATAAGGTCATACAAGACCTCTGGGGGGACACTTAACTTCCTTTTTTTTTTTTTTTTAACTATTGACTTCTCTTGGAACTGGTGCTGACATAGCAGCCCCAGTTACAGGGGAAATACACCCCCCAGAGAGGCTGTACAGCATAATACTGTGCTGTACAGCCTTAGTGCAGGGCTGATCGTGGTCTGTGGAAGACTCGGCAATATATTCGCGATTGCGAAAATCGGCAATTGATGTGGATATTTTTGCTCAATACAGGCAACTTCACATTTAGCAGGTCTGAGTACATATTACTGATTGGTGCACTAAGTATTGTTGTGAACTTGTGACATCGCAGCACTATGTCTATATGTATGCAGGGGCATAGCTAACGGCTCATGGGCCCTGGTGCAAGAGTTCAGCTTGGGACCCTCTTCTCTTAGTGCTTTGTGTGTCTTCTTATGCGGCACAAGGGTCTTTGGGCCACCCTCAGGCTCCTGGGCCTGGTAGCGACTGCTACCTCTGCACCCCCTATAGCTACGCCCATATATGTATGTATGGACAGCAGAAGCTATCGCACTACCTAACACCCTGCACTGGAACCTATCAGCTACACTATATCACTATCTAACTTGCACTGACTATCTATTACTAACTATCTGTATTATATGTATAAGCTAACTAACTAACTATCTAATGTAATGTGACACAGGAAAGCTCAGAGCACAGCAATGACAGCAATGACACTGCTGTCTCTCTCATAACTGTAATAAACTGTAGAAAATGGCTGCTGGGGAGGTTCTTATATAATAAAGGGTAGGCAACTTTCCTATTGGTTGCTAGGGATGTTGCTAAGCTCAGACAAAGACATTGCAGCCTTCTCATTGGCCGACAAGCAAGAAGCAGGGAGGGATCATATGTTCAGATGAAAAAAAAATCTCATATTTGAAATTACGAATATATATCACTATATTCTAAATATTCGCGATTCGTATATTCATGGCCAACACTAGTGACTGTATTCTGCTAAAGACATTTTAAGAATTATTTTACTATATTAGGACATTTTATTATAATTTGATCCTTTCAGAAAGCATGCAGCTCAAAATTAAAATATAGCCCCTTTTAAAGTATCTATCCACATTGCCCATAAAATAATTTATTTATAGGCAACTAAGGGTACTTTCACACTAGCGTTTTGGATTCCGTTTGTGAGATCCGTTTCAGGGCTCTCACAAACGGTCCAAAACGGATCAGTTAAGCCCCAATGCATTCTGAATGGATAAGGATCCGTTCAGAATGCATCAGTTCGGCTCCGTTCCGGCTTTTTTTCCGTTTTGGAGGCGGACACCAAAACGCAGCATGCAGCATTTTGGTGTCCATCTGAAGAGGCGGAGCCTAACGGATCCGTTTTGAATTACAATGTAAGTCAATGGGGGCGGATCCGTTTTCAATGACACAATATGGTGCATTTGAAAACGGATCCGTTCTCCATTAACTTTCAATGTAATTCAAAACGGATCCGTTTTGGACTTTGTAATTTTTCTTTTAACTAATGCAAACGGATCCGTTCTGAACGGATTCAAACGTTTGCATTATAGGTGCGGATCCGTCTGTGCAAATAAACAGACGGATCCGCACCAACGCAAGTGTAAAAGTACCCTAAGCCAGTTGTCCTTTACACCAGTTTTGATAAATCTCCCCCATAGACTTTGTATTGACCCTGTCGCTTCTCTCTCCTCATTCTAATGATCAGTGGGGGCGAGGTAGAAAGCCTCTGAGTACGTCTCCATATGAGTTTATATCAAAGGTTTTTTGAAAGTTCAATGACACTTTAAGGGTAATGGCGGTTAAATACAGATCAACTGTCAGTTTTTTATGGCCATTTTGCATCAGTGTTGCATCCATTTTCTGGCCATTTATCTGTTTTTAACAGTCTTTAATGGCTGTTAAACATGACCATTAAAAACGGATGAATTTAATTTCATAGTTTTTTTTTTTTTTATCCCATTCCCTGTGGTGCCCTAAGTATATATAATGCCCCCCATAGCACCGCTCAGTATAGATAATACCCCCCATAGTGGTCCCTAGTATACATAATGCCTACCTTTGTGCCCCCAGTATACAGTAGATAATGGCCCCATTGTTCCCTTAGGCCTCATGCACATGGCCGATGTCTGACCGTGCCTGTATTGGAGACCGCAAACAGCGGGTCGGCAATATACAGGAACCGGCCGTGTGCACACCACATCACGGATGCAGACCGATTCACTTGAATGGGTGTGCAATCTGGAAGGTGCGGTGTGGAATGGAGGCACGGAAGCACTACAGAATGTTTCCGTGGGGTTTCTGCCGTGTCTCTGCACTAACTTTTTCTATTTTTTTGCGGTGCGTACGGATGACGGACCCATTCAAGTTGAATGAATCTGGATCCATCTGTGGCAGCCGCGCGGATGTTGCCCGTGCATTGGGGACTGCAAATTGTGGTCCCCAATGCACGGAATGGCCTTAGTATTATAAACTGCCCCCTTTGTGTCCCCAGTATTATAAAATTACCCCTATAGTGCAGACAAAAAATACTCACCTCACCAACTTGCATGCACTGGAACACTCACTCCTCACTGCAGTCAGCAGGACCTGCGCTCTCAGCGTGATCACGTGGCGTCACCACTCTGGGAGCGACACGTCCTGTTGCCTTAAGTGAAGAGTGAGCGATTTTTGTTTTTGTAACCCCTGAAAGGCCCTTTATGTACACAGTGTACCCATTTTAATGGCCATTAGGTGCACTCCTGTCTAAATTGCCAGTAAAAACGGTCCCATTGATTTCAGTGGGGTCCATCTGAAAAAATGGTCAAACTTTTTTTGATGGGCACTATTCACTGCTCGTTGAATAGCTCCACTGACTTCAGTTGGTTCACAAAGCAAAGGAAAATTTGTGCCCATAGCAACCAATCAGATTTGACCTTGTGGAAAATGAAAGGATCAATCTGATTGGTTGGTATGGGCAACTAAGGCAGTTTTCCTTTACACCAGTTGAGATAAATCTCCCCATAATCTTCCAGACACATGACCTCCACCATACAGGAGGCCAAAACTAAATTTGGCACTAGTTGTTTAGCCATGCTCTTATGCTTATCATTCTAAAACTATAGCAAAGGTAGATTAACCTATAAAATTTTAGTGCTTGTCATACTCCACGGGGCACTCCACTAATCCTATAAATTTAGGGGTTAATGCACCAAATCACTGCACCACAAAAGAGAAGTGATTTTGCCTGTTTTGCTGCTGGAGTAGGCATTTGCTCCACATTTATGATGTATTTGCCATTTTTGCACCATGACTGGCAGTTTACGTTTACTAAGGAGTGGTCAGATGTTTTGAGGGTGAAGCTACATTTTTAGCCAGATTTATTATTTCCATTTTTCGCAAAAAGTCCCACAAAAGTGTACTCCATCCCCTACTGGTATACAAAGTAATGGAACTTTTGTCATAAATATGATTAGACTTTATAGCCTGAGAAATGCACATTTTTTACAACAAATTTAACAAATGGCGAGTGACATTCTGTAAATCTGTTGCAAAAAAAGGCTTCAAACCAAGCAGACACTCCAAAAAAAAAAAAAAAAAAGCCAATTATATATTTCCCCCTTTAACCCTTTAAGGACCCAGCCAATTTTTATCTTAACGACCAGGCAATTTTTAGCAAATCTGACATGTATCAGTTTATGTGGTGATAAAACGGTTTAACTTATCCAGGCCATTCTGAGATTGTTTTCTCGTCACGTATTGTACTTCATGAAAGTGGTAAAACTGAGTCAAAAAATTTACCCAAGTGGACCCTAGTGGTTTTTGACCTCCAAGATGCTGTGGTCACATTTGACCACGGCATCCGAGGGGTTAAATGTATGAAATCGACGTTATCACCGATCGCATACATTAGTTCCAGGTACCTACTGGGACTAATGGAGATGCCATTTTTAAATACACGACCACCGGTGTAAATGTCCGTGAGACAAACAGGAAGGGGCTTTTTTTTCACCGTTTTTTTTTTTTTTTACGGTGTTCATCTGAGGGGTTATGTCATGTGGCATTTTTTATAGAGCAGGTCGTTACGGACGTGGCAATACAAAATATGTATACTTTTTTTATTTATTTAGGTTTTACAAAATAATATCATTTTTGAAACAAAAAAAAAAATCATGTTTTAGTGTCTCCATAGTCTGAAAGCCATAGTTTTTATATAGATTGTCTTAGTTAGGGTCTCATTTTTTGCAGAATGAGATGACGGTTTGATTGGTATTATTTTGGGGTGCGTATGACTTTTTGATCGCATGGTATTATATTTTTTGTGATGTAAGGTGACCAAAAATTTAGTTTTTTTACACCGTTTTCTTTATTTTTTCGGTGTTCATCTTAGAGGTTACGATCATGTGATATTTTTATAGAGCAGGTCGTTACGGATGCGGCGATACATAATATGTCCACTTTTTATTTTATTACGTTTTACACAATAACATCACTTTTAAAACTAAAAAAATCATATTTTAGTGTCTCCATATTCTGAGTGCTATAGTTTTTTTTATTTTTTGGGCGATTGTCTTAGTTAGGGTCTCATATTTTGAGGAATGAGATGACGGTTTCATTGGTATGATTTTGGGGTGCGTATGACTTTTTGATTGCTTGGTATTACACTTTTTGTGATGTAAGGTGACAAAAAATTGCTTTTTTTACACTTTATGGTGTTCATCTGAGAGGTTAGTTCATGTGATATTTTTATACAGCAGGTTCTTACGAACGCGGTAATACCTAATATGTCTACTTTCTTTTTATTTATTTACGTTTTACACAATAACATCACTTTTGAAAAAAAAAAATCATATTTTAGTGTCTCCATAGTCTGAGAGCCATAGTTTTTATTATTTTTTGGGTGATTGTCTAGTGTAGGGGCTCATTTTTTGACGGTTAGATTGGTACTATTTTGGGGGGCATACACCTTTTGATCGCTTGGTGTTGCACTTTTAATGATGTAAGGTGACAAAAAAAAATGTTTTTTTTTAGCACAGATTTTATTTTATTTTATTTTTTTGACGGTGTTTACCTGAGGGGTTAGTTCATGTGACATTTTTATAGAGCCGGTCGATACGGATGTGGCGATACCTAATATGTCTACTTTTCTTTTTTTTCCTATTTTTTACAATTTTTTTTACTTTATTTTGGCAAATGGGCGCTTTTTTTTTACTTGAAACTTTAAAAAAAAAAATATAAATTTAATTTTTTTTACTTTTTTTTTCACTTTATGTTTTGTCCCACTATGGGACTTCAAAATTTTAGGGTCTGATCCCTGGTTCAATACAGAACAATACATCTGTATTGTGCTGTATTGACCTGTCAGTGTTTTACACTGTAAGACGCTAACAGTTGCCTAGGAGACCCAGCCCTGGGGCTGGATCTCCTGGGCTTCCGTAGCTGGCAGTCCCGATGCCTGTTCAAGGCATCAGGGCTGCCATAGCAACCATCGGGTCCCCATCACCGCAGCACGGGGACCTGATGGGGATGTACAAACTGCCGCAAACCTCCTGTATGCCGCGGTCAGCGATGCTGGCGGATACAGCAGGGGCCCGGCTGTCAGTATCAGCCGGGCCATTGCTGCTAATCGCGGCAGCGCGTGTCGGGGAGCGTGTTAACCCTTGGACGAGAATGCTCGTCCTAGTGCATTAAGTAGCTGCAAGTTAGGACAAGCATTCTCGTCCAAGGTCCTGGAGGGGTTAAACAGACTTCTATTTGTTGACATTACATTTTGTGACACAAAATGCATTTTGTATAGAAAAAAATCATTTTGTATAATTCTATGTGACAAAATAACATTCTGTGCGACAAAATGATTTCTGTAAAGACAAAATTAATTATGGGATTACAACATTCTTATTGTTGCAGTAATCTCAGAATACGGCATTTTGCACCCACAGTGTCCATGGCTGCTCTCATCTATAGTACTAGTGAAAGTGAGCACTATAAAACGCAGATATAACGTACAGGCTGTTATTACATACATGCACTCATGATCCAGTGGATGGAGGTGGAGGCAGAAAGCTGCCGGGCTGTTCTCACGCACACCTGCATGCTTGTTGGCCCGCGCTCGCTCAGCCATGTCGCACACTCATTACTGTGCGGGTTGCTGCTACACGCATTTCACACACAAAGTGTCTGCAGTCTTTTAATGTCAGATCATATGTTCTGCTGTACAAATATTTGGTGTTCTGGTCCATCAATGACTACGCCGCAGTGTGTCCTAGTCTCCTGTGTCCTAGACTTCTAGCAAGGTGACAAGGACTAAACTGCAGCAGAAAGTTCTTAAATCCAGTCTATGTATAAATGTCATGTGCCATAAACAACCAAAGCAGACATGTCCTAAGATGACTAACTTGTAAAAACATTAAGGCCTCATGCACACGACTGTATGGCTTTTTCAGTATTTTGCGGTCCGCAAAAAACGGATCCGCAAAAAATATGGATGACGTCCATGTGCATTCGGTTTTTTGCGGAACGGAAAAGCTGGCCCCTGATAGAACAGTAATATCCTTGTACGTTATGCGGACAATAATAGGACATGTTCTATCTTTGAATGGAACAGAAAAACAGAAATTGGAAACGGAAGGCACACGGAGTACCTTCCATTTTTTTTTTGCGGATCCATTGAAATGAATGGATTCGTATACGGAACACTAAAAAAAGAATGTAAACGGGAAAAAAAACGTTTGTGTGCATGAGCCCTAAGTATGCAAGAAGTGCACAACGAGTCTTCACATTTCTCTGTACCAAGGTGCTAGACTTCCTCTAAATGTCCATGAATCTCTACAAATTCACAAGGGAGATTTATTAATGTGTGCGCCACATTTAATAAGGCCCGTAACACTTTTACAATAGTTATTTGTGAATAGCTTTCTACTTGCACTCATGCACACAGATGGATAAAGGCTATGCTTAATATACTGACATACACATACCGTATTAATGTTGGACTGAGGTTCCTTGGGCCCACCAGAGAAAAATATTCTCAGGGCCTAAGCCCATATCATCAAAAATACTCGAATAGCGTTTGAATCAAAGAAATAGACCCAAGTCGGTTTTGACCTCCCAGATGCTGTGGTCACATTTGACCACGGCATCCGAGGGTTTAAATGTATGAAATCAACGTTATCACTTGATCGCATTCATTAGTCCCAGGTCCCTTTTTTTAAATACACCACCACTGGCATAAATTTACGTGAGACAAACGGGAAGGGGTTAAAGACCTGCCACCATCTCCTGACATGTCTGTTTTAGTTACTACTAGCATTACCCATGTAATAACAATACTGGAACATTTAGTCTTATAACTCTATGTTGTGCTGTTCTTCTATTATTCCTCTTAGAAGTTTATGAATGAATTGCCAGCAGTCAGCAATAAAGGTCTAACTGGGTATTACCCAGTTGAGGGGAGGTTTCTGCTCTTACGAGTCATGTTGTGACCCCATTCAGTTCTCTGGCTACACTGCTAAACAGCAATCTTAAGTTGTATGATCGGTGTATGATGGGATCATATTTGAGGCATATTTGAAATGGACATTACATACAGCACCACATACCTCTTACATCCAGTGATGTCTCCACTGATGTAGGTGTTCTTTCCTCATCTTCTCCATTCAGACCAGACCACCATGACAAAGCTGCCACACTCTAGTATGGGAGGGAAACCCTACACCGAACATGGGAGGATAAGGAAAAAGAAAATAAGACCTGAAAACTAGGGAAGGAAGACGGACACCTCCTAGTGAAAACCCTAATCAAAGCCCTGACTGACTACCAGTATGATCAGAGCCCAGAGGTAGGGGAGTTCATACACAGGAATACCTAAAGTCCTATGTAATCCTAAAGGACCCTGGTACTAATGACAGAAATGAGACATCCTGTTCCTCCAAAAGGAAGGATGAACGGGAGCCTCCCTAAGGCCTAATACCAAACAACAAAGAAATGAAACACACAGAAAAGCCAAAATACAAAGGGAAAGGTAACACTTAACTTCCAAGAAGCTATGGCAGCACCAGGAACTCAGCCGAGATCCAAACACCAGCTATCCACAGGTCCAACTGAAGCTATAAACCGCACAGCATTGTGGGATAAACAACTATATAAAGGGAATGTTAAATGACCACAATAGCAGCACCTTGAGGTTAAGGGTAGTACCATAAACAACACAGTCGCCTATTGATCTACAAGGTAAACATGTCAAAGCAAACCACATGTTGCCAGTCTCAAAGATCTCCTGCCGCTTACTATCGCGGGAAGTCTGTATGTCTCGGTACGTCCGTGACAAAAGCATTGTGTTGTCTCTGCAGAATTATCCTGCTGCTACCCCCTATACTGTACCTTTTGTGCTCCCCAATGCCACTAAATACTATACTTCAGATATAACAGTGCTCCCAAAAGTCCCACCAATAGTAGTAATTCTCTCTCAGAGTGCCCTCACTAGTAGTAGTGCCCCCCACAGTGCCCCCAATAGTGATAATTAGTAGCAATGCCCTCCATATTGTGCCCAATAATAATGCCCCCACAGTGACTCAGTAGTAATAATACAGCTATAACGCCACAGTATTTATAATACCCCAGCAATATCCCTTGTGTGGTTAATGCCCCCAGTATTTATAATAGCCTTCCTGTAGTGCCCCCAGTATGTTTAATATCCCCAAGCAGTACTTCCTGTATTTATAATGCCCCCTCTCATTACAGCCCTCAGTAGTGCCCCCTGTATTATTATAATGCCCCCCAGCAGTGCCCCCTTTATTTGTAATGCTCTTCCCTCTCGACTGCCCCCCAGTATTATGTCACCCAGCTTTGCCCTCTTTATTTATAATGCCCCTCAGTAGTGCCCCCTGTCCCCCAGAAATGACCCCTGTATTTTTATAATGTCCCCCAGCAGTGCCCTCTTTATTTATAATGCCCCCCAGTAGTGGCCCCTGCTCCATGTCGCCATCTGCGATGCTTTGGCCTGTGTCCCAGTGCAGGAGCCACGTAAGACCCAAAGCAGGAGGTCGCAGCCTGAGGCCTACGAGAGTGAACAGCGGAAAGATGTGGCACTGTCTGACTCGTATATCGAGGGGCCTGGAGGGGCCATCTGGCAGGTGAGACCCCATGCAATTGATTTGTTTGGGTGGTGTTCAAGACCAACACTGCATGGCCACCCTTCTTTCCCCCCAACATCTGGTATCAGGGAATAGTTGGGACAACCCCATACATGTTATAAGGTTGGCTGGTCCCATGAAAATCTGTAAGTTCCGACAGTCATCTGTGTATGGCCAGCTTTAGGGTCATAGAAAAGAATTAAAGGGGGACACATAAAATCTATATACAGTAATGTAAAGGACTCATATCTAAAGGTCAGGAGACAGGAAGCCCATATTACTGAGTGAGAAGTGGAAGTACTCTGATATTGGTTAAAAGACCATGACAGATGCAATCTTCAGAAGCTTTCTCTACTGTATATTCCTGTCTCCCTTGTACTGCTTATTATCATGGTCATTGTGCTTCGTGTGCACAGCATTTGGTTCCAGTGTAAAATCCTGTCTTTTTAAAAGTATCTTTTCCTAGGCTTTTGTCTCATTATCCACTGAAATTCCATTAACACATTTCCTAGGATTTTACATAACCAGATCTTACTGCTGTGATGTGATTTGGGTTTAATAATCTGCAGTAGTGGTGCCATCAGACACCAGACAAATGGCTGTAGGACAGCAGAGAGGATCTGGGTGACTCGTTCTCCCCTCTAGATGGCTCATCTTACACATTGAAATCACATTAGAACATGCATGGTCTCCAGGGATCTTACAATATTTGTGTTTTTGGACACGGTTTTACATTAGTTTTGGTTATTTTACTAATCAAATCACATTAAGATAGAATGTGTACACAAATTTAGCAAATTTACTAGTAAATAATCACAATAGCCGCTAAATGGAAAAGGTCATAAAAGGTACTGATAAACAGATACAGTGCATTAGGAAAGTCTTCAGACCCTTTCAGTTTTTTCACATTTTGTTATGTTGGGGCTTAGTGCTAAAATAATAAAAAAAAGTTCACATTTTCTCCCATCATTCTGCATTCAATATCCCATAATGACAAAGTGAATTTATTGAAAAGGAAAAACTAAAATCTTGCATTGACATAAGAATTCAGACCTTTACTCAGGACTTAGTTAAAGCACCTTTGGCAGTAATTACGGCCTCCTTTTTGGATATGATGACACAAGATTTGCACATCTGGATTTGGGGTTTTCTGCCATTGAGATCTACACAACTTCAGGATGGTACAGTTGTGTTCAAAATTATTCAACCCCCAATGCTGTAAAGGGTTTTAGGGAATTTAGTGTACATTTGTAATTGTGTTCAGAATGAAATCTTACAAGGACTTTTTAAAGAACCAAATGCAACTAAAACGACATCAATTGTTTTTGTAATACAGTATTAAATGTTTTTTTTGTAATTTCTTCATTGACACAATTATTCAACCCCTTAAAGAGGACCTTTCATGACTTCTAAAGATATCAACTAAGGACATGGAGAGCGGCGCCCAGGGATCTCTCTGCACTTACTATTATCCCTGGGCGCCGCTCCATTCTCCCGGTATAGGCTCCGGTATCGACGCTCACCAAGTTATAGTAGGCGGGGACTTGGTGGAATTAGTTATAGTAGGAGGAGCCTGCCCTTCATCTCCTTCTCGGCTGTAGCGCTGTCCAGTCGCAGCGCAGAGCTCATAGGCTGGGAGTTTTTTTTCTGGGAGAAGGAGATGAAGGGCAGGCGCCACCTACTATAACCAAGTCCCCCAAGTCCCCGCCTACTATAACTTTGTGAGGACAGAGACCGGAGCCTATACCGGGAGAACGGAGCGGCGCCCAGGGATAATAGTAAGTGCAGGGAGATCCCTGGGCGCCGCTCTACATGTGAGCATACTTGGTTTATATCTTTAGAAGTGATGAAAGGTCCTCGTTAAAGATGACCACTCTTAAGAACAGAGGTTCATTCAAGTGTTTTCGATCAGGTATTGAAAACACCTGTGGATGTCAAGGAGCAGCAATCAAGCATAATAAGCACCAATTAGGCAGATGTAAAATGACTGTGATACTCAGCTCCTTCTAGACATTTACTGGTGTGTTTACAGACATGGTAAAGTCAAGAGAATGGTCCAGGAAGACGAGAGAAGAGGTGATTTCTCTTCACAGGAAGGGCAATGGCTATAAGAAGATTGCAAAGATGTTAAACATACCAAGAGACACCATAGGAAGCATCATTCGCAAATTCAAGGCAAAGGGCACTGTTGAAACGCTACCTGGTCGTGGCAGAAAGAAGATGCTGACTTCGACTGCTGTGCGCTACCTGAAGCGCACAGTGGAGAAAAGTCCCGTGTGACTGCTGAGGAACTGAAAAAAGATTTGTCAGATGCGGGTACTGAAGTTTCAGCTCAGAGAATAAGGCGCACACTGCGTAATGAAGGCCTTCATGCCAGAACTCCCAGGCGCACCCCCTTGCTGTCTCCAAAGAATAAGAAGAGTCGACTGCAGTATGCCAAAAGTCATGTGGACAAACCACAAAAGTTTTGGGATAGTGTTCTGTGGACTGATAAACAAAATTAGAACTGTTTGGGCCCATGGATCAACGCTATGTTTGGAGGAGGAAGAACAAGGCCTATGAAGAAAAAAACACGTTGCCTACTGTGAAGCATGGCGGGGGGTCAATCATGCTTTGGGGCTGTTTTGCTTCTACAGGTACAGGGAAGCTTCAGCGTGTGCAAGGTACCATGAATTCTCTTCAGTACCAGGAGATATTGGAAGAAAAGGTGATGCAGTCCGTCACAAACCTGAGGCTTGGGAGACGTTGGACCTTTCAACAGGACAATGATCCCAAGCATACCTCCAAGTCCACTAGAGCATGGTTGCAGATTAAAGGCTGGAACATTTTGAAGTGGCCATCGCAGTCACCAGACTTAAATCCGATTGAGAACCTCTGGTGGGACTTAAAGAAAGCAGTTGCAGCGCGCAAGCCTAAGAATGTGACTGAACTAGAGGCTTTTGCCCATGAAGAATGGGCGAAGATACCCGTAGATCGCTGCAAGACACTTGTGTCAAGCTATGCTTCACGTTTAAAAGCTGTTATACCTGGAAAAGGATGTACTAAGAGTGAATGTCACTTGGGGGTCGAATAAAACTGATAATGATGTGAGCACAGAAAAGACATTTGTGGTTATTTCATTATAAATGTTATGTTATATTTGTCTGACTTACAAGGGCCTCTTTGATTTAATTGTAAACAAGATGACTGAAATGATCAAAATCAATGTCAAACTGGCCAAAACACTCAATTTCAGTGGGGGTTGAATAATTTTGAACACAACTGTAAGTGTACACCACTGGAAAAGGACCCCAGTGGAGCATTTTGGTAGACAAAATTTTGCTACGCAGCCATTTCTTGTAGGTATTATCTCCTTTGCTTGCCTAACAATAATTTCAAAAATGTAAAATTTCATTAACTTTTATTAGACTTACGTAAGGGGGTTGTCTCATCTCGCTGTTACTAAGGTGAGATGAGACACAGTCCCGACCACCTCCCGGAGCATGAGATCTACTGAAACGGCATAGCACACCAAGCTATGCTGTTTGTAAGTTAGGGAAATCGTATAGCTTGTTGTGCTTCGTGGTTTCCGTACGGCAATGAGAGCTACTGAAACAGCAGAGCACCGGAGCGCTCTGCTGTTTCCCGGCCTGGGAGGTGGTCGGGACTATGTCTCATCTCACCTTAGTATCGGAGAGATGAGACAACCCCTTTAAGTATTTAAGTAATTAAATACACTACCAAAAAATGGAAAAAGAACACATGGAAAACATAGTGCGATTGAGCTGAGATTGACCAAGCACCCCTATCAGTTTATACTTTGTCAATGATCCCATAAGAAAGATGGTGCACCCTTTATTTTGGGTTCTGCAGCAGGGTTTATGTTGAGGCAGGGTCACATTAATACCGGGTGGCATCTTTCCTTTGCTGAATATCCTCCTATGGTATGTCATTCTTCTGTAAGTTTATTCAACTTAGTCCCATAGTCTTGCCAAGGTGGTTGTTGGCTGCTGTGCTTGGGAGATCCTTTAACTAGTTTTAGACATTCTTGATGAGGGGAAAGATTTGGTTATCAAGCTGTCCAGAGAAGCTGCTACATACCCTGAAGAGCATGATGTGTAGGACAGGCAGATTGTGGGGATGGCTTGTATCTTGTTGGAATACCACATCTCCTGTGTCAAAAAAGGCAGAAGAACTGGTTCTACAATGTCTTGAACATACCAAAGACTGATTAATATTCCCTTCATGAACACCAGATGGCAATGGCCATGGTAGCTAATAGTAACATAGTTTATAAGGCTGAAAAAAGACATCTGTCCCTCCAGTTCAGCCTGTTTTAATGGTGCCCCACATCATGACCCCTGATGTTGGTCCTGTGTGTCTCTGCACTATGCATGATGGAAGTAGGCACTCTCCAGCCCTCCTGCTAACTCTAATGTGGCCAGCTCTATTACCAAGACAGAACTGCTATTGTTTGCCATTCATGCCTCCAAAAGGCTTTCTCATAGCACTGGTATAGACGCTCCTGGAGATGATTTGAGGTCAGTGGCCGGCAGTCCTGCTTCCAGTAGATGGTCTTCTATGGTTACTGCAGAGGTGGCTGAAGAACCAAGTTATGATGCCCTGGCAGTCCTTTGAGATATAGCAGATCTTCTTATACTGCGATCTCGATGTGCATCTGTCTCTTGACCGTCCAGAATCCTCTATACGTGTATGTGCCCTCCCCTGTATCATCAATTTATTACAGAGACTTCTCAAACAACTCTTTCCAAGATTTGATGGAGGGACTATCCAGTTTCTCAAAGTCCCATTAATTCCACAAATAATGAACGCTTTGTCTACCAGGCATAGTGAACTATTCAACAACAGCCAATCAACAGTCCTGTAAGAAAGAGGATGACAAACAGTGCTGTCAGACAAAAAACAACAACAGTGATGCCGGACAAAAAGTTTGTGGAGCATCTGTATGTAAAGTATGGATCTTGGAACTCTGCATGCAACATCTTCTAGCATTGCCATATTGTAAAACAGACTTTTTATCCTAACTCCTTCTTGGTGTTTTTTTTTTTCATTTTCTGGTAGTGTATTACAAATGTTTTTCTACGGGAAAGTTATGTCTAAGTAAGGTGGGTTTTATGAGGCCCACTGGGTCCCAGAAAAACCCTATAAAGGGACTACGTAATACCACAGTAAAATTTCCTAATAATACCACTATACAGAGATAACTAATAAAAGGTGGGTTTAGTTTGCGTCTGAAAATCCTGTCCTTAAGAAGCCACCTAGAAAATAGGGGTCATAGGCAACTGCCAAGTTTGCCACCCCACTGCTAATTATCAATATTACAAAATAAAGTTAAAATTTAATTCTAGTGGCCATGATCAGTAGACTCAGATAGACTTCTATAGCTGATACACAGCTATCGAAAATGTAACAGGTTGGGTAATTCGAGACTTCTAACTGTCCTGCTCTGAGAGAGTGATATAGGTGAATGGGAGTGCAGGACTTCGAGGAAACTGAGAAGAAAGTGTAAGAAAAGACATAGCAGATGTGGGAAGACAGAACGATTATCACACAGTCCGGTGACGAAAGGGTTTAAGGAGAAAAAGATGTAAAATCATCAGTGAGAAATATAGGATTTGGCGGCTCCCTGGTGTACGGAGTATAATTACAACAGCCTCAGCTCAGCTGCAGGAGGACACTCAGCCTATCCACAGAGACCCGTCTCTGCCAATCTGATGGTGATATAACCCCTCAACTAATCAAACCTTCATCCAATCTTCTCACGCAGAATTTCCTGATCAGATCTTTGAATTCTCCATCCTACAGCCAACAGCCTGCACATACTGCGAGGTCACCCAAAGTGTACGTCCCAAAAAGAAACTTAATCCGCCATGTCAACTACTCCCAGATAGACAGACAGCCGCGATAGACATATCACTATTTACAGTAAGTATATCACAGGGGGCAATATGAAGATCAATAGTGGGAACCTAAAGTGCCCATTTTCTTTGTTAACAGAGAATTAACCCCTTCAAGGATAAACGTTCTATTTGGTGATTTCTTTTTCATTTCATGCTTGGTTCGTAGTATTGTATTTTACATAATTTTATCTTTACAAAATCTATATAGGAGACTTTGAATGGCTGGAAAACCCAATTTAGACCATTTTCTGCCAACCATCTGCAGTACCCCAGAGCTGAGGGTATCTACAGATTGTTGTATTGTTATACATTCTGTAATGTTATGTATTTCAAGTTTTGACTGTAAGTACCAGCCAGAAGAGGTATGGATGGCAAAAGGTTGGCAGGAACAGGCCAAACCACCTTGGTAGGAGTGGATTCAGGACTGGTGCAAGGATTTTTGCTACCCTAGGCAAAAGCTAATTTTGCCGCCCCCTTGACTCCGCCATTGACCCGCCCCTTTTTTGTCAGCCACCTATTTAATGATTGTTGCATGCAACATTTTACTTGGCCAGCTAATTTCAGATATTCTACAGCAGTCCCGATACATAGACGCCCTGAAATTTCTGCTGCGGAAAAGTGGCAAAATCTGTAGAAGGGGGCCCTTAGACTGAGGCTGCACAGGGCCAAAGATAGCTACGTAGCAGGGCAGCGTTCTAACATCACGGAATTGAATTGGGATTTCCTCTCCTCACTTGCTGGAGCAGCTGCGTGCAGTGTGCGGGGCGACTACCTGCAGAGCCCTCACCCACTGCTCCGTCCACAGGTCCTGGTCCTTCTCAGCCATGGCATCAGCCTCCCATGTGCTATGTACGGTATGTGCTCACCATCCGATCAGACCAGGTGCCATGTGTGCCTATTTACTACACCAGGGCTATGGCACAGCAGCACCGCTCCGTTACATACACACCGGCTGATGTGCACTAGTGTCTATAGAGTGAAAAAGAGGCATACATATGGTTAACTATCCACCAGGAGGCTGAGCCCAGGAGACTACATAGAAACTTCCCATAACTCCGCACATGGCACTATGCCCACCTTCCCAGGCTGTGCCCGATAGCATTCCTATGGCCGGCAATGACACCCACCCCTGACAGCCTGCACTTACCAGAGTACGGTCTCAACACCACAGCGGGCAGAAGTCCAGCCAAAGTCAGCAGGCAACTTGTAAACACTTTCCCCATGGCGGGTCCAGGGCTCCACCGCCCAGAGCCGTGACAGGAAAAGTCGCGCTGCTCACTGCGCCACAGAAAAGTTTGGAGGCTCCCGATGCAGATAGTCCTGTGGGTGGGAGCGTGACTGGCCCTGTGCACAGTAGTGTGAGTGGCGCCGTGCCCGCGCCCGCGCCGGTTCTTGTAGTAACGTGTGTCCTGCCACAGCTCGTCTCCCAGCGCCGCCTCTCACTCTGTGCTCTGGACTCTGGCGGTGACGTCACAGCTCTCTCCCTGGACTCGGGGCGGCTGATGCTCCCACACAGTGCGGGAGCATCAGCCTCCCCGAGTCCAGGGAGTGAGCTGTGCAGGGTTGGCGCCACCCATAAGCATAGTAGGCCACCTACTTTGCTTATGGGTGGCGCCGGCCCTGGGTGGACTGGTCCTGCTTCCTGCTACGAACGGGAATTTCTGATGAGAGACAGTGAGGAGAAGAAGCACACTGCAGACCTCCTGCTCTTGGGAACGATATAGGATTCTCCAGAAATACCACCACCTTTGAGCTCCAAGAAAGAACTTGAGAGACCAGAAAGCAGAGTGATCAGTAAAATATTGCATTACAGACTCTGCTGCAAGGTGAGGGACTACAACTCAGACACCCATCACCCAAACCACCACTAGGCTAGATAAAGTTAGAGTCTGAATCTTATAGTGGACACCTTTACCCACCTATGCCTATATAAAGTCATCCAACCTGCTTCCATACTTCCTTAATTGGTGCCAGAAACAGCACTTTGAATTTACTGTTACTGGATGTACCGCAAGTTATATATTGTACTAAGTAATAAGAAAATGTTCACTTCTGGCCTCATTCTTCAAACTAAATTTCCACTGCACCGTTCCCCAGGGAGCAATGGCCTGAGACACAACAACTCATCAGGGCCACTGCCACTCCCATCCTCTGCACGGCTCCTCCGGGGCTCGCTGCACATCAACACCTTTTTGTGACATGTACAAGCGTGACAGATGCCAAATTACTATAGATATCTGTTAAAAAGTTTATCTGACAGGTCAGATTTATTTGGTGGCTGTCAGGTGTCATAGGTGAAAAGTCATTCATGACAAATGGCCAGGTTGTTGTCATGTTGTCTAGTTGTCATCCAAGATGACAACTAGAGATGAGCGAATCGAATCCCACGAAGTGGAATTCGATCCAAATTTCAGGATAAATTAGATTCGCCTCGAAGCCGAATTTCCTCGTGCTTCGTGTAAGCGAATCGATTTAACCTGAAATAGTATTAAAAAAATTCTTACCTCCTCCATTTGCTCGCGATGGAGCACCAGCCGCTAATCTTGATTGAAGATCTCGGCCAAAATCCGATGCGTGGTGATGTAATCTCGTGCTGTGTGAGATTTTGCGCCAGATCTTCAAGCAAGATGGTGGCGACCGGCCTGTCGAGAGCAAATGGACATGGTAAGTTTGATTAAAAACATTTTTTTTTAATGTTCATTACACACTGTTTTTACACTTTTTACATGTATGAACGCGGCATCTGAGGGGTACAATGATGGGGGGGGGGGAGCTATCGCAGCTCCCTGTCATTGCACAAAGCAATTTTTTTTTTTAATTCAGCGAATCATCCAAACCGAACTTTTGAAAAATTCGCTCATCTCTAATGACAACCTTCACCAACCAACCATGATAGACAAGTCACACAGAAAACAATTGCTTGAGATCCCTAATATATGGCCAGGTTACGACCCACAGTAGGCCTTGACTTCTGATGTAATATGCAGGGTGTAACAGGGTTGTGAGACTTTGAGTCGGACACCTCATTTTCTTGTATCTTGTTCCAAGACTGGTCAAAGCAAACAATGAGTTTTTGCCATGTGACGTCTACAAACACTTCAGATAACTGTCTAGGAACGCTTGTACGGCCTACAGCTATTCCTCCTGACACCCGATACACATTCGAAATGGGCTTGGTCATGCTTTGAATGGGGAAAGAGGAGCAAGCTGCTGCCAGACACCTCTGGTGGAGGCTTATCTCCCTTGAGAACAAAAGAAATAGGCACAATAAAATCCTGATCCTTCCTTTTTTACACTCCCATACATATATAGATGGTTGGCAGGTCCTGCTGAAATCAGCTGAGATTTGAATAGACATCTTATGTGGCAGCAGAAGGCTCTGAGCAGGCTCTGCTACATGGTTTCCATAAGTGAATGAGTTTACTGTGTTCAGAAGTCCCATAGAAGTGAAGAGAGACAGCCACGCATGCACAATGTCCTCTTCTGTCACTGCAGGACCACATTCTTGAGTTTGGGATGGATCTCCCAGAGCTAGAACCTGCACCTATCAGACATTAATGGTATAGCCTATCAGTATGCCATCAATGTCCAGATGAGACAAACCCTTTAAGTGCAACGATGATCATAGTCTGCGTATCATGTGATCAGGAGAATTACTATAACTAAATGAAAGTCACTTTAGTACACTTTAGGCCTCTTGCACACGAACGTGTGCGCCCCGTGCCCGTATTGCGGACTGCATTTGCGGATCCGCAATACACGGGCACCATTCCGTGGCCATTCTGCATCACGGATGCGGACCCATTCATTTCAATGGGTCCACAAATCCGGAGATGCGGAACGGTGCGGAATGGAATGACGGAACGGAACACTACGAAAGCACTCCGGAGTGCTTCCGCAGGGTTCCATTCCGTACTTCCGTCCTGCAAAAAGATAGAACATGTGTTTTTGTGGAACGGGCGGATCGCGGACCCATTCAAGTGAATGGGTCTGCGATCCGCTGCGGCTGCCCCACGGCCGGTGCCTGTGCATTGTGGGCCGCAATTTGCGGCCCGCAGCACGGGCACGGGGCGCACACGTTCGTGTGCAAGAGGCCTTAAAATAACATTCCTGTCTCAGGTTCTTGGAGGTGGAAGTTACAGGCTTCTTGTGTGAGTGCTTATGCTTTCGACAATACTTCTTCTTCTTCTGCTTTGCCTGGTCAGTGTCTTTATCGGTATTCAAGGGGTTTTCTGATTTGCCATCAACATCCTATAAAATGATCATTTATGAAGGTGGCTGTAATTTTGTAATGTATTTCTTTTACCTTTATTGCTCCTATCTTCTGGGCTGTAGTCACATGACCATGTCCATGCAGCTCTTCCTTATATTCCTGTGATGTTATGTCCATGGGCAGAGCAGTGATAGGGGAGTGTCTATGTAACTAGCTGGTGGGAGGAGCTATAAACTAGCTGGGTGTTGTTAGGGGCGGTGATAGGGGAGTGTCTATGTAACCAGCTGGTGGGAGGAGCTATAAACTAGCTGGGTGTTGTTAGGGGCAGTGATAGGGGAGTGTCTATGTAACTAGCTGGTGGGAGGAGCTATAAACTAGCTGGGTGTTATTAGGGGCAGTGATAGGGGAGTGTCTATGTAACTAGCTGGTGGGAGGAGCTATAAACTAGCTGGGTGTTGTTAGGGGCAGTGATAGGGGAGTGTCTATGTAACCAGCTGGTGGGAGGAGCTATAAACTAGCTGGGTGTTGTTAGGGGCGGTGATAGGGGAGTGTCTATGTAACCAGCTGGTGGGAGGAGCTATAAACTAGCTGGGTGTTAGGGGCAGTGATAGGGGAGTGTCTATGTAACTAGCTGGTGGGAGGAGTTATAAACTAGCTGGGTGTTGTTAGGGGCAGTGATAGGGTAGTGTCTATGTAACTAGCTGGTGGGAGGGGCTATAAACTAGCTGGGTGTTAGGGGCAGTGATAGGGGAGTGTCTATGTAACCAGCTGGTGGGAGGAGCTATAAACTAGCTGGGTGTTGTTAGGGACAGTGATAGGGGAGTGTCTATGTAACCAGCTGGTGGGAGGAGCTATAAACTAGCTGGATGTGTCAATGATAGGGGAGTGTCTATGTAAATAGCTGGTGGGAGGAGCTATAAACTAGCTGGGTGTTATTAGAAGCAGTGATAGGGGAGTGTCTATGTAATTAGCTGGTGGGAGGAGTTATAAACTAGCTGGGTGTTGTTGGGGCAGTGATAGGGTAGTGTCTATGTAACTAGCTAATGGGAGGAGCTATAAACTAGCTGGGTGTTGTTAGAAGCAGTGATAGGGGAGTGTCTATATAACTAGCTGGTGGGAGGAGCTATAAACTAGCTGCGTGTTGTTAGGGGCAGTGATAGGGGAGTCTCTATGTAACTAGCTGGTGGGAGGGGCTATAAACTAGCTGGGTGTTGTTAGGGGCAGTGATAGGGGAGTGTCTATGTAAATAGCTGGTGGGAGGAGCTATAAACTAGCTGGGTGTTAGGGGCGGTGATAGGGGAGTGTCTATGTAACTAGCTGGTGGGAGGAGCTATAAACTAGCTGGGTGTTGTTAGGGGCAGTGATAGGGGAGTGTCTATGTAACTAGCTGGTGGGAGGGGCTATAAACTAGCTGGGCGATGTTAGGGGCGGTGCTGGAGCTGTGGTAGAGATAGTAGAAGTGCATCATGGGTTAGGTTGGTCACAACAGGAAGTGATACATACAGGATGGAAACAAAGTAGAGGGATAGGTTTACATTGTAAAAACAGGTCAGGAGAGCCTAAATTGGTAGGAGCTAAGCAACTACACGAGCATATCTGTTACACACTTTAGTAATCCTGGAAAACCCCTTTAAGGGCCTGATAGCTGTCTAACAGAATCCTCCGCTGATTAAAAAAATGAAGTTCGCTGAAAGGCCGCTGAACTTTCAGAGTACAGGAAGTGTTGTCATGGGAACGCAGTGCATAAACGGCTCTATGTCCCCCTTTAAATTCTCTGCACTACTTTTATGTTAATTCTCATCTGCAATACTTTTCTTACATATGTCCATGGTGAAGCTGAAGTGTTTGTCTAGTCCTGGCCTAGAGGTCTGTATACTAATGTGTTTTCAATCACTTTGTGGCGAAGAATACCTGCATTTGTCTCTAAGGGATAACCACAAAGAGTTCTGTTATGACAAACGATGGGGTATGTGCACCCCAAGTGAGGAAATCTGTCAGTCATTGTCTACTACATGCTATCTGTGGAATCCAGGCATCGATAATGGCAGACAGCACCAAATAACCACTTAATTACCATGTGGTATAACCAGATAAAGTGAAAAATCCAACATTAGGCAATCAATTTTCTCTAAGGGAGGGTCGTCTGATGTCACCCACAGAATACAATGTAGATCCAGAATAGATATCACTCCCGCTGGTACACCATATCTTACCAGTGTTAACCCATAGATTACCGAAGGTTTTTCCGTTTTTGTGTTTTCATTTTTCTTCCCCATTTTTCTTGAGCCAAAACTTTTTTATATTTCCGGTCATATACCTGTATGGGGGCTTATTTTTTTATTCCCACTGCATTTCGTTTACAGCAAAACTGACCCATGCCCTTCATTCTCTGGGTCATGATATACAACGATACCCCATATGTATAGGTTCTTTATGTCTAAATAGTGTAAAAATAAATGTAAACTTTGATACTTTGAACTTTTTTATACTTATAAAAGCTATTGAGCTGTTTAGGGGTTCATTTTTTGTGGAACAATTTGTAGTTTTTATTGATACCATTTTGGAGTGTTTGACTTTTTGATCACATTTTATTACATTTTTGGGAGGTAAGAGAAGCAATGAAAAAATGGCAAATAGGACATTTTGACCCTTTTTTCTGTTACGCCATTCGCCGTATTGGAATTTATTTTTCTATTTTAATAGTATGGGCGTTTTCGGTCGCAGTGATACCCATGATGTTAATATTTATTGTTATTTAGGTATTTATTTTTTAATTATACGGAAAGGCGGGGTGATTTAAACTTTTATATTTTTGTATTTTTTATATATTTTTTAACTTTTTTTTACATTTTTTGTGATGATTTTGTGGCTTTTATATGAGCCTATAAATTATGTTTTTTAATTTTTAATTTTGGTCTATTAGGGATTTTTAAAATGCCATTTAAACTCGACTTTGCTAATTTCATTTGAAACAGCAGAGATCTGCTGGCCATGGCGCCCACTGCACGTGCAAGCGGGCGCCATGTTTGCACATCACTCCAGCGCCATACATGTATGGCGCTGGTAGCGAATGAGTTAAAGGGGTTATCCCATGACTAATGTAAAAAATGACACATCATATAGTACATGACAATTTCTTTATAGAACCAGCCCTGTACCTCACATGGATCCAGAGATCTCCAATACATTGCTCAAATTGCTCTGCTAGATTTATATCAAGCTGACAGCTCAGGGGGCATGTCTTTTCTGCTGCAGCTAAGGGGGCATGTCTCTGCTCTCCCTATCACAACTCAGGCGGCAGTTGAAAGACTAAACTGAGCATGTGCGGCCTTCTCAGTGAGCAGGACAAAAAAATATGAAAAAAACAAACAGGAGGTGGTGCTATACCGATACATTTGATTGAATAACTCAGTGGCTATGCTAAATTTCTAAATACTGTATTTTCTGGTGTATAAGACTACTTTTTAACACATGAAAATTTTCTCACAAGTTGGGGGTCGTCTTATACGACGGGTGTTGTCTTATAAGCCGGTATACAGCGTGCTGAAACTTAAAGAGAACCTGTCACCAGGAAATTCACTGATAAGCCAGGCACACTGCCTTGTAGGGCTCACCCTGCTGAATATAATTATACCTTTCACTTGGTGATCTGTTGCTTTATTGTGGAGAAAAACTACTTTTAATCCATATGCTAATGAGCTGATATGAGTCCAGTAGTTGATATGAGTCCAGCATTTTTTCTATTCAGAGCTGTAGCCCCTCCCCTATTCACGTCTTCAGTTGTAAAAGGGGCGTGGTTTAAAAAAATGACCTGCATTATAGCCAATACAAGCCTTGCTGCCTTTCACTTTAAAGCCTAACTGCCATATCCACGGCGACATGTCCCTTATCAGCCATCATGTGTTTATCACCCCATGAACAAACTAGCCCTTATTATAATTTCTAACTTCAATAGTATATTCCTCCCCTTTTTTTAATATAATACCTTAGCATTCCCTGTTATTCATTTTCCCTCTAATTATTAAAATGAATGAATGATGTAATAAACCACGCCCCTTTTGCAACTGAAGAAGTGAATAGGGGAGGGGCTATAGCTCTAAATAGAAAAAACACTGGACTCATATCAACTACTGGACTCAAATCAGCTCATTAGCATATGGATTAAAAGTACTATTTCTCCACAATAAAGCAACAGATCACTAAGTAAAAGATATCATTATATTCAGCAGAGTGAGCTCTACAAGGCAGCATGCCGGGTTTATCAGTGAATTTCCTGGTGACAGGTTCCCTTTAAGAGGACCATTCACTGGTCCAACGATTCTCCCAGGCTGTGAGCTGAGCGCTGCGATTGTCCAGCGCTACAGCCTGGGAGAAGGAGACGACCAGGTCTGAAGAGGATGTCTCCTCCCAGGTGCCGGATTAGCTGTAATTAGTATAAGGCGCAGGCGCTGGTAATTGGGGCCACAGCGGGCGAACGGAGCAGTGCCCAGGCAAAATAGTAAGTGCAGGGAGATCCCAGGACGCCGCTCTACACATACATATAATTATCTAACAATCGTTGGACCAGTGAAAGGTCCTCTTTACTTTCCGAGCCAGACTGGAGAAGCTGTCCTTCTCCAGCTTTAGGGACAGGCTCCCTCTAGCTGAGCCACCGTGCGCTGCATCCCGGCCAGTCGCTCCTGAAGCAGCCCCCGGCAGGGAGGGCTGGGCAGGCAGGGAGAGCTGACCCACCCAATTTTTATTTGATGTTCGTTGGAAGAGGGGTAGTCTTATAAGGCGAGTATAGCCCAAACCCCATATTTTAACAGGAAAAGTAGGAGGTCAGGTGCGTAAGGGGTTATTTACTCATATAGCTGGAGGACTTACTTCCCTTTTTGTGGATGTGCAGCAGCTCATCAAGCACCTGCATCTCGCAGGATGCATTACAATTAGCTCCCATTAACCTGTGCCTCCCCTCATGCAAAGACCATCATGTACAAATTTGTTTGCATGCTATCATTTACTCATTTAATTGAAAGCCACTCTCTGTATTTAGACTAGGGTTGTTTCGATACCAAAATTTTTATTTGGTTTCGATACCATAAAAAAGTATTGCGATACTCGATACCATTAGAAAAAAAATAAAACGCCAAAAAAGCCGCGTGCATTCTGCATTTTATGGAACGTCCGGCTCTTAATCGAACAGTCCTATCCTATTTTTTTGGGGGGCAAGGTAACTAACAAAAAAATCGTCCAGTTTTTCTTTTCTTTTTTTTACGGCGTTCACTGCATAAGAGATATTTTTTTATATTTTAATAGTTTAGACTTTTCGGACGTGGCGAAATGTAGTATTTTATTTATTTATTGTTTATATACCGTACTTTATATGTAAAATTGGGAAAGGGGGTGATTTATACTTAATATTTTGGTGTATTTTTTAACTTTTTTTTTACAGTTTATTTAATAACTATTAGCCCCCTTAGGGGCTAGAACCTGGGATCTTTTGATCCCTTGTCCTAGTCACCCTAATAGAGCTCTATTAGGATGTATAGGATCTCACACTCTCCCTGCTGTCCTGTGCATAGTGCACACAGCAGCAGGGAGCTGACCATGGCAGCTAGGGCTTCAGTAGCGTCCTGGCTGCCATGGGAACCGATCGGAGCCCCAGGCTTACACTGCTGGGGCTCTGATCAGCAGCTGCCACTGGCACCAATGAGGAGGGGAGGGGACCCAGTGGCCACTGCCACCAATGAGGAGGAGGGGAGGGACCCTGTGGCCACTGCCACCAATGTTTTTAATACTATGGAGGAGGGGGGGGAGAGCGCACTGCGCACCAATGAGAACTAACTTTTAATACACAAATACAGCCGGCGGGAGAAACATATTGCCGGCACCCTAGGTGTGGCACCTAAGGGGTTCATTGCCACGGATCGCAGCGCCCTGTAGGAGATCGGGTGCCGGCAATGTGTTTCTCTTGACGGCTGTGTTTGTATATTAAACATTAGTTGTCATTGATGGCGCAGTGCGCCCGCCCCTCTCTTCTCATTGGTGGCAGCGGCAGCACAGGGGGAGGGAGAGACTGCCTCCTTCTCCCCATGCTGTCGAGGAGAACACGGAGCGCGCTGAGAGAAGTGCGCTCCATGTTCTCTGATAGTGGGCTGTGCAGTAGCACAGCCTAGTATCGAAAAAAGACAAATCCTGGTATCAAGCTCGATACTAGACAACAGTATTGATTGGGTGTCGAAAGTTCAATACCCAAAACAACCCTACGTTAGACAGCAACGATTTACATAAAATGCCTCTTTTACCACAATTCCATAACAACAAATGAGAAAAATTCCTTCCCGACTCCAATCAGGCAATCAGAATAACTCCCTGGATCAATGACCCATCTCTAGTAACTGTAACCTGTAATATTATTACACTCCAGAAATGTAGTAGTTGACTGCTCCTTTTAAGACAGTTGAAGCAATTGCGTCGTGACATATATGAACCAAAAGTGTGCCAAAAGCAACTCTTTGCATAAATTTGACTCTTAAGATCTATGGCCATACATTGAGGAATTTTACTGAAGCTCCACCATAGAAATGAATTTGAGGGGGCAGTAACTGACCAAGACGTCCATGCTTCTTCTGACCACGGGTCTATGGGCAGTGCCGTAAGTACTGCATATTGGATCATGCATTTATGATTTTTTCATTATGACAAATGGACAATGTTCACCGTGTCAATGGCAGATTGACAATACTTTTATCCCACTTGACCTCGTCAGTAATTACTGTAGTCATTCTGTCATGCCCATTCTGATATCGCACTGAGATTTTTTAATTTGCAGCAGAAATCCGACACTGTATGTCGATACAATTTATAAGGAAGAATTTTAGAATTGTGCCGTTTAAACTAGATCCATTTCACAGGGAGCAGAGGTGATGTCTGGAGAATGGGGTCTATGCCTGTAAAGGTCGCCCCCTGCCCTCCCAGGGGAATGGTCTTTGTGAATATCTCCTCTCTATATCTGGTTTATTAATTCTTGGTCTGAAATAATAAGTCTTGTTTTGCTGTCCTCTCGTACGTTTGTTTATATGTCAAGGTCACATTGTAACCCAGCTCCCTCCCTCCCGCTGTGTTCAGCCTCCTATTAAAGCTCTTACACTTCTGAGGATGCTATCTGGTGGCTAAATATTTTCAATTCTGGACAGAAACAGCACCCAGACCAATAATTCTACCCAGCCTCACAATGCCCACATTATGAATATATGGAGCATGAGGCGTCAACCTGTGGGTCACTTCTCCTGTATAGGATTAAGGGCAGGTTATGTTTCTGAGGCCACTGACCTTTAAAGAGGTTGTCCCACAAAAATATTCTACACTTTTTTAAACCAGCAAATAGATCTGAATACTTTTGTAATTGCATGCAATTAAAAATTTAGTAAAGCCACTGAGTTATTCATTAAACTGTATCGGTAGATCACCACCTGCTGTATGTTCTTTTCCTTATTTCTCTGTCCAGCTCAGTAACATTGCTGAGGTGGTCACACATGCTCAGTTCCAACCTCTAACTGCCACCAGCCATATCTACTGTTAGAAGCTGACACATAAAAGACACATCCCTTGAGCTTTGATAGGGAAAGAGCTGTAGCAGAAAGGGCATGCCCTCTGAGCTGTGATAGAGAGAGAGAGAGCTGCAGCAGAAAATACACGCTCCCTGAGAAAGAACATATGCCTTTGAGAAAGGGCACACCCTGAGCTGCCAGCTTGAAATAAATCTATCAGAACAATTGGAGCAATGTGTGGGGATCTCTGGATCCAGGTGAGGTACAGGGCTGGCTCTCGCTTTGTTAGAAAGATATTGTCATGCACTATATGATGTCTGATTTTCATTTTTACATTAAAGGGGTTATCCGGGAATTTATATTGATGACCAATTCTCTGGATAGGTCATCAATATCAGATTAGTGGGGATCCACCTGGGACGATCAGCTCTGTGGGCGCCATGGTATCTTCCTAGGTCATATGACATCACCGCACATCAGTCACATGGCCTAAGTGTAGCTCAGCTCCATTCAAGTCATTGGGGCTCAGCTGCAATACCAAGCACTGCCACTATGAAATTTAGATAGATAGATAGATAGATAGATAGATAGATAGATAGATAGATAGATAGATACGAGATAGATACAGGCATGAGATTCAGCCAGTTCCCTCCATTTGTCCAGATCCGGTTTTTAAAATTACAACTGGATCGGAGAACCGTGTTACTGGCTGAGTCCCGATCCGGTGGCAGCAAGGCAGCTGGAGATGTTCGCTTCCATTGATTCATACTCTGCTGATAGTTTAGCTCCTTAGTTGGGTGATATGTGTGTGTAGTGTATACAGTGCCTTGCAAAAGTATTCACCCCCTCGACTTTTTTCGTATTTTGTTACATTACAGACTTAAGTTTTGTTAATCTGAATTTTATGTGATGGATCAGAACACAATAGTCTACGTTGGTGAAGCGAAATGAGAAAAATAGATAAATAAAACTATTGTTTAGAAATAGAAAACAAGTCTTTTACTGCCTTTCGGCGGCTTTGTTAACTTTATTTACGCAATTATCTTATGCCATGTTTTCTATGTGTTTTTGAAGAATTCATCGTTTGTTGATATTCGTTGGATATGCTCTTTTCATTAGCGATTGCCTATACTCATAGTATTAGGAATTTACACTGTATTAGACTTTGTTATTCTAGAATGACTCACACATTTATACAAATGTAATGGTGATTTATTTCACTTTGTATTTTTATTATTCTGCATTGCATATATTTTATATGTTTCAATAAAACAAAAATTTACAAGAAAACAAAACAAATTGTCAAGTGCGTATGTATTCACCCCCTTTGTTAGGAAGCCAATCAAAAAATCTGGTGCAACCAATTACCTTCAGAAGTCACACAATTAGTGAAATGATGTCCACCTGTGTGCAATCTAAGTGTCACATGATCTGTCATTACATATACACACCTTTTTTGAAAGGCCCCAGAGGCTGCAACACCTAAGCCAGAGGCATCACTAACCAAACACTGCCATGAAGACCAAGGAACTCTCCAAACAAGTAAGGGACAATGTTGTTGAGAAGTACAAGTCAGGGTTAGGTTATAAAAAAATATCCAAATCTTTGATGATCCCCAGGAGCACCATCAAATCTATCATAACCAAATGGAAAGAACATGGCACAACAGCAAACCTGCCAAGAGACGGCCGCCCACCTAAGGTAACCCTGGAGGAGCTGCAGAGTTCCACAGCAGAGACTGGAGTATCTGTACATAGGACAACAATAAGCCGTACGCTCCATAGAGTTGGGCTTTATGGCAGAGTGGCCAGAAGAAAGCCATTACTTTCAGCTAAAAACAAAAAGGCACTTTGTGAGTTTGCTGAAAAGGCATGTGGGAGACTCCCAAAATGTATGGAGGAAGGTGCTCTGGTCTGATGAGACTAAAATGGAACTTTTCAGCCATCAAAGAAAACGCTATGTCTGACACATACCCATCACATCACCCAAAGAACACCATCCCCCCAGTGAAACATGGTGGTGGCAGCATCATGCTGGGGGGATGGGACTGGGAAACTGGTCAGAGTGAGGGGAAAGATGGATGGTGCTAAATACAGGGATATTCTTGAGTAAAACCTGTACCACTCTGTGTGTGATTTGAGGCTAGGACGGAGGTTCACCTTCCAGCAGGACAATGACCCCAAACACACGGCTAAAGCAACACTTGAGTGGTTTAAGGGGAAACATGTAAATGTGTTGGAATGGCCGAGTCACAGCCCAGATCTCAATCCAATAGAAAATCTGTGGTCAGACTTAGATTGCTGTTCACAAGCGCAAACCATCCAACTGGAAGGAGCTGGAGCAGTTTTGCAAGGAGGAATGGGCAAAAATCTCAGTAGTAAGATGTGGCAAGCTCATAGAGACTTATCCAAAGCGACTTGGAGCTGTGATTGCCGCAAAAGGTGGCTCTACAAAGTATTGACTTTAGGGGGTGAATAGTTATGCACATTGACTTTTTCTGTTATTTTGTCCTATTTGTTTTTTGCTTCACAATAAAAAAAACACATCTTCAGAGTTGTGGGCATGTTCTGTAAATTAAATGATGCAAATCCTCAAACAATCCATGTTAATTCCAGGTTGTGAGGCACCAAAATACGAAAAAAAGTCAAGGGGTGAATACTTTTGCAAGGCACTGTATATGGTGTATCTATGTATGTGTACCATGTATATGTTGTATTTATATGTATGTATGTAGATAGATAGATATGAGATAGATTAGATAGATAGATAGATAGATAGATATATATGAGATAGATAGATAGATAGATAGATAGATAGATAGATAGATAGTATTTTCCCTTGCATCTTGCATTTCAGATTTTACTGCATTACAACATTGATGGGTTAGTTAAACAGGATCACTACATGTAACAGATAGATTATTAAAGCTTTAGTTGTGAGAAGTGCACATACTGCTTGAATAGGTCACAGACCTCCCCAGGGGCCAGTGCTGACCTCCTAAGGTCAATCAGGGTGCTTCTCTGTGAACCTATCGGCTTCAGCAACTCACAGGCAATAACTGAAGTCACTAAGGTATGTACATGACCTACATCAGGTCATATAGCAATGAAGTCTAGAAAGCAGACATGGATTATTTTACATTGCTGTAATGAGCGGTGCCACCAGAATGGTTCAGGACTGCTAAATGGAGGAAAGTGACTGATTGAAGTGCCACCCAAATGTCCTTTTCAGAAGACTGGGCTTCCAGCACCTCTGAACTCAGATCTGCACCCACTATTCTAATTACACTTCATCTAAATTTAAAGGGGTATTCCTATCGTTGGACATTGGGGGCATATTGCTAGGATATGCCCCCAATGTCTAGTAGGTGAGGGTAACGTAGAAAAGTCAAGAATCCCACGGCACTCCGAAGTCTTGTGAAAAAGTTTTTTCTTTATTCCACCTCAGATGAGCGACGTTTCGACTCGGTATGAGTCTTTATCAAGTCTTTATCATGCTTGATAAAGAGCTCATACCGAGTCGAAACGTCGCTCATCTGAGGTGGAATAAGAAAAACTTTTCACAAGACTCGAGTGCCGTCAGATCTTGACTTTCTACGTTGGCCTTGGGGATCGGCGGTCGGATCCCAGCCCCACTGGCACCGCCACTATATGGACTAGGGCTATGAGCCCAGGATGGTGCAGTCGCCCTCTTTACTGTTTAGTAGGTGAGGGTCCCACCACTGAGACCTGCATCTATACTTAGAACAGAGCTCACAAAGTGCCGGAGGGAGGACCACGCATGCGCAGCCGCCTCCTATTCATTTCTGTGAGACTGCCGAAAATAGCCAGGCTTGGCTGTTTTTGACAGTCCCACAGAAATGAATGGAGGGCGGTGGCACATGCTCTGTTCTAAGTATAGGTGTGGATCCTAGAGGTGGGACCTATCAGACATTGGGGGCATATCCAGTGGCGTAACTAGAAATGACTGTGCCCCACAGCAAATTTTTGAATGGGGCCCCTCCCCCAGTAATTTTTTCACAACCCTTTCCTTTCATGCCGCCCCCTTTCCTGTGGGATCGCTCTCTCAGACCAGGCCCGACAGCTGTTCCATCCGTTTTCTACACTGTCTATACTGCCACTGTATATAATTTAATTGTGTAATACTGTTGAGGGGCCCTGACAAAATCTTTTAGTACTTCTCCTCCTCCTCTTGGATGGGCCCCTTCTGGTTCAGGGCCCCAAAGCAGCCGCTTCCCCTATAGTTACGCCCCTGGGCATATCCTAGTGATATGACTGCAATGTCCAAATGAGAGTAACCCATTAAGGTCTGGACTGTGGCACTCCTGATTGGACAGCCTTCCTTGAAATATTTTGGGGCACATTTATTAAGACCCGCGTTTTAGACGCCGGTCTAAATAAGCCCTATATCTGGCAGTGGATCCACAGGAGATATGAAGAGGCGCAGGTCTCTACTTAACTTCGGTGGATCCACCGGCGCTTCTAAATGTAATACAGCTTCCTTGCTGTCTTACATTTAGATCATTTTCTATGTCTAAGCGAGGCAAAGAAAATGCGGGCCCATCTCCTTCCCTGCCCACTTTTTAGACCTGGAGCGATCGGGGAAAAGTCGCAGATTGCGGCGCAAAGGACCTTTCCGCCGCAATCTGCACCAGAAATAAGCCTAATTAAGTGTACTTTCACACTAGCGTTTAAGTTTTCTGGTATTGAGTTCCGTCATAGGGGCTTAATACGGGAAAAAAACTTCAGTTTTGTCCCCATTCATTGTCAATAGGGACAAAACTGAACGGAACAGAACGGAGTGCTACAAAATGCATTCAGTTCCGTTTAGTTGCGTTCCCATACCAGAGAGCAAACCGCAACATGTTGTAGTTTGCTTTCGGTCCTGGGATGCTGATGCAAAACGGTTCCGGCATTACCTCAATGCAAGTCAATGGGGATGGCCACAATAGAAAACGGATTCGTCCCCCATTGACTTTCAATGGAGTTAATGACGGATCCGTCGTGGGTATGTTAAAGATAATACAACCGGATCCGTTCATAACGGATGCAGATGTTAGTATTATCAGTTACGGAAGCATTTTTGCTGAACCCTGCCGGATCCCGTAAAAACGCTAGTGTGAAAGTAGCCTTAGGCGTATTTCTGTTTAATAAATGACCCCCTTTGTCTCTGCTGTGATCTTGCAGGTGATAGCATTAGCTATGTGCGTGTATATCCAGTATACCCTTGTATACCTAGTTCTAGCCCCCTGTGTAGTTGGTTCCTGAGAGCATCCTCGTGCAGTCCTGTTTCTGAGCCTTGTGTTTACAGTGAGCTTTTTCTTGTTTGTTTCTTGCATTGTCTTAGGATCAGGACTGCAGAGTTTCAATAGGTGGATATATATGGAATATACAGGGAAATTTTTTCCATACTGAAACATCTCAATAACTATTTTTCTCATCTCTTCTTAAATGTCCTTTTCTTATTACACAATATTCTCATAGAAACTCTGCGGTGAAACCTCAAGGTAGGGATGGCCTCCTCAAGATGTCAGTAGAGCATTTTACCTACTTTTCCATCGATAGATCTGTATATTATATTTCTGCTCTATATATCCTCCTCAACCAGTGACCCATCTGTCTAGTTTGGACATTGACAGCTCCTTGCCATTCCTTGCCCTCAGCTCAGTGCCAATTTGACATGAACCGAACAGCTAAGTAATTTAGGACAGACTGGTTGCTAGGGACAAGCTGATTAAGTATAATCATAGCAACCAATCTGTCTCATACAGCTCAGTTTTTCAGTTCAAAGCTTTATTAACAATGTGATAACACGCAAGTGGAATTTCCTACCCCAGCCTTCAAAATGGAGGACGGGAGTTGTTACATTGTATACAAGCCCAGCATTACTGTCGATTATAGTTTCCATTTCACTGTGATCTTTATGAACATAGCAAGCAGTACCGAGTAGACTGCCAGACATGTGCTCCTCAGTCTAGCAATGGTTTGTGTTGTTTTACAATAAGAACAGTGGGTTTGGCAGTAAAGGCTCTGGCTCTGCATTACTCCCCTTCCTTCAGAGCCCATTCTGTCTGACAGGCATTAGCATCGTGATCAGATTGATAATTCCTCATATCGCTCAGCCTCATGAGACCCACTAATGCTTTTGGTTGCAATTAATAACAAGTTTAATGAGCATAGAATAGGAAACACTGATCGTTCAGCTCTTGACCTAGGGGCACATTTAAAGATCCAGGGTATTTGCTACTTAATACAAAACAATCCAAATTTGTTTTCAATAGATTATCTAGGAATATATTTTTCGCGTCTCGGCCAAATTTCCCTCTATCCAAAACAGAGAGTTGAGGGATTCAAAAGAGGCCATCGCATTTCCAGCCAGCAATAAGATTATCTGTCTTTTTTGGGTTTGAAAGAGGGGGGGTGTCCACAAGGGAAGGCAAGGGGGTGTTAACTCTGTGCTCTTATGATGTCACCAAGTTGAGGTTTCACTGGTACTTATATTAAAATGTTTGTGTGCTGGCCAACGTAAACCATCTTAAATCGAAGACAGAACTGCACGAGGCTGAATGAAGG
The DNA here is from genome assembly GCA_033119425.1 of Bufotes viridis. Classification (NCBI taxonomy): domain Eukaryota; kingdom Metazoa; phylum Chordata; class Amphibia; order Anura; family Bufonidae; genus Bufotes; species Bufotes viridis. The sequence continues at coordinate 86,214,662 of CM065592.1, read as the reverse complement.
AGAAGGGAAGAAGGGCAGAGAAAGGTTGGGGGAGGAGGGAAATGGATAAGATATGTATCGTTTGTCTGTCCCATCTTGACTTAATTACTGGTGTCATCTTGAGCCAATTTAATGAATCTGACATAGGGAAGGCTGAAAGTGTTGGTCAAGACAGCACCTCTGAAGAAAGGGGACAAGCTTTGTACAGAGACTCATACTTCCCAGCAGAGCCTGCTATGACAAAGTCTATATGGAATTTAATTATGTGCGCACCATCGTTCTGGTGATCCTGTTGTTCTGGTGAAGCACTTGGGTAGTAGTATTAGACCAGATGTCATCACACACTAACCACCCATTCTCCTCATATGCCCCCACATAGTTATTAGTAGGATTTGTCATTAGGGTTGAGCAAATCGAAGTATCCGAAGTGGACTTCGATCCGAGTTTCAGGGAAAATTCAGTTTGGTGCGAAGCTGAATTTCCTTGTGCTTCGTAGTAACTAATCAATTTTCCCTGAAATAGCAGTAACAAAAAAAATGTATACTCACCTCATCCATTTGAGCGCAAAGAGGCCGCCACAACATCTTGATTGAAGATCCTGCACGAAATCTTGTGCCCGGTGACGTATGACATCACGCACCGGGCAAGATTTTGCGTGGGATCTTCAATCAAGATGGCTGTGGCGGCCTCTTTGAGCTCCAGTGGATGAGGTGTTTTTTTTTTTGTAACTGATTAACCCCTGAAAGTCATCATTTTCATCTCAGATGCCGCGATCATCGATGAACACAGCATCTTAGGGGTTCAATGACAGCGGACGGCGCAATTGCCGTTCCTCGACATTGCGCCCACTACTTATAAAGAAATGCGCTTCGTGATGAAGTAATTTGAAGCAGATTTATTTGTGAAATTTGGCAAAGCAGCCAAATCAAATTTTTGTAAGCTTCGCTCATCACTATTGGTAATCTCTTGATGATTGTCAGAATCCATCTGCAGTGATCCTAACCAATGCTCAAAGTGAAAGAGCTGCAGAACCAGTAAAGTAGAATTTACCTGCACAGTGATGCTCTTGCTATCTGCGGTGCAGAGTCCCATTCATATGAAGGAAGCTGTGTTGTAGTACCCTGCACTGGGAGGGACTGGGAGTGCTCCTCTCTAGAGCATAAATTGAAGGGACCACAGTTCCTCCTTTCTTGTTATTGCTGTGGGACTAACAGACTGGACTCCTACTGATCATTATTTTATGACGTATCCTAGTACTCTGACGGGGTTACCATCTGGCAAACTCTTAATTTGCTACCCATCTTCCTTCACCACTCTGGTTACTAGATCTAAGGCTACCCCTTGTTGTTCAGTAGAGCTGGCCTCAAGGCCGATTGGACTTAGCTGCTAGGGACTCAGTCTACTTTTTCAGAGTAAGGTGGCAGAAAACAGGTGTGTGCAAACAGGTAGCAGAACTATCAGATGCCAGAGTTGCAGGAGAGTAAAAGAAGCCAGAGTCAAAGCAGGGAGAGTCGGTAGAAGCAAAACAGTAGACAAGGGATTAATCCAGATGCAAGCTTAGGAGTCAAAGCCAGGAGAGTCAGTAGAAGCAAAACAGCAGAGAAGGGGTTAATCCAGATGCAAGCTTAAGAGTCAAAGCCAGGAGAGTCAGTAGAAGCAAAACAGTAGACAAGGAGTTAATCCAGATGCAAGCTTAGGAGTCAAAGTCAGGAGAGTCAGTAGAAGCAAAACAGTAGACAAGGGGTTAATCTAACTGCAACCTTAGGAGTCAAAGTGAGGAGAGTCAGTAGAAGCAAAACAGTAGACAAGGGGTTAATCTAGATGCTACCTTAGGAGTCAAAGCCCAGAGAGTAGTAGAAGTTCAAAAATAGAAACAGTATAAGTGTACACAACAGCATAAATCACGGTGCAAGTTAACTGTTCAAAGTGCAATAAAGTAGTGAGTTGATGGCTTCGCATAGTAGCAATAGGAGCAAAATGTCCATTTGCCATAGGACACCACACATATGGCAAATGAATAAATGCGGAATAGATGGAGCCCTGGCTTGTGTGCCTGTGGTGATTGGATTACAAACTCCACTGGGCAAATAATGCAGCAAACAGTACCTGTATACTGTGCTGTACACTAATGCATTGCTGTATACTATAGTATAGTAATACAACTTTTATTTCCAGAATAACCTGGTATTTTAGAAGAAGTGGGACATTACTTGGGGCATGTTTCCTATAAAAACACAGCAAAAAGTAAAAGGTCTAACAGCTGTGATCATGCTGGTTACTCGACAGTAATATCGTTTCACAGAACATATGAGACATGTCAGCACAGAAAATAAAGAATTACAGATATGCCAACTCTTCCTATAGGAAAACTGCTTCCTGGAGGGACCTGGCTGAATATCTCTGGCACAGACCTCCCCAGATACATCTATTTGTGGTGTAAATCCTGCTGTTTTACATTTTACTCCAGTGCATGAACTTCTTCTTTAGAGGCCTTCTTGTCGTAGAAATAAGCATCGACATAACACAGTTTGGCAGCAGACTCGCTTCTCTTGCCAGTCTGCCCCATCATGATCACTGTGAGGTTTATGGACAGGCTGCTTCAAGTAACAAATTATACACATGAAGATAAAGACATTGGGTAGTTATCGGTAGGGAGACTAGGGAAAACTTTTTCACACGTAGTCCTAGGTTGGAACTGCTGCTGATGCAGAAGGTGAAGAATCTAGCATCTTTGCTATGTATATTTATTTACCCTTTGTCTACTGGGAACCATCAACAAGCATGCCATCTGTTGCTGGACCTACTTTGAATATTCAGATTGTCTGATGACATAGGAAAATACTTGCATTGTGCATTCATGTATTAATTAGTGTGGTTGCAGGGTGTATTAAGGGGTAACAGAGCCGATCAGACACACAGGGCAAGATTTACTAAGCTTGTAGATGGCCTCAACTTAGACAGGATGTCCAGACCTGCACCAGATTTTTCACTGGGGCTCAGGCTAGATAATAAATCTGGCGCAGGGACAGACACTTTTCTCTGACTCTGTACTAACTATTGGTTGACTTACTTTGAGGCAGAATTTTGTGCCAGAATTGTGGCGCAAAATGGCACATCTTAGGTCACGTCATGTCCCCTTTCTACTAAGCCCCATTCCCTTTTGAGCAAGTCGGAAAAAAGTATCAAAAACATAGTTGCACCAAATTGCTCCACTTTCCGATATATTCTAAATGCAGACTCATCTTTTTATACTCAGATCACTAGAGACACCTAAAAAGAATGACAGATCAGTCAACAGCAGCTTGTTTACTGTTTCAATAGCTTTAAGATCCCTTTCAATACCATACAGATAAAAACAAACTGAAAAAAACAATCAAAAGGTAAAGAAAACAACTAAATATTCAAGTTTTGTTATATTTGCTGACCTGGTTTTCTAGACATGCCTATGTTAATCAATACTTGCATTCCCCAAAAGTAACATTTATAGGGCATCATTTCTTAGAACTTTGGGGGCATTTATCATTTGAGATTGTTTTCATGTCACTTTTAAGTCTGGTTTTGCATTGTGTGGTTGAACCAAATTTATGAAATGGAACCCCTACATTGTTTTGTATGACTTAGTCTTAAAAAATACACCAGGGGGCTGCCTGGCATAGGATGTGATCTTTTTGCGACATTTCCAAGTGTTGCAGATAATAAATGTGCCATAATCCAGGTCTAATCTCACTTTTCAGCTTTAAACATGGACCACTTTGAAAAGCGTTGTGGTTCCTACATGTCACAGAAAACGCTGCAACCTGCATGTATTAACACCAAAAAACAGGCATATCTGATTTATTAAATGTCCCCCTTAGGGGCGTAGCTAAAGGCTCATGGGTCCTGGTACAAGAGTTCAGCTTGGGCCCCCTTCCTTCAGTGCTTTGTGGCCAGGGGCAGGGAAGCACATTGTCTTCGTGCTTCCTGAGGCAAAAATTGAAACGCCACTAACCCCCCACCCCAATGCCAAATTCTTGACCGAACCCCTTCCATCCAGCCAGAGGTGTAACTTGCCTAGCATTGACCCAATTGTCAATTTATTTGCATATTTTTTACAATATTCCCTTTCACAGCAGCAGAGCCTTTCTGCCATAGACACACACCTTGCTGTCTGAATCCAACACTTATAGTAGCAAATAAACCTTTGCAGTAGTCCTCTGGGGTACTGCATATCTATCCCAGGTCAATCTTTACCAATAGTGCCCTCTCCGATATCCATTTATGTTCTGAGGATCTTTGTCTACACGAATTAGAAAACCAGAATCAGCTGAATTAAAAAGTGGTCAATAAAATTAGTGGCAGCCCTAATGGTGGAAGAAGAAATTGACTCTAGTGGTAAGTGAGCTTCAAAAGTTAGGTTGGGGAATGTTATTGAGTCAGACGGCACCTACAAAAACCATTGTCCGCAAGACAATAATGCTTATTGTATACCACATACATATACAAAAACCACACACACCGGAAAGTGTCCAGAACGTATAGACAAGTGTAATACTAGAAATCTTTATTGATACTTTACACGTAAACTCAAGCAAAATAATATATAGACCTAGAGAAATCAACCTATTTTACACTCCAAAAACAAGTCCCTTCAATCCTGTGATCGAGAGATAGTCCTAAAATTACTTATATCCTTGCGACTCAGAGAATATATAATAAAACTTATTGAATACTTAAAAGTCACTGATTTTGTCCAGTCTTTCCTATACTGCATCCCCAAGAGCCGTGGTACCATACAGTATCTCCCGGCTAAATCCAACACAGGTGACAATATCCGAATATTCCTACTCCCAGGGGAGTAGGGCTGAGAGAGCACAGAGAAGTGTATCGTAGTCAATTTCCACTAAATAGAATGTTAAATATACAAAAAAACGCTGTTTTGTCAGATAAACAATGTGAATTCACATCCAGAGATGAGCAACCTTCGGCACTCCAGCTGCTGTGAAACTACAACTCCCAGCATGCACTCTGATGGTTCTTGTAACTCCCTTATAGAAGCAAAAGGAGACTAAGAGTTGTAGTTTCAGAACAGCTGGAGTGACGGAGGTTGCTGATCTCTTATAATGTGTAATGTAAAAATTCAGCAACCAAAAATGTGCAGTGGAGGTGGCCCTGGGCCCTACTTGCCAACTGGTGCTGACTATTATGTTTTGGAACAGAATCGCAAAACTGATTTTATTTTGCCTTTGCACCGCACTATCCTAAGAAGTCTGTCCCTGCGCTCCCCCAAGCATTTCTGGCCTTGCTGATGCTGATGGGGGGCTGTGTAGTTAGGTCGCTCAGCAGTACACCTCTGGTAGTCAGGAGGAGGTAGCCCAGCAGTAGCTTTGTCAGCCTCCAGTCCCCATGTCCCCCATAGCCCCATAGTCAAGACTCACATAGGCCCTACCTTAGACCACTGTCTACTTTGGAGGACAGAAATCTATTCTTGGTAGGTGAACAAGAAAGCAGGTATGTAGCAATTAATAACCACATATCCAGATTTGTGGCAAAATGAAAAGGGGCATACAGACCCCATCCCACAGGGCAGGCTGTGGATGTAGCGTCCCACTAAGGGTGGCAGCCACAGGGGAAACCAGTTTATAGTAATTAAGGAATTATTTTGAAGGCAATGCTTTATACTGCTCTCATACTTTTAATTCATCTCGGAGGGCATCAGCTGTTTTGGGCAGCCGCTGACACCCAAACTGTACATTGGATAGTGCCGGATGCAGAACGCTCCATACACCGTGTATTTTCTGGCACTGATGCACTATTTAAGTGAATGGGAGCTGAGCTGCAGTTCCCCAGTATGGCCACTACACAGTACATGGCGCTGTCTGCTTCCTGCTCTGTCCAATGTATAGTTTCTAGCGCTGTTGGCTGCCCAAAAGCTGATCAATGGGAGTTGCGGATGTTGGACCCCCACTGATCTGATATCGATGACTTATCTAGGTTAAACCCCTTTAACACTTCAGTTGTGAGTGACATTTTTATTCATAAACCATCGTAATACTTTGGTGACTCTTGGTACTCGGCCTGGCAGATGGAAAGAGCCTCTCGGGTTTTATTCTTCATCTTTCGGCTACGTTCTGTAAATAAAAGCTGCTTTCCATTTTCTGGGGGAATATTTTCGTATCAACTTGGCCTCAATGTCTCTGTGCGAGCCAAAATTTGTCCACATCCTCTCTTCCTGTCGAAGCAGCCATGTTTTTTCTCGTTCCACTTTCAGTTTCTAATCATTTACATCAAATTGCACTTTGTTTAACCTCTACAGCCCCAGCCTGATCCTTAACGCAGCGCTGGAGACGAAGGGTTAATGCTTGTCCTCAGTACAAACCTCCCAGCAGACTCCAGTAGACTTCTTCACCCGGACAGGTCATCGTAAAAGTCTCCAGTCATCTGTTTGAAGTTATGAATTCTACAATTGCAAACGCCACTTTCACCTCTAGCTTTAGGCTGACCCACCTCGGTGTCAGAAGAGATTAAGCTCCATCTTGCCTCAGTCTATGGCTGCAAGCTCCAGCTAGTGGGAATGAAAGTGAAGTGGTCGCTAAAAATACGTCTCAGTGTTGGGGTCTGGAAGTATCACATTTACTGAGCTCGCTGTAGCACAAGGTAATGTTACATTGAGATTAATTGGGAAATTTAGAGAAATATGTAATTGAATCCCAGTACAAATGATCACTATGCTGTAGGCTGTGCTTAAATAACATACAGAGGTGTTTATAACACAAACAGCTCTGCTACATCTGTATAAATATCAATTATATATAATTAGGTACTTTGATCATATCCAATGGGGGTCAGAATGTGTTAAAAGTGTTAAAAAATTATACTTACCTCACCGATCCCCAGGCTGCTGTTCCGACGCTGCCTGGTCATGCGCCTGGAAATTTCCTCTCAGTTCATCACTGGCCATTTCTAAACGGGAGAAGGAAGTAGAGAGAATTGGGGACTCGGACAATATTGCAACAGCAGCGGTGGAGGATCAGTGCGGTGATTATCTTTTTATAAAAGGGTTTATCCCACCAATAATTGTTATTTTAAAATGATTCAGCGTGACAAAAATTTGTTGCTCCTGTAACTTACTTTTTGTTACAAAAATGCTCCAGTTGATAGATATTTTCTTTGCATCATTATAATGGTGCCCCCTTAGTGTTTATTCTGTATAGTAATGTGCACAGCCACGTACTGAGGTGGTTGCATATTCTCAGTTCCATCCTTTAACTGCCAACAGCCGTATCTAGTGTTAGAAGATATGGTAGTTACAGGAAGAGAGCTGCAGCAAAAAGGACATGCCCCCTGAAAAAGGAGCTCCTGAGCTGTGATAGTGAGAGGGCTGCAAGAGAAAAAGACACCTCCTGAGTGGTGATAGGGAGAGAGTTGTAGCCGAAAGGACATGGCGTCTGAGCTGTGATAGTGAGAGAGCTGCAGCAAAAAGGACTGACCTCCCCGCTAGGAAATCTGCACTTGAAAGGGTTCTTTTGGAATTAAGAAAATTAAAATACTTAAATAATACTTTATTATACAAATATTCCTAAATATCTTACATTAGTTATAATGACTTGTTTTGTCTAGGGAGCAATCATTAGGAGAAACAAAATGGCCACTGTAATATTAATACACCAGAAACCTGTCCTAATAACACAGCAGGACAAGTAACTTCACAACACTGATCTAAAGCACTGTCTCATCCTCCTCTCTGCTCTGCTTGTCAGGGATTATGATCCTGAATACAGTTTAATATGATCATCAGCTGAATCTCTGTAGGAATGGAGGAGATGTGAAGTACAGAGAGGATGGTGGAGATGTGAGTAAGGAGCAGCAGCATTTGTATGCAGTCTCCATTACCACAGTCTGTTCTGTCCGTCCTCTCTGTACTTCATGTCTCTTAATGAGCTCCTTTTCTTCAGAGATTCAGCTGAAGATCTTATCAGCTGTATTCAGGATCATAATGTCACAGCGCGGTGTGGGGAATACACTCCACACCGAACACAGAAGGGAAGGGAAAAGTTACTAGACCTGGAAACTAGGGATGGGGGATGGTCACCACCTAGTGAGTCCCTATGCCGAGCCCTGACTGCTATCAGTATGAACAGACCAAGATGGTAGGAAATGTTCATACGCAGAAACCTAAGCTCTATCTCACCCAAACAGGGCCCTGCAGATAGTGTCAGGACACGGATGGCCTATTCCTTCCCAGTTGAAGGAATAGGAGACCCCTTCAGGCCTAATACTAGATGGTAGGGAAAAACAACAAACAAAGAAGGAAAGACACTTAACTTCCAAAAGTATGCGGACGAGCAGGAACTCAGAGGAGAACTAACACCAGAACTTCCACAAACAAGAAGCTATCAACCGCATAGCATGATGCGAGGCTAGACTAAATAGAGGAGAAGGAATGACCACTTAAGCTACACCTGAGACAAGAGGTGTGGTCATCCCCAGCAACAACACAGCAAATAGAAATAAAAGAGGCTGTCAATCACGTGCAGCCAGTCTCCTCGATCTTCTGGTCCCGGTCACAGGCGGGACCATGACAGTACCCCCCCGGGAGTCCACTATCCAGGCCATTTGAAATTCTAGATTACCGTCCACCATGACAGGCGCGGGAGGCTGACAACATGTCGTAGTTTTATTCCGGCCGCCTCTCGACAAAACACAAAATAGATAGCTGATGAAAATCACCCACTCTTAAGTGGATGTCCTGCACCATCTGTGACAAACATTTCTGAGTAAGTGGTGCAGAGTCTATTGCGAACACCGAAATATTTTTCTCTAATGCACTTGTTGTCAACCCATGCATAAGGACGAACTGACCATCAACTAGGTTAACCCCTGCTCCACTGTCAATAAACACCTCAATTCCCACAGTTTTGGACTCTAGACCACCTCGGCAGACAGGAGAAATCTACTACCAGTAAATGGCAAAAGTAAGTTCTCTGATTCCCCACCCACACCACCAAGAGTAAGATGGGAAAACGTTTTCTTCTTGTTTTCACTTTGATGCAGAACATAAGGACAAACATTAACAAAATGTCCCCTTTTTCCACTGAAAAAACATACTCCCTTCTTATGACTAGAACTCTTGCAAGCAGGCCCAGGGGTAGCTCCCCTAACTGCATGGGTTCGTCACCAGGCATAAACTCAGGAGTCTCTCCTCCCAAGGTGTCAAAGGAAGCTGCACGTTATATGATAGTTCGTCCTGAGATAATGGTACCTTTGATCTCTCTCTTAGGCGTCTATCCATATGTATGGCAAGAGACATAGCCGCTTCCAGTGACTCAGGATTTTCGTGAAAGGCCAAGGTGTCCTTTAGCCTCTCAGACAATCCCTGACAGAATTGACTATGGAGAGCTGGATCATTCCACTCCGTATCCGTAGCCCATCTTCTAAATTCAGAGCAATAAATCTCCGCGGAGCACTCTCCCTGCCGTAAACCACGTAACTTGGTCTTAGTCAGAGAGATCCGATCCCGGTCATCATAGATAAGACCTAGAGTTCTGAAAAATTCATTCACCGACCGGAGGGACAGTGACCTGGTCAGCAGAAAAAAAGCCCAAGACTGAGCGTCCCCTTTAAACAACTAAATAATAATACCAACTCTTTGACTCTCATTCCCAGATGAGAGCGAGCATAACTTAAAGTACAACTTGCACAACTCTCTGAACTGAATGAAGTTGGCACCCCCCCCCCCACCCCCACCCCCGAAAACCTGTCCGGAAGTGCAACCTTAGGTTCAGGACAGGCCTGGTAAGTACTACTGACACCAGCAGCCTGTGATCCCTGGATCTGTGTGCGGAGTTCAGCCACCTCCAAAGACAGACCTTGCAATTGTCCAGCCAGTGCAGCGATAGGATACATAGCCTCACTGACACAGACAGAAATGACGGTTTGCGGCAGTTGATAATCTCACGGCGCGGTCTGGCTGTCAATCACGTGCAGCCATTCTCCTCGATCTTCTGGTCCCGGTCACAGGCGGGACTGTGACACATAATCCCTGACAAGTAGAGCAGAGAGGAGGATGAGGCAGCTCTTTACCACAGTGTTGTGAAGTAACTTGCCCTGCTGTGTGACTAGTACAGGTTTTGTGTGTACTAATAGGACAGCGGCCATTTTATTTCTCCTAATGATTGCTCCCTAGACAAAAGGAACCAATATAGCTAAGGAAAGGTATTTGGGAATATATTTATAATAAAGTAATATTTAGGTATTTTGATTTTCTTAATTTCCGGAAAATCCCTTTAAAGGAAGGCTCCACTTTTCTTTAACATTAGATATATAGAATTAGTTAGGAAAAGAAAAATCTGGCATCTTAAAGGATCTTGGACTATCCACAGACCTGTTCCAGCTGCCCACTGCTCCTGATTCATTGATGCCTTATGACTCGTGAATAGAGATGAGCGAACTTTAAAAAATAGTTTGGCGTTCGGGTTGTGGTAATCGCCGCATCCCGTTATGGATTCTATCCCGGCATATGGAATCCATAAGGGCGGCTTCCACGAACCCGAACTGTTGAAAAGCCGAAGGACCTGGGGTGACGTCACCGTCATGTGATCAGTGCAGGGGGCGTGGCTCAGCACTGGATTTGATCCTGTGCTGAGCCACGCCCCTGCACTGATCACATGACGGTGACGTCACCCCAGGTCCTTCGGCTTTTCAACAGTTCGGGTTCGTGGAAGCCGCCCCTTATGGATTCCATATGCCGGGATAGTCCGCGGTAGTGGAATCCATAACGGGATGCGGCGATTACCACAACCCGAACTCCGTACGCCGAACTATTTTTTAAAGTTCGCTCATCTCTACTCATGAACGATTGTAATTGTAATTATTATGTTATAGTCTTCAGGAAGTCCTTTAGGATCCCTAATGAATATTGTATGAGAGATAATTAGGTACATATCTGTGTTTAATCAGATATACTGTATATGTATATTGGAACGGTAGTTCATGTTAGTTATCCCACACTAAAACACCTCTGTAAACCCCGACAACTGGTAGCTACACTGTATTTTATGTTCTTCACATATTGCCGTTTACAAGCAGCAAAAAAAATTATCCCAATGGTTGGAGGTCTGTAGAATCCCCCCTACCCCCACCCTGTAGGATGGGCACAGTAACTTGAATAGCTAATTTCCCAGATCTTGGAGAAATCCAGCACATATGCCAATATGTGGTAGCAGACGGAAGACTGCTATTGAAGGTTTATTGGCACCTTAAAGGGGTTCTCCGGGCATGTAGTCTAGTTAGGGCAAAGTGCCAACTTGTGGGGGGAAGCTCTTTTACATAGGACTCTCCCTACTTTGATCTACCGATGCCACCATCTCCGTTGCTGGTTCTTCAACCCAGGTCCCAACCAAATGTGGCTGCTTCTTTTTCTGTTCGGCTTCATGCCCTAATTAGACCGAATTCCCGGAGAACCCCTACAAATCAAACAACAGCAACTATCACTAGCACAAAGGATATACCGAATCTTCACCAGCTCCTTCACAAATGAGCTATTCCTTGAATCTCCAGCAGACATAGCTTTCCATATTTTACTAAATAATAATGCCCACTATAGTGCACCCAACAGTAATACGTCCTCTCTATAGTGCCCCCAGTATTAATAAGCCCCCTCTAGTGACCCCATAGTACACCAGTCCTTACAGTGCCCTCCTGTGGTGTCCCCAGTCCTTATAGAGGTCCCTGTAGTTATAATGCCCCCCCCCCCCATACTGTCTCAGTACTATTTTCCCTAAGAGACAAAGAAAAAAAAACAAGATACTCACCTGACTCTCCACCTCTGTCACTGAAGCAGGACACAGGCCTCTTTCCAGGCTGCGGCTTGGGTTGCCGGCTTCTTGGTTCAAGCGGTCATGTTGAAGTCAGCACGTCGCATGCTTGTTGGTGCAGGTGCGTGATGATGTCACAAGCGGTCACAATGATGTCATTGCATTGCAACCACTTATTGGCCTGTGGCTTATGAGAGACAATGTCAGGGCTCCTGTGTCCTGCCAGAGTGATTCTGCTGTATCACCAGCGGCTCATACTTTCGGGGCCTGGGACAAAACATCCAGGCCCCAGGTCCCAGATGTACTGACCTAGCAATGCCCCTGCCTGCCTTGAACTGATTCTGAAATAACAGACTGTATTATAGCCATAGCTGAAATCGTGGTTTGGCTAGTTGTCATTGGAAACAGTCAACAAGCTTGTCGTCAGACATACCCCCAGCAGCCTGGCTTAGCTCCTATAGGAAATTCAGTACAAATAGTAAATTCAGCTCCTCTATACCTTCCTATTCTGTGAAACTGGCGGAATCCTCAAAAGAAAACATATAGGAAAATTCTCCACATCTGTGAATGAAGAGCGGGGCTGATATTTACACCTCTGCAATCTCCCACTTAGAAACCTGTTTGGAAGGACCGTGTGCCTGTGTGCCTGATTCCAGAGCCTGTCTGGGGTTCATTACAAGCACTGAGAGAGAGATCAGGCCCAGGCTGAAATATCTCTGCATGAAAGCATACACCACTCAGGACAGAATATTATTCTCTATGCCTAGGTTGAAGTACATTACGAGTTTATTGAATTAATTATGATAAGGATCATAACGTTAAACTAGGGGTGAGGCGCTGGCTTCCTCCTAGGATCGCTCCAAGCACTTTTCATCTGAATATTTCTCTGGACTTATTAAATCTGGCAGCTCTGAACTTTCTGGCGGAGCAGATTTCTCTCTGACTTAAAAGGGATTGGATGTTGAACGGACCAAAAGTTCTTCGTTCTGCCCTGTCTCTCAGGGAGTGCGAGCGAAAAAAATAACATGAAGAATAAGTGAGATAGAAGGTAGAGAGCAGAGGAGAGAATGAATACCATCTTAGGGATCAATCACACAATCCCCTTTCCCAGTGGTGCAGGTCAGGGTGAGGAAGAGGAGGGGTGGGACAAGGGGGGGTCCTTTGGAAACGTGATTGGGAGTTCACTCTCGGGCCGCATTGCGAGCCGGGAAATCTGATCTTTTTGCACAGACTTGTGCCAGCTCCTGCGTAAATTTAATAATAGGGTCTCCCCTCCTATCGGGGGGTTTCATTAAAATTATTTTGGGGCCCAAACCTGAGCGGCTCTAGAATTCAATATAGGGCTGATGTATATCTAAGGCGCCCACATTTTCCTTAATTTTAGCCCTTTGGATACTCAGATTACTGTATAAATTTGACTTTCCAGGATTGAGGTGTCGTGTATATATTTAAAGGGACACGTCATCTCCCCATGTACGTTTGCACAGATATCTGCGCACAGTATCCGCAGCTCATTCCTTATCAGGTGCTGGCTTTGGGTATCCTGCAGGTTTACAGGTATCCTGTAGATAGATGGCCTTCATTTTGGTACATTTATAGCATTATGTAAGTTTTCCTGACATTATTCTGCATTATTCTGTGATATCAGATGACAGAATTTTCATTATAGGCAAGTTTTTAAGACTTTTGCTGTTACTTTTTCCATTGTAGTTTGGAGCCATTTTTTAATAGAACATTGTATTATTTCATTCCTCTTGGAAATGTATGAATAAACTGGAAACGGGGTCCACTTGTCAATGAGATATGTCCTTATACAATCTGACATTGTCTACTAAGATATAAAACATTTTTTCTGACTTTTCTCTATTTAAATAGATTGTTTTAGTTTAGAAAACTCCTTTTCCTAAACCTAATAGGGGAATTCTGATTTAAAGGGGTTGTCTGACTTTGGAGCCGGCGACCACTGGATACTCGCCTGCCTTCTCCAAGCATAAACATCACACTCACCCTCATCATTTGGCCAGAGTGGCGCACAGTTCTATAGAGCATCTATCGCTCTGGAGTACCTGTCCTGCATAATGCAGAGGATACATTGATTTCAATGTGCATTGTGTAATGCTTAATTTCTCCAGTGGTGGCACTGCAGGGAAACTGAGCACTTACAGCCAGGTTCCCGCTGATCACTGAGGGCAGTGTAATATGGTCCTAAACCTAATAATAGGCGCCACTTCTTGGCTTGTACAGATTATTTTACTGCAGTTATCTGCTTATCATCACAGTCATGATTACGATGACAGATATTGCCTATATATATACATAACACAGGATCCAACATTCCCAATAGGTGAAATAACAGCTGATCTATTCCCTGAGGGGGTACCTGAGTGGTACCTTGGAACCGAACCACAGTTCGGTAAATGTTTTTTTACAGTCCAAATTAATTTATGAAGTTATTGCGCGAAGTATCGTGAGACTTTGCGAAGCAATAACTTTGGCTCCTCAGAGCCAATACATTCTAATATTGTATGAGGCTCCTGCTCCGTACAGTATTAGAACTAAGTTTTATGCAAATCGACTTCGGATGTTTCATCCGAAGTCGATTCGCTCATCCCTAGCTATCAATACAAAGGGGGCATTATACATATGGGCACTGCAGGGGCAATATAATACAGTGGCACTGCAGGGGCAATATAATACAGGGGCACTGCAGGGGGTCATAATAACTACAGGAGACACTGCAGAGAAACTACCCCCCTGGGTGCCAAATACCTAATTGCGCCCAACTGTTGAAAACTTTTCAACACCGGCCATGTGACTTAAGGAACATCTGTCAGCATATTTGTACCTATGACACTGGCTGACCTGTTACATGTGCACTTGCAGCTGAAGGCGTCAGTGTTGGTCCCATGTTCATACGTGTCTGCATTAGTCCTCATACACACGACAGTATGGCTTTTTCAGTATTTTTAGGCCCGCAAAAAACAGATCCACAAAAAATACGGATGACGTCTATGTGCATTCCGTTTTTTGCGGAAGGGAACAGCTGGCCCCTGATAGAACAGTACTATCCTTGTCCTTGCGCACAATAATAGGACATGTTCAATCTTTGAATGGAACGGAAAAACAGAAATACGCAAACGGAAGGCTTACGGAGTACCTTCCGTTTTTTTTGAGGACCTATTGAAATGAAACAGAAAAAAAATGTGCATGAGGCCTTACTAAGAAAAAATAAGTTTTATTGCATGTAAATGAGACACTAGGAGCAACGGGGGCGTTGCCATTACACCTAGAGGCTCTGCTTTCTCTGCAGTTGCTGCGCCCTCTCCACTTTGATTTACAGGACCCGGCTAATTTGCATATATTGAAACATGAAGTTTTAATGGTCCCCTGCTGATAAATCAGGGCCTTGGAGTTTTTGCTATTTCTATACGGGGAACCTACCTATTATTGAGATGCTCAACAGTGGGTGAGTGATGGACTTGGTTATATAATGAGGAAAGAGCAGATGCTCGGTAATCTCATCCACTCTCATTGAACCTGCTTTCTGCGCTTTTTATCACCGCAACCACTGAACCCCTTACAAGCAATATCTATGTACCAAGGTGGGAGTTTAACCTCTTTATCGCCATCCATACAGAGCTTCCCCAGGTGCCTGAAGACCATTAGAAACTGCCTTGTTTAGAACACAAAAGGTTAACCTTGAAGTATGTGCGACTGGAGAAAAGCGGTGATGAAATATGGCATTCCTGTGAGGAAAGTTATCACGACCTTCCTCATGGTTGCTAATTGCAGGAAATGCAGCTGTTTATCTGCACTGGGAATTTGTCTCACTCTCCTTCAAGCAGTGCAAAAGGATCAGCCCAAATTGTCTTCTCTTTGATATAAGGAAAGGTCAAGCAGGGCTGAGGATCCTCAAATCATCACTAACTAGAAGCTTTGCGTTATTACCAGTTTTCAGATATACTCAGTCATGTATATATGCATATAAAATTTTTACGGATTTGGGGGGTACTATCGCTCCTTGGGGAGAGAACTCCTTAATCAGGAGAAGAAAGGGATGCAAATGAGCTCTTACCAAGCTCCGCCTCTAATGCCCCCAGATATAAGGCAGCTATCCTATAAGCATGGGCGTAGCTATAGGGGGTGCAGAGGTAGCAGTCGCTACCGGGCCCAGGAGCCTAAGGGGGCCCAAAGACCCTTGTGCCGCATAGGAAGACACACAAAGCACTGAGGGAAGGGGGGCCCAAACTGAACTCTTGCACCAGGGCCCATGAGCCGTTAGCTACGCCCCTGCCTATAAGTCAATGTTCGAATCCTTTAAATAGGCCTTGAGACGTGACTCAAAGGGTCGAACATGACTTATAGCATGGCTGCCTTATATCTGGTGGCATTGACCCTCAGTTTACACTTGCGCATTTTACAGCGCGTTCGAACGCGCTGTAAAACGCATAACCGATACAAACCAATGCTTCCCTATGGGACTGGTTCACATTTTCGCGTTTTACAGAGCGTTCGAACGCGCTGAAAAACGCCCGACGCATAAACAAGTACTTGAGCTTTTTTTGGGGCGTTTGTCGCGCGTTTTGGCCCATAGACTTCAATGGGAACGCGCATCGCTTGTATTTTGCGCGTTTTTGACTTTGCAACATGCTGGAAAGGCCAAACCCCAGCTCTGATTGGCCAAACTTCATATAGACAGGGATATTTGGTCATTGGACAACACTGCAGTCAATCACACAAACGCGTGTAAAACGCGCGTTTACTATTGCCAAAAATGCGCACAAAAATGCGCGTAAAACGCGCAACAAAAACGCACGGAAGACGCGCGTCTCAGAAACGCTCAGGTCTGAACCCAGCGTAAAGGCAGAGCTTGTTAAAAGCTCATTTGCATCTCTTTATTTGCATATAAAATGGCACACATACTATAGCGGTAGATCATGTGGCTGCTTTGCGGGCCCTTGAAGGAAGGGGGTACAGCCGTCCAACCCCTTTAGGCCTCTTTCACACGAACTATACAGATTGGGTCCGGATGCGCTCAAGGTGCGTTCAGGGAAACTCGCACCATTTTACAAGCAAGTTCAGTCAGTTTTGCCTGCGATTGCGTTCAGTTGTTCCGTTTTTTCCGCTCAGGTGCAATGCGTTTTGATGCGTTTTTTATGCACGTGATAAAAATCGGAAGGTTTACAAACAACATCTCTTTGCAACCATCAGTGAAAAACGCATTGCATCCTCACTTGCTTGCGGATTCAATGCGTTTTTCACGCAGCCCCATTCACTTCTATGGGGCCAGGGCTACGTGAAAAACACAACATAGAACATGCTGTGATTTTCACGCAAAGCAGAAGTGATGTGTGAAAAAAAACGCTCATGTACACAGACCCATTGAAATGAATGGGTCAGGATTAAGTGCGGATACTATGCGTTCACATCACGCATTACACCAGCACGGAAAACTCGCTCGTGTGAAAGGGGCCTTACAGAGCCTGTACAGAGAATAGGCTGTGCAGCATGCTCAGTTCGGCGGTAGGAAAAACTCATAAGGTAGGGACTATTCACGCTGCAGGGGCACAACAAAGGGAACCCCTGTATATTGCCTTCAAGGGACATTTTAGTACCTTACCTTTCCAAATCAGTCAAGCTCTTTAAAGTAAAATTCAAAAGGGTACAGCTAGACTTCTAAAATCACGGAAAATAATGCACTAAAACGATAGGTGCAAACATAATATATGGACTAAGCCCTCACTCTAATAATAAAATCTGAGACTCTTAGCTAATATATTTTGATGAAAACACATCTTATAGACTTCTACCAGGAACATCTGTCAGACCGAAGCATGATGGACATGCTTGGAATGTGATCTTTTATGTCCAACTTGAAAGAAGCATCTTCATCTGACAGTTGTGTCTTGGACAACACAGTTTAATACCATGCTATTCTTTGGCCACAGCACGAGCTACAAATGTTGTTGTCATCCGGGGCGTAACTACCATAGCGGCAGACCATGCGACTGCTATGGGGCCCAGGGCAACAGGCGCCCAGTCTTAGTTTGGATGATCTCTTCTTCTACTGGAGGTGAAAACTTGGTCAGGACTCTACCCTCTAAAGGAACAACTTTTAGCAAATGAGGCAGTGGAAAAAATGGCCCAAGGATCATTGAAAAGGGTTTAGGAACCCTTATTTACTGTGTGGGGGGCCTGGTTTGATCCTTGCTATGGGGCCCTTACTTCTCTATGTACGCCACTGGTTGTCACATATATAGCCCACGTACATCCAAATCTGACCATACTGCATCTCAAAGAGCTCTGCACACCTGACAAAAGCCGGCAATACAAATTATATATAAATCAGGCATTTTCTGTAAAAAGGTTCCCCCTGACCGTTTGGCATATTGATGGTAGCAGGTGAATGTTCATCAAAGCGTAATCCGCGATGGTCAAATACCCTGGATCCCCTCTGATCAACTGAACAAAGGGGGGCGTTCTCACTACAGTACTCAGCACATTTCGTTCTTGTGAGGTGCCCCTGGTATTAGGCTAAGCCTATTCAAGCGAGCAGCCATAGCTACAGTATCAGACACAAATCGGTTGATCCTACAGTAAAGTGCTACTCATTGATTAGGTCCTGGAGTTTCCACCTTACTGATCACACATTAATGGCCTAGTCTAGGGACAAGGCATCAACGTAAAATCCTAGAAAACCCATTTAAAGGTGCCTACACACTTTCAATACCTGTCGAACCTAACACTCGTTTGGCCAACATCTATAACTACCCGATGGCTGTCTCACACATACATAATTGAGAGAGGAGAAACCTCAGGTGGTAGCTTATCTCTGGGGAGAACAAAAGATTGGGTTTTCAAATTCAATGATCCCTTGCGGGAGAGTTGGGAGCTCCTGATAAACACTAGATAGTTGGCTGGTCCTAGCTGATGATAGTCTAATTTGTATGGGGGCCATGACTTGTACATTCATTGTGGCTGAACATCAGAACCTTCCAGATACCTCCAGCTGCCTTATCTTTAGTTTAGCAACACAATTTGACCAGGAAGATTCAACCCGCTTTTTTTTTCTCATGGGAACAGCTGCCTGAATGTGACAGCCTCCCCCCGGACTGTCTGTGCTCCCTACAAACCAGTGAGATCTGAGATCATCGGTAAGAAGTTAGACCACAATGCTGTTACTGTCTGCAGCTTTATTAGTGTTATATACCTTCCATGTAGTATTATTTTTCTTGTTTGGGCCTCCTGTTTTATATTCTGCAGGCTGTGTTCCTTCAGGATAACTAGCAACCACTTGTCTTCATCTTTGACTGACCACCATTTCACTGCATGTACCGAAATGTACTAAATTGTTCACAGGTATTAAAGAGGTTTTCCGGGCTTTTAATATTGATGCCGACACCGGCACCCCCGCTGATCAGCTGTATGAAGAGAAGGCAAACGTGCTGTCTCTCTTCCTGCTTGCTGCTGCTATGTGTATGGCAAGCAGGAAGAGAGACGGAAGACGGTACGTGCGCACTGCGCACGCCCTCTCTTCATACAGCTGATCGGGGGTAGTGCCAATCTGATATTGATGACCTATCCTGAGGATAGGTCATCAATATTAAAAACCCGGAGAACTCCTTCTAAGATTTACCATACATCACACTGCTTCTTTAGATTACACTGTCTTGTTTAGGTCCCTTCCAGTAAGGCCTCATGCACACAGCCGTTTATATTCAGTTTCCTGGTGCAGATTATGGCCTCATACACACCACCATATTTTGCATCCATGTCCAATCCACATTTTTTGCAGATTGCACATGGACTCCTTCATTTCATCACAAACACCCCCCCTCCCAAAAAAAAACAAAAAACAGAAAACACATGGGTGTCATCTGTGTGCTGTCCGCATCCATATGTCTGTCCACAAAATATAGAACATGTCCTATTCTTGTCTGTTTTGGACAATAATAGTCATTTTTAGTGATGGAATTAGTAGAAATGCAGAAGGAACTCGGAAGGTGTCCATATTTTGAAGATCCATGGTTTTCAGACCGAATTTCGGACATGTTTGAGTATATGAGGCCTATAATAAATGTTCATGGTTGGCTATATCTGTAACCCTGCACTGCCTATTCTCTGCCCACTTTTTGGGCTCCAAAAACGTCACACATTTTTGTGCAGTCATGGTGTGCACTAAATTTTGCAACTTTTTGACACCAGTTTTCTGGCATGCAGGAAATGATAAATGTCCCCTGGTAAGTAGCGCATATATTATCTGTGCTTGTAGAGGGAGCTTTAGTGGTGATTTCACCCTTAATATTTAGCTTTAGCCTATGTTAACCTTCTACTATTGTAAAATATTATTTATTACTTCCAATAAGTATATCTACAGTTATGTATTAAGTATAAGCACGGTTCCAATTCCACATCCCATAGCTGTGACATGTTACTATAATGTGTAAGTGGGCAGAATGACATTTCTCCCACAGTGTGGTATGTATGTAATCCTGCTCCTTAGTAATTGGATGGAGATGTTTGGTGCCTCAGAACTACTGGGAATTACTGGGCCTAAAGCGTCCCTGACCTGCTGACACTGGGAAGAAATATGATCTATATCAGACACAGATAAGCTAGAAAAAAGGGGTTTCTTAATTTCCAATTAAATTCTCAGGCCTCGTTCTCACATAGAATTCCCTTCTTTTCTGCACATCCCACTTTCTAGTTTTCTTCTCTCTTGCCTATAACTTTCTGCAGTTTTCAGCACTACTTCCCTTGGAATTCATATTGTTATTATATTGTTGCATATTATGCCATCTTATTGTGATGTGATTTGTCATTGTACATGATGTCGGTTTTCCTTTTCAGTAGAACGTACGTGTATTCTTTGTCCCTCTGTCTAGGACTGGCAGTGGGTAAAAGTTCGTCCCTGTCTGACATGCCTGTGGAAGTTGTTCATAACACCAAAGCCGAGCAGAGTTGCCATCCTGCTCCTCTGGCCAATGCAGTGTGCAGGCTATTGCAGAAAGTCCCTGAGGTGCCGGTGCAGAGGATGGGAGTAATAGTATCCCTGATGAGGTGTTGTGTCACGGTGTACACCCCCAGGCCGTTGGCTGGGGTTCGGTGCAGTGGAAAGATAGTTTGAAGAATCAAGCCAGAAGTAAAAGTATGAAAGGTATGCGATGTTCGCGTTCGCCCCTATACTTTATCATTGAGCAAACTTTGACCCTGTACCTCCCAGTCAGCCGACACATTCCAGCCAATCAGCATACCCTTCCTCCCAGACCCTCCCACCTCCTATCAAAAAGCAAGGACGTCATCCATCTTAGATTCATTCTGAGGCTGCAGTGTTAGTAGTTGTAATCGCAATGCGATTAATATAACCTGTATTAATCGCATTGCGAATTTAACTTAGAGCTGGGTTCCTAATGGTTGTATTGCTAGAATATAACAAAGATTGAGAATATAGCGCTATATTCGTTATATTCGTCAATTCTAGCAATACAACCATTAGGAACTCAGATCTAAGTTGTAATCACAATGCGATTACTATAACCTGTATTAATTGCATTGTGAATTCATCTTAGATCTAAGTTCCTAATGGTTGTATTGCTAGAATTGACGAATATAACGAATATAGCGCTATATTCTCAATCTTCGTTATATTCTAGCAATACAACCATTAGGAACCCAGCTGTAAGTTGAATTCGCAATGCGATTAATGCAGGTTATATTAATCGCATTGCGAATTCAACTTACCACACTCTGCATCAACTACGTAATTTTCCATGGGAGTTTTGCTATGGATCCTCCTCCGGCATGCCACAGTCCAGGTGTTAGTCCCCTTGAAACAACTTTTTCATCACTATTGTGGTCAGAAAGAGTCCCTGTGGGTTTTAAAATTCGCCTGTCTATTGAAGTTTATGGCGGTTCGCCCTGTTCGCGAACATTTGCATAAATTCACGTTCGCTGTTCGCGAACAGAAAATTTTATGTTCGCGACATCTCTACTCTTTACTTAGTATAACTTGTGGCACATCCAGCAGTATTAATTACAGAGTACAGTTTCTTACACCAGATGAGGAGGCATGGTGGCTGGTTGTGTGGCAGTTTGATAGCACTTGCAAACAATTGTGGAGATAGGTGTCCACTGTGATACAGGCTTGATGTTAGTCTGGCCTAGTGGTTATTCTAGGTGATGGGTGTCTGAGTCATAGTCCCTCAGCTGCAGCAGTGTATGTAAAGATTTAATTTTGCTGTCCACTCTGTTCACAGTGATGCTTTATGGAAGTAGTGTTCTGGATCATGATGATCTCTCTGCAGTGTTGGTCTCACGGGAGAATTAGACTGTTCTTATGAGCAAGAGCACTGACATGTGCTTCCTCTCCCTTCACTCTCTGGACTAGAACTCCCCTTCCTGTCAGGAAGTAGTACCAGCCCACTCCTACCAAGAGGGGAGGAACAGGAAAGTTAGTCCTGTTCCTGCTAACCATTCCTCCTCTTGCTGGAAAAAATGGCCAAGAAAATGTAAATAAATTACATAACAATATACAATAAAACATTTGCAGATAGCCTCCGGTCTGGGTTACTGCACTCACCTGACAGGAATCCGTGTCAGAGCCAAGGCCCAAGACACTACTACTGAAGAAAATTGTGCAATGTAGACTTGGGCCAGGACTGTGGCAGTTAGATAGTGGTCTGGACACCACTTATACTATAGTTGTCACTGCATCACATACTGTAGTTGCTGAACACTCCAGTGAAGCCGGTGAATATGGCACACTTGCCAACAATCTGGGAGGCTCTAGGAACTCAGAAGAGCTGGCAGATCTCCTGGTGGTCGCATGAAGAAGCAGCTTTCTCCTGGAAGGCAGCCCTTTTTGAACTGTAACCATAAATGGCAGCAGGATGCTGCATCATAAGACTCGGTCGTGACGTCCAAACCTAGACTGACGGAGCGCAGCGTGCCACAAAAAATATGCGACCTAAAATGACGGGGTGTGGTCATAGAACCACTGTGTCTTAATCCTATTCAGGCCAGTATGGCAACATTAAAGGGTTGTCCAGGATTCTGATATTGATGGCATATCCTCAGGAGTTTAACAGTAGCTCCAGTACTGGAAATAGGCTCCAGAACTACACAGATCCATCCATTGTGCTGGTGGCTGAGTAGTTTCGGCACTACATCCAGCACTAGAGTTAGTGTGAAGCAGCTGGTCAGCTGGGGTGTCGGCAGGGGTGTTGCCAATCTAATATTAATGTCAATCCTGAAGATAGGCCATCAATAGGAGAATCCTTTCCAAACCCTGTCCAAACCCTAGAAAGTGATTCTGACAGTAAGTGATGTTCCCGAACAAAAAAAAAGGGACTAGTTCTGCCACTAGAAAGATTTAAATCTATACTTTTGTATCCCTTCCGTAGTTACCCCATGACTTGTCTCTCTGGTGTCATTTAAAATATTTGCCTCCATTTATCGTCACACAATCAGTCAAACATTCATATATTACATCTGTTTAAGAGACAGGTTCTGTATAAAGTTGCCTGGTGTGGTCTTCACTTAGTCATTGACCTGTTATATTCAAGTTCAGTGACGCAGAAAACTGATGACCAACATAGCCCTGGTGCATACTTTTCAACAGTGTCGTTGGTAAATTCAGGGCATAAAGGTCCTACCTCTGGAATGCCCTAGACCCACCCGGGAAAGCCTTCTTATGGGAAGGGCTGCCGAGAGTCCCATTCATTTTTGGTTTGAGACAAGCTGAGTTTGCCGGTATCTGCAAGTTCAAAACGGTTGGCAACTACAGTGGTCCCTCAAGATACAATGGCCTCAGGATACAATATTTTCAACATACAGTGGTCGTTTCTGACCCATCGTAAGTTAAAACTAGACTCACATACAATGCCTCCGAATCAGATCCAATCAATCAAGGCCACTTCTCTGGTAAAATATCTGTATTAGTTGATAGTTAGCAGATATTCCTGACTGTTATATGTAAGGATGATCTTAGTTATCTGCTTATTTTTCTTCAATCTTCATTTTCTCTTATCTTGGATGACATTTTGGGGCTTTGGAACCAATTACTCAAGTTACAATGGTTTCAACATACAATGGTCTTCCTGGAACAATTAATATTGTAACTTGAGGGACCACTGTATTCTGGTGGTGGATCAAGGTGAGGATAAACTTATGGCCATGGTAGAAAGGATGCTAAGTTCATCACTTGCTTTGGAGGACCTGTCCTCTTCCACTACACAGATCATTTGAAGGAGCACTGAGTAGTACCTCATTTTTCTTGAGGTGGCATTACAAAAAGGGCTTTACCTGCTTAGGAGGCTGAGAACTTTTGGAGTGCAGAGGGCACTTCTTAGGGCCTTTTTCAACTCTGGGGTGGTCAGCCATCTTCTTCAGAGTGGCCAGCTTGGGTAGAAGCATCTCAACCAGGGAGAGTAACAGACTTGAGAAACTGATTAGAAAGGCCAGCTCCGTTCACGCTGGAGAAAAACTTCCATCCCATGCATGAGATGGTGACAGCATTAGGCAGTACCGCCAGTGACCGACTGCTTCACCCCAAGCTTGAGAAGGAGCGCTATTGGAAGTCACTCCTCCCTGCTGCTGTTAGGCTGTACAACCAACACCGACCCAAGTGGAGACAGACTGCACTCATCTCCTACAGGTTCCTGTGGATATCATTCCATCCAGAGACTGAATTCTATGAGCTGTGATATCTATATCCCTTATGTTTTACATTTTTTTTATCTGTACCCTGTACTGTAATGCCTTTATTTTGGACTTTTTATACTCTCTGTGCTGCTGTGACACTGTGAATTGCCCCGTGGTGGGACTCTTAAAGGATTATCTTATATTATCTTACAGGAGAGTTATACACTTAAAATGGCCACCATTTTCTGACATTGGTACATTTTCACAACAGTAATGCATGTGACGGAAAGTTCATCTGCCATGTTTTTGGGGTCATTGTCAGGTGCTATAGTTGAAAAGGTGTTTATGCCAAACATCAGATCTGTATCCCATGAATATAGGCCAGACCAGGCCACAGATCACTGAAGTCTGAAGATATTGTTGTCTGAATTGTTTTTAATTCACTCTCCGAAAATTGCCTTCTAAAATGCTTCATGTATGGTCAGCTTTACCTTCTGGTTTCCCAACACATTACAGCTGATAACTGGGGGTCACTTTGTGATCAGCCTATTGTCCTGTGATCCTTCTACATGATATAAGTATTGCTGAATGTGGAGAACCCCTTAAATAAACAGTTTTTGTTAATAGTGTTCAGCAGTCAGGTGGCATTTCAGTTAATATAATATATAGACAATAGAGAGAGAGAGAGACTGAGAGTACTACAACATCCATCATTGTTGACTATACATTACCACTGAAGATACTGCTCCTCTCTGAAATACTGCTGAACCGTGACTTTATTGCTTCCTGTACTATGACTCTCATCATCAACTGTGTAAACAGATCTTCATTATAACCAACGGGCCTGATCATTGTCTCCATACTCCACAGGCCCTGCACCTGCACTCCTGCCTTGCACCCAGCCAAACACTAACCGAACACCAAGGGCACCTCAATTACCACCAGGCAGGAGCCCCAATACCAGGGAATGCCCTGAGGGAAGAATG
Organism: Bufotes viridis; assembly: GCA_033119425.1. Lineage (NCBI taxonomy): Eukaryota > Metazoa > Chordata > Amphibia > Anura > Bufonidae > Bufotes > Bufotes viridis. The sequence continues at coordinate 86,189,263 of CM065592.1, read as the reverse complement.
GGTGCATACTACATGTGCCAAAGGGAAGACTGGCACTGTGAACTGTGAGTCCTACTACACATCTCAGGGCCACAATCACAACTCCTACCCTCCCTGCCTTGCACCTCCCTGGCAGATCGCTGTGAATCTACAGGAGGATAGGGGCCTGTTCTCCTCCGCGGTGGTCTTGTGGATGAAGAATACGTTTTCTTAATATAAGAAAGGTATTTAAAACCCCTTTTAAGTAGGCCCGGGACTGTGGTGTACCTAAAGTAAAAAAAAATGCACTTACCTGCTCCCCGTAGCTCTGTCCTTCCAGTCCCCAGCTTGTAAACTTGCAGAAGGAGTCATGTGCAGCGCTGCAGCCATTTATAAGTCAGCACTGAGACCAGTGAATGGCTGCAGTGGTATCCATGACCCTGTCCAGAAGTTTACAAGCTGGAAACTGGAAGAACTACAGAATGGAGGCTCAGGGCCACCACGGAATTATGGGGAGCAGGTGAGTGCATACTTTGCGGATTACGTGATTTTTTTTTTTGGCAGATTCTCATGCGAAAAACCACAGTGTAATACAGTACCAGCAAATTAGACAAATCTCATGTACACTTTGCTTTTTCATTTTCAATGCAAGGGTGAGATCTGTGGCAAAACCGCCTCAAATCAACAACAATAACTGGTAGTAACACTTGGTTTTTCATGCAGATTTGGTGCAGAAATGCACAGAAATTTATGTGGAATTTATTTTTCATAGCCTGTACCCGTTTGCAGGGTCCTGACGCCGGTGTGTATTAGGGCTCATGCATACGAATGTACTTTTCGGGGTTTTTTTATGCGGAACCATTCACTTCAATGGGTCCACAAAAAAAACAGAAGTTACTCCGTGTGCATTCCGTTTCCATATGTCCATATTTCCGTTCCACAAAAAAATAGAACATGTCCTATTATTGTCCGCATTACGGACAAGGATAGGACCGTTCTATTAGAGGCCAGCTGTTCCATTCCGCAAAATACGGAATGCACACGGATGTCATCCGCATTTTTTGCCGATCCGTTTTTTGCGGACCCCAAAAGACATATGGTCGTGTGCATGAGGCCTTACATGTGGTTTTTCCGTGTGGATTTTGTGATGATCTAGTACCAGCAAAGTGTATGAGACTAGACAGATCTCATGTACACTATGCTTTTTTTTTAGGTGTTGAAATTGACCTGCTGTGTTGATTTTGAAATCTGTAGCGTATCAATTATTGTTGCGTTTTTATTCTTGTGCGGATCTCATCCTTTTCAATAGAAGGTTGAGTTCTGTGGAAAATCTGCTTCAAAACCCACAAAAAAGGAACAAAAAGATACACTAAAACGAGATAAACAGTGTTCATTTATGTGCTTTTTTGGTGCAGACACTGTGTGCAGCCACCATTAAGGCCACTGCAGTGAGACCACTGCACAGACAGAACAATCAGCCCCAGCTAATTCATCATTATTTGTGCCAAAAATGGCCTTAATAATGACTGAAATCTATGGTAGCTTCGAGATGTTGTGGATTTCATTCCGGCGCACGGCAAAGCGAAGGAGGCAGGTAATTCACGACAGGGCCTGCACCTCGTCATCACTGACATGCCTCCTCCGGCAGCGCAGACTCTGTGAAGTCAAATGTTTCAGCCTTGTCCAGTTTACTCCTGTGATTCTCATTAATCATTAATTTGGGGAGATAGCTTTACCATCCGATTCATTCGGCCTCCACAGCGTATGCAGCTACAAGTAAAGTCTTACAGATTGTTCTTGACATTCATAGCGTCTCTGATTAATGGAAAACATATATCTTGCCCAAATAAATGATTGGAAAATACAGCGTGACTCTGGCACAGTGAGGGCTATGGACTGACGCTCGCTGTGTCCACGGAATTGAAGAGAGACACCGAGCTGCCTGCCAGCGTTAGACTAGAACTGCCAAAACTGGGATAACAGTGACACAGTCTTTGACAGCCAATAACATTCATTATTTCAGCAGAGGACTGGGCCAAGACAAACACAGGTAACGCGAACCAGGCCGTGCGCATGAAGGAATTTCACTATGACGCCTGGTTCTGCATATAACAAAGAGGCAGGTTGGAAGAAGCCAATCCCGCTGGAAAGTGCTGAATTACATAGATTCTTGCACATCAGTCTGACCACTCCAGAAATCTAGTGTAAAAGAATTAAACTGCACGACATAAAAAAAAACACTTAACTTCAGGGAAATGAAAGCTTAAACGGGTTGTCCCACAAAAAATATTCTACAGTTCTCAAACCAGCACCTGGATCTGAACACTTGTGTAATTGCATGTAATTGAAATTTAGCATAGCCACTGAGATATTCAATAAAATGTATCTGTACAGCGAGCTGCTGTATTTTTTTCTTATTTCTTTGACCTGCTCACTGAGATGGTCGCACATGCTCAGTTTCATCCTTCAACTGTTTCCTGAGCTGTGATAGGGAGAGCTGAGACACACCCCCTGAGCTGTGATAGGGAGAGCATGGACACGCCCCATAGCTTCAGCAGAACAGACACTCCCCTGAGCTGTCAGCTTGATATAAATCTAGCAGAGCAATAAATGGGGAGATCTCTGGATCCATGTGAGGTACAGGGCTGGTTCTAGCTTTGTTAGAAAGAGGTTGTCATCTACTATATGACGTCTGATTTTTATTTTTTACATTAATCATGGGATAACCCCTTTAAAGTGAATACCACCTTTTAGCACTATTTTAAGCCAAACATTCTGTCTATCTTCTGCATAGTCAGAATTAAAGGGGTGTTCCAGGACCAAGCAGCCTTACGAACCCACTAAAGAGAGGTTTTCCAGGCTCCCGATATTGTTGACCTTTCCTCAGGATAGATCATTAATATAAGATCGGTGGGAGTCCAACACCCCGCACCCCCACCGATCAGCTGTTTCCTGCAGCCTCTGTTGCTAGAACTGCAGTACCCCAGAGTACTACTAGAAAGGGTTAATTACTGCTAAATTGTTACTTTAAAGTTTCCAATTTAAATATTGTTGTAACAGCGGCTGCTGTGCGCCGCTGTTCCCCTGCTTAACACCGGGGTCCCGGGTGCCGTGTTTAGCAGTGATCTGCGGCCAGTGGTTTCCATTCACCGCTGCAGGCCTGGGCTCTGTCTGTGTAGGTACTGTTGTTCTGGGATCTGCTCCACAGTTTCCTTTTCAGCCCTGGCCACAGCATGCTTGCTGCTTGTTCCCTGCAGCACTTCCTTAAGGGCCGGCATGCATCACTTCCTGTGCTTTATGGGTTAGATCATGTGACTTCGCTGACCAATCTTAGCCCTCCTGCATGTATATAAGCGGCTCATCCCCTTTCCCAGAGACCTCAGCGTCAAGGTCCTTGTGTCCTGCTAAGGTTGCTGTTATCTCTGCCTGTGTTCCTGACTCATGCTTGTGTTTCTGGACTCCGCTACCTGTTTGATCCCTACCTGCTTGCCTTGACTCTCCTGTTGCCGATCCGGATTGCCTGACCTGTACCTGTGCCACCTGCCCTGACCTATTGCCTGTTTGACTTCGCCTTTGCCTCATCCTTCGGTCCTGCACTGTTGCTCCTGGTTACGACTAAGCCTGCTGACTATATCAGTACCTCTGGTACCTTGCCCAGGTACCTCCTGGTCCGCTTGGACCAGCTGCCTTGTGTGCCAATCCTCCTCAAGAGGTAGTGGCTCTGGCTGCAACAGTTATTCACAATGGCAAACCTCATGCCGATGCTCCCTAGGGCTGGGCAGTGACAGGAGGGTGCACCCTTTCTTCCCTCGGGGCACACCCTGATGTTGGGGCTCCTGCCTGATGGTAGTTGGGGTGCTCTTGGTGTTATGAGTGTTGTATGGGTGTGAGGCAGGAGATATAGGTGCTGTGGCCAGGCCAGTTGTAGAAAATAGACAAGTTTCTCTTTACTAAAGTGCAGGATGAGAGTTGTAGTACATTCAACGGTATCAAACATAGTTCTAAACAATTCACAGTGCAAATCTTCCTAGATAGCAATGTATGGATATAAGCAAGGATGGGGGTTGAAGTACTCCTCCTCTCTATCTTTCCAAAGTCACTCTCTGTGGAAACTAAGTACTGTAAAGCAGAGATGGCTTTCTTGATGTAAAGCTCCAAGGAGTGAACAAACTCACTTACTGAACTAGGGCAAGTCCATCACCTAGCCTACAAGGGAAGAGTCAGGATGTTAATCCTCACTTATTCATACAAAACCATACTGGGTTGTACAAAGCACTGACTAGAACATTAAATTTCAAGTCAATGACAATTTTGCAAGTACCCTGTTCTGAGGTGCTGTACCTCCAATATCTACCACATTTGGAGACGGACTGGCCATTCGCATCTTAGATCTGCTCCCCTCAGTCCAGGAATTGCAGAAGGAGTTAATAAGAACAGACCTGCATGCCTGTGGTTATTTGGAAAGATTGCAAAGTGTCCTTAAAAGGAGAGTCGGGGACTACGATTTCCATCATTGTTGCTGCCCATGTACAGCTATTAGGAGACTATACTGTTCTCTACTTTGGAACTGTGCCTATATGTACTACTAGTACAATCGTCAGACTCTGCTTCAGGTGAGGGGATAAGAAGTTAAGACACTCATCACCACAGTTTAGGATAGGCACATGCAAAAGCCTGCACTTTACAAGTAGACACCTATATCCACAATTGCCAGCTTATTGCTGTTAGTGAGAGGGAAGTCAGGAGAGAGAAGGACTACTATAGAGGGCTATTGTCTTACATCTTGCCTGTCACCATATCTCATTATCCAAGGATAGAGACATTGCACCTTGTACAGAAGACTTCTGGATGTACTGTAAGTCATTCTTTTCTCTCATAAAAGAAAAGTGTTTGTTCTTCTATGTCTGCCTGATTCCTTCACACCACCAAACCAAGGTGAGCAACAGCCTGAGAGAGTACACTGTGACACAACATCTCATCAGGGCCACTGCCACTCCCATCCTCTTTTACCCTCCAATCACTGCTTGGCCCAAGGGAGCACTAGGGTGGAGCGTACTACCATGCATCCCCTACAGGTCGCTTGAACTAGCACTGTGAATGGAGCATAAAACACAGTTCAAAGTGTAGTGGCCATGCTGGGTACTACAGCTCATATTCCATCCACTTCAATGGGAGCTGAGGTGCAGTAGCCCACCATGGCCACTAAACTTTGAACAGAGCTGTGATTCTCTCCATTCATAGTGCTCGTTCTAGCCCTGGAAGCTACAGGGTACAGCTGACCGGTGGGTGTGCGGGATGTCAGACCCTCACAGATCAAAGAAAAGGGGGTCAGTCAGCACATCTAATGCAGGTGCGCGTTGCCATGGCTGAAAACACAATACAAAATACAATGCAACAGCACTCTGCAGAACAAATAAAGCACAAAACAGTGTTCTAATGCTAATGCTATACTTATCTTGCAAATTAGAGATGCTTCGCAAATACATTTTGTACAAAATTATCTGAGCCCGTCTGCCACACGTCAAGGCGATCTCTGTAAGACGGGTCCTAACACTAAGTTAACCTGTTACGTGCCATGACAGCTACCATGAAATTCAGGAAGTGTAGGATCCACATGCATGCTGAGCCCTCATTGGTTTTTGTCAAGATCAGATATTAATGACCTATCCTGAGGATAGATCATCAGTATTGGGAGCCTGGAAAACCTCTTTAATTACTCATAGAAAAAAGTTTCTAATATAGTTATCATCTCAAAGTTGCATGAATCTGGTCACGTGCCGTGCTATGTCTGAAAATCCTGCATTTGCTAATGTCGCATCCTTTACCAGTCAACTGGTTTAGTTATGGACGGGAAATCACTTTTGCAGCCCAGGATGTGGGAGATACTGTGGATGGGGCCAGAACTATTCATCTACCTGACACATGCATAAACTCTTGACTCCAACTCCTCTGCGCATGCGTCAGGGTGATAAATAGGGAGATGCAGTTGAAGCTTGTTAGGCTCTTTTTACATGGTGTATGTGCCAATGTTTGGCTTGTATACAAGGCAAATCCTCAGAAATATAAAGCCTGATCATGTCACTCTATATTATACAACATATATGGGCTTCCATGCAGTCAATGGCTCCAGTTAAAGAAAAGGTAAATTGATGTACATCTGCCCTGTGGATGCAGCAAGGACACCCTTTTGGATTCCGTTGACTGTATAGGGGTCATTCGACCCGTCCAGTATATGCGCTGGGAGCATCTCCTGGCGTAAGCACTGAACACCCCAGCTGTGGTGTGAACGCTCTGTATGTATGTGGGTGCCTATAGCAGTTACGCTTGACAAATAGGCACCCACATACATAAGTGTTACCCATAGGAATGACAACGTCATGTCACATACTTGTCCTTTAGACACATAAAGTAATGGTAAATATTCTGCAGATGAACACTAAGTAGCAATAATTCCAGAAAACAGGAGCTTATATCATAAGGTATTAGTGGAGACTCCCAGACACGGAGTCTCCGAATGTCACCACCATGGCTAATCATGCCAGGCCAGGCTGGGAGATACGTGTGAGCGGGCAGATAAGAGGTCCACCTTGACTTTTCCATCAGTGATTCACATGGGAGACTGCCAAAACACGGGCTGTGGGAACGTTACTGTCCCCAGCTGCTAATTTGCCCATCAGAGCAGCCAAGAAGACTCTCTATTTGCCAGGACCGGCTTTGGGTTGTTTTGGTTAGAGGAGAGCCGTGTAGGCGACATTTATCAGAGACGCTGGCGGAGCCGCAGGGAAGAGTTCTCACCGAAGAAGCCATTCTTCCTATCACTCACACTCTGTTCCTATAACAAGGCTGCTGATTTGGAAGCAAAATAATTTTTATTAACCCTATCGGCTCCGATGGAAAGACTTTGACACGTTCTACGGGGCAGTGCAGACAGGGCTTCAGCTCACGCAGATTCCTTGCAGCAGGATAAGCCATATCTAACATTATAACCCAGTCTTGTCACACACGGGTGACCTTGTTCTTATGCTGTGTACAGATGTAGAAGAGCTGATTATCAGAAGTACAGAGAACAGAGCTACCAGAAGTACAGATGTAGTAAAGCTGACAATCAGAAGTACAGAGAGAGCAGAGCTACCAGAAGTACAGATGTAGAAGAGCTGACTATTAAAAGTACAGAGAGTAGAGCTACCAGAAGTACAGATGTAGTACAGCTGACAATTAGAAGGATGACAGCTGTAGTAGAACTGAGTATTAGAAGTACAGAGAGAGCAGAGCTACCAGAAGTACAGATGTAGAAGAGCTGACTATCAGAAGGACTACAGCTGTAGTAGAGCACTATCAGAAGTACAGAGAGTAACGCTATTATAAGTACAGATGTAGTAGAGCTGACAATCAGAAGGATAACGGATGTAGTAGAGCTGACAATCAGAAGCACAGAGAGAGCAGAGCTACCAGAAGTACAGCTGTAGAAGAGCTGACAATTAAAAATACAGAGAGTAGAGCTATCAGAAGTACAGATGTAGTAGAGTTCACTATTAAAAGTACAGAGAGAGTAGAGCTACCAGAAGTACAGATGTAGTACAGCTGCCAATTAGAAGGGCGACAGCTGTGGTAGAACTGAGTATTAGAAGTACAGAGAGAGCAGAGCTATCAGAAGTACAGATGTAGAAAAGCTGACTAGCAGTACAGCGAGCGCAGAGCTACCAGAAGTACAGATGTAGTACAGGTGACTATCAGAAGTACAGGGGCTAGAGCTATCAGAAGTACAGATGTAGTAGAGCTGACAATCAGAAGGATGACAGATGTAGTAGAGCTGACTATTAAAAGTACAGAGAGCGCAGAGCTATCAGAAGTACAATGTAGAAGAGCTGACAATCAGAAGGACGATAGATGTAGTAGAGCTGACTAGCAGAAGTACAGAGAGAGCAAAGCTATCAGAAGTACAGAGAGAGCAGAGCTATCAGAAGTACAGATGTAGAACAGCTGACAATCAGATGTACAGAGAGAGCAGAGCTTTTAGAAGTACAGATGTAGTAAAGCTGACAATCAGAAGTACAGAGAGAGCAGAGCTTTTAGAAGTACAGATGTAGTAAAGCTGACAATCAGAAGGACGACAGATGTAGTAGAGCTAAGTATTAGAAGTACACAGAGATCATAGCTACCAGAAGTACAGATGTAGTAGACTTGACAATCAGAAGGATGACAGATGTAGTAGAGCTGACTATTAAAAGTACAGAGAGAGCAGAGAGAGGGCTATAAAAAGTATACATATAGAAAAGCTATCAGGAATACAGACATGGTAGATCTGACTATCAAGTCACATATAGCTGAGCTAACTGTGATAAAGATGTAGCAGGGCTATAAAAAATACAGATTTAGTAGAACTATCAGAAATACATATGTAGTAGAGCTGCCAAAAGTACAAATGTAGTAGAACTGACTATCAGAAGGATAGATGTAGCAAGGCCGAGATGGATAGATGTAGAGAGCTGATCATCAGAAGGACAGATGTAGTAGAGCTGACTATGAGAAGTAAAGATGTAGTAGAGCTGACTATGAGAAGTAAAGATGAAGTAGAGCTGACTATGAGAAGTAAAGATGTAGTAGAGCTGACTGTGAGTACAGATGTAGAGCTGACTATGAGAAGTACAGATGTAGTAGAGCTGACTATGAGAAGTACAGATGTAGTAGGGCACAATCTGCATTGTTTTCTACACTTTGCTATGTAACTGTTCCAAACAATTCCACACACACAATTCCTCTAGTCGCCCATTTTTGTACGCCCCCTGAAAGTAATAATGTCTCCAATGTCTCTTCCTGCTGACCAAAAGAAGCTGTAATTTTCATATATACACCCCTGTATATAGAACAGTACTGTGTACAGCTCGCCATCATAGCTCGGTATGACTGGGTAATATGACTCCATCCATTTTCACATAATTATTGAGCATGCTACCAAACCATTCACGTAACGCTATAGGATAAAGCAATAATCCCATATAAATACGGCAATGTATGCCAACACATGGTATCCTGTGCTAGCACTATGATATAATAATGATACACATCGTTAGCATTGTATTCAAGTAATAATTAAACACCTAAAACATACATAGACGTCCTCAGGCCATTTTCTTAGGGTGGGCTACAAATTAGAAGCCAGTTTAACCTCTTTACTCACCACAATGTAACTTTATGTGGAGGGGAGGGCTGACCTCACACACTAGGACTCATGCCAATCCCATCATCAGTGTTATACAGCCAACATAGGAGATAATGCCGATCTCCACTATTTAAACACTAAGGACCGAGACATCTAAGGAGTATAACCCTATAATGACCAGGCCTGAAAAGGTCATCTGTCAGCAGATTTGTACCTATGACACTGGCCTGTTACATGTGCTCTTGACATCTGTGTTGGTCCCATGTTCATATGTGCCCGCATTGCTTAGAATAAAAGATGTTTTAATATATGCACCACTGCAATGCTGGTCCTTTGCCTTTCTTGGTTGTATACATTTGGATGGGAAGTAATCGGCCACCAGGAACATGCACCCAATGTTCAAGGATTGGGAATTGCCTGAAAGACCCCACCAGTCAATACATTTTGGTATATATTGAAGTGACCACATATGATGACATTGTGAAGTTCCCTAGCAGGATTAATAAATAACTAAAGGGGTGCTCTAGCAAAAAGAAAAATAATAAAAACTCTTAAAACTAATGCCGCCGATGGCAGCCAAATGGGGAGGCTGGGAAGAAAAAACTGCATATTTCTATGAGGACATGACAGATCCTATTTACACTCCAGGATCCTGTTAGATTTTATTTTTTTCAGTGGTCAGATGATTAGATGTGAAAAGAAGTTATTGGAAACAAACCTAAAAGTTAAAAGTCATCAACAGTTTTCTGGGTGCTTTAGAGAGCTGATTTGTGAAGACATGGATAAACAAGCTTACTGATTAGATATGGTAACAAACCCAAACTTACTGATTAGATTGCTACCAGAACTAATCTTGCTTAGTAGATATGGCACCAGAACAAAGCTTTTTTTTATTTGTATGGCAACAGAACCAGACTTTAAGCTTAGATATGACACAGAACCAAGCTTGCATAGCTATTAGAACAGTCTTTTGGATGAACAAATAACATTACTGGCAAAATAATTATGATATACCCATCCCCAAACAATAACAGGTAGGTTACCAAATTTTTCTCTCCATAAGATGCACTTTTTCCCACCTTCCTGTCATATGGAGCGAATACTAATGAACACTTCCATTATAGACAGGGCAGCGGTAAATATAGTACTCCTAGTGCTGGCTTTACTTGCCACTCCCTGGCCTTCTCTGGGCACCGTACTGTGTCCTGACATCATCAGCACACTATGACCTGATGCTGTGTGATGTCAGGTCACAGTACAGCGCTGCAGGAAAAGCGCTATGGATCTCCCGAGTGGTGCCACCGTCCGGAGCAGGAGATCTGATGAAGATTCAGGGTCTGATCTGAGATCTGATAAGGATTGTGGGTCTCATTTGAGGGTCTGATCTCAGGTCTGAAGAAGATTGAGGGTCTGATCTGCAGGTTAATGAGGATTGAGGGTCTGATTTGGGAGTCTGATCTGAGGTCTGATGAAGTTTGGTGGTCTGATGAAGATTTGGGGTCTGATCTGAGGTCTGATGAGGATGAGGTGTCTGATTTGGGGGTCTAATCGCTACATTTGACACTGATCTTTCTTTCACCCCTATATTTAGTCTCTTGCCCACTCATGTCACCTGCACCTCAAAAACATCTCTGGAATCCACCCCTTTCTCACTATGGAAACAACAAAAACTAAAATTGTCACCCTGATCTATTCCCGCCTCAATTACTGTAGCTCACTATTAATTGGCCTCCCCTCACCATACTCTCCCCTCTCCAATCTATCCTTAATGCAGCAGCCAGGGTCACCTATCTATCTAACCGCTACTCCAATGCCTCAGCCCATGTGCCAGTTATTGCACTGGTTCCCCAAACAGTATAAAATCCAATTTAAACTACTTGTTCTCACCCACAAAGCTCTCCACAGTGCTGCACCCCCCTACATCTCTTTCCTCATCTCTGTCTACCACCCTACCCGTGCTCTCCGTTCAGAGCACTGGCATCCGTCATAATCCGAACTCCCGGCTACCAGACTTCTCTGAAGCTGCACCAGTTCCCTGGAATGCCCTACCCCAAGAAATTAGGTTAAATTACAATATACACAGTTTGAGGTGCTCCCTAAAAGAACAACTTTTTAGGGTGGCCTTTCACATCCCATGATCTAACTACTCTACATATATAGCCCATCTATCCTTTCCTGAACCTGATCCTCCACCAAACTCTCCACCGCACCCACACACGCAGAAATACTTCATATATTGGCTGCTGACTGGCTCATGCAGCTTTATATCTACTCCCCGATTTTCCCAAGATGGCTGGACCATTGTGCAAAACAAGCACTTTAGTGTCACCTCTATCTCCTCATAGATTGTAAGCTCTTGCGAGGACGGGCCTCATTCTCTTGTAATTATTTACTTGTCTGTTGCTGTGTAATTTATGACTGTTTGTACATGAACCCCTGAACTATAAAGGAATATGTTGGCGCTATATAAATAAAGATTATTATTATTATATTGGGGTCTGATTTAGGAGTATGATGAAGACCAGGGGTCTGATGAACAGTGGAGGTCTAATTTGGTGGTCTGATGAAGATTGGGCGTCTGATCTAGGGTCTGATGAGGAATGGGGGTTTGATTTGGGGGTCTGTCAGTGTATTACACTGGTAATACACTGACAGTCAATGCATTACAATACACATTTATTGTAATGCATTGTAGAGGGGATCAGACCCCTAAAAATTAATGTCCCACAGTGGGACAAAAATAAAAAGCAAAAAAAGTAAAAAGAGTGTTTTTAAAAACAAAAAAATAGGGTTTCAAGTAAACAAATAAAAGTGCCCTTTTTCCTCATCAAGCCATATACAAAAAAAAAAAAAAAAATAGACATACAGTATCAGGTATCGCCAAATCCATAATGGCCGGTTCTATAAAAATATCACGTGATCTACCCTGTCAGATGAACACCGCAAAAAAATAATAATGATACCGCGCCAAAATAGCGATTCTTTGGTCACCTTGCCTTACAAAAAGTGTAGTAGCAAGCGATCCAAAAGTACAATGTACCCCACAATGATACCACTGAAAACGTCACCTCATCCCGCAAAAAATGAGCCTCTACACAAGACAATTAATAAAAAAATAAAAAAACATGTCTCTCAGAAAATGGAAACACAAAAACAGGTTTTTGTTTTTCAAAAAAGCTTATATTGAGTAAGACATATTACTGTAGGTATTGCTCTATCCATAATGAGCTGCTCTATACATGTAAAAGTATCTAATGGTCTACCTTTTTAGGTGAATGCTGTAAAAATTTAAAACTGTGTCAGAACAGCCATTTTTTGTCACCTTGCCTTACAAAAAGCATAATAGTGAGCAGTCAAAAAGTACTATGTACCCCAAAATGGTACCAATGAAAACGTCAACTCATCCCACAAAAAATGACAGTCGGCAGAAAAAAAAAATAAAAATATGGCTTTCAGAAAATGGTGACACAAAAACAAGATTTTTTTTCAAAAATGCTTTGTGTAAAAGTGGTAAAACATACTAAAAAATGTTTTTTAAATTAGTATCACTGTAATCATAATGACCAGCAGAATAAAGATAATGTGTCATTTTTCCTGCGCGGTGTTCGCTGCAATTACAAATCGAAAAAGCAATTGCACAGTTGCCACCTTTTCTTTATCCTGCTTCCCAAAAAGGTAAATAAAAAGGGATCAAAAAGTTGCATGTACCACAAAATAGAACCAATCATAAATCTATGTGGAAAGAAAAATAAAATGTATGGTTGTCAGAAAATGACTGTACTGGTGTCCAGAGGCTGAGCAATAGCAACATGGCGCCGTAAAACCATTCTAGCAAAATCTGCCCTCCAAAAACTATATTCTGCTCTTTTTCTTCTGAGCCGTGCTGTGTGCCCATATAGTAGTTTATGACCACACAGGGGTTGGGGGGGAGGGGCTTTCTGTAAACTGCACAATCAGGGTAATAAATATTGAGGTTTGTTTGGCTATTAACCCTGCCTTACAGGAAAAAATGGATTAATATGTAAAATCTGCAAAAACAAGTGAACTTTTGAAATTTAGCCTCCAATTTCCTTGAATTCTTGTAAAATCAGTTTTGTATAACTTGAGGGGTGTCATTTCTAGGATGGGGTAATTTATAGGAGGTGTCTACTACGTAAGCCCCACAAAGTGACTTCAAAACTCAATTGGATACATTTTCTTCTAAAAATCTAAGCCTTCTTACGTCCTAAAAAAATAAAATGACATTCACAAAAAGTAGACAGATGGTAAATTTTAATTAATAACTACTTTCTGAGGTATCACTATCCGTCTTAAAAACAGAGAAATTTAAATTTAAAAAATAGTAAATTTTTCCACATTTTCCATAAATTTTGAATTTTTTTTAACCACTTCCAGTCCCGGCCATTTTCCCATTCCTGACCAGGCCTAATTTTGCAAATCTGACATGTGTCACTTTATGTGGTGTTAACTTTACAAGACTTTTACTTATCCAACCCGTTCTGAGATTGTTTTCTCGTGACATATTGTACTTCATGATAGTCATAAACTTGAGTCAATATATTTCACTTTTATTTATGAAAAAATCTAAAATTTCCAAAAAGTTTCAAAAAATTCGCAATTTTCAAAATTTAAATTTCTCCGCTTTTAAAACAGAAAGTGATACCTCATATAATATTGATTACTTAACATTTCCCATATGTCTACTTTGTGTTGGCATCATTTTGTAAATGTCTAGACTTAGAAGTTTAGAAGCAATTCTTAAAATTCTTAAGAAAATTTCCAAAACCCACTTTTTTAATATTTAACGTTTTATTGAGTTTTGAGAAGTAACATATATAAGGCATATCAAAGTATGTGAACATACCACCGTTTTTCACACGGCAATGCGGCAAAAATAATAGTAGCATAGAACAAATCATAGAATATACCAGGGGGAGCGCCCCTGAGTCAGAGAAAAGAACAGCACAAATAACAGCGAGGAAAAGAAAGTAAGAGAGAAAGAAAAGACACTCAACAGAAACGACATGGAGGACACACGAGGAAAGGAGGGACAAGGAGGGCGGGAAGGGTAAGCAGACACGGGCGCCAATTATAAGTGTGCGTCTCGGTACTCACTGGAGGAACGGCAAAACCCACTTTTTAAGGACCAGTTCAGGTCTGAAGTCACATTGTGGGGCTTACACAGTGTAAACCCCCCATAAATGACCCCATTGTAGAAACTACACCCCTCAGGTCATTCAAAACTGATTTTACAAACTTTGTTAACCCTTTAGGCGTTCCACAAGAATTAAAGGAAAATGGAGATGACATTTCAAAATTTCAGTTTTTTGGTAGATTTTCCATTTGAATCCATTTTTTTCTTTAAAACATCAAGGGTTAACAGCCAAACAAAACTCAATATTTATTACCTTGATTCTGCGGTTTACAGAAATACCCCACATGTGGTCGTAAACAGATGTAAGGGCACACGGCAGGGCGCAGAAGGAAAGTAACGCCATATAGTTTTTGGAGGGCAGATTTTGCTAAACTTGTTTTTAGATGCCTTGTCCCATTTGAAGCCCCCCTGATGCACCCTGACAGTAGAAACTCCCAAAAATTGACCCTATTTTGAAAACTAGGGGATAAGGTGCTAGTTTAATTGGTACGTGTAGGGACTCGTTTTTTGCAGGAAGAGTTGATGTTTTTATTGGTACCAATTTCAGGTACATATACTTTTTTGGGCATTCATTATTACACTTTAGGTTGCAAGGTCCAAAAAATTTGTTGTTTTAGCACAGTTTTTATTTATTTATTTTTACAGCGTTCACCTAAGGGGTTAAATCGTGTGATATTTTTATAGAGAAGGTTGTTACGGATGCAGCAATACATAATATATATACTTTTTCTTATTTATTTAAGTTTTACACAATAATAGCATTTTTTAAACCAAAAAATTTATGTTTTAGTGTCTCCATAGTCTGGTAGCCATAGCTTTTTTATTTTTTGACCGATTGTCTTAGTTAGGCCTCATGCACACGACCGTTGTTTGATTCCGTGTCAGTTGCTCCGTTTTTCGTGATTTTCTGCGGACCCATTGGTTTTCAATGGGTCCGTGAAACCTCGGCAAATGCACCGTTTGTCCTCCGCGTCCTTGGTCCGTGATTTCAGTCCGTCAAAAAAATATGACCTGTCCTATTCTTGTCCGTGAAAAACGGTTCACGGACCCATTCAAGTCAATGGGTCAGTGAAAAAATGCGGATGGCCATCCGTGTGTCATCCGCGTTCCGTGTCCGTTTTTTTTGCGGATCCCTTGGCAGGCACTTGGGAAAAATTGTCAGCCTGTCTTTTGGTAAAATCTTCTGGGTCATGTCCGCTAAAAAAAACGAAAGACACACGGAAACACAATGGAAGGCAAAAAAGGACACGGATCACTGAACAACGGAACCCCTTTTTGCGGACAGCATAAAAAACGGTCGTGTGTATGAGGCCTTAGGGTCTTATTTTTTGTGGGATGAGGTGACGGTTTGATTGGTACTATTTTGGGGGTCATATGCCATTTTGATCGCTTGGTGTTGCACTTTATGTGATGCTAAGTGACAAAAAAAAGCTTTTTTGGCACTGTTTTTATTTTATTTTTATTACGGTGTTCATGTGAGGGGTTAGGTCATGTGATATTTTTATAGAGCTGGTTTTTACGAATGCGGCAATACCTAATATGTAAACTTTTTTAAATTTATTTTACTTTAACACAGTAATAGCTTTTTTAAACAAAAAATTATGTTCTGAGAGCTATAATTTTTCAATTTTTTTTAGCAATTTTCTTATGTAGGGGCTCATTTTTTGCGGGATGAGGTGACGGTTTTATTGGATTTATTTTGTTGGACATATGCGTTTTTGATCACTTGTTGCTGCACTTTTTGTGATATAAGATGACAAAAATGTTTTTTCTTACACATTTTTTTTTTATGGTGTTTATCAGACAGGGTAGATGATGTGATATATTGATATATTTATAGAGCCGGCCATCATGGACACGGCAATACCAAATGGGCTGTAAGGTTGGGTTTAAACATCTAGGCCATGGGTCAGCAACCTTCGCCACTGCAGCTGCTGTGAAACTACAACTCCCAGCATGCACACTTGCTCGGCTGTTCTTATAACTCCCATAGAAGTGAATAGGGGATTCTGGGAGTCGTAGTTTCAGAATAGCTGGAGTGCCAGAGATTGATGATCCCTGATCTAGGCTTTTTAGCATTTTTTATGGATTACCCATATTGTTTCCTAAACTGCAGCATTTTCGTTGCAGTTGTGTTATAATTGTGGCTCAACCAGAATAAGGCTACTTTCACATTAGCGGCAGGGGAGTCCATCAGACTGTTTCGGCGGGTAAACAGCCTGCCGGAGGTCCGTGCCGCTAGTGTGAAGGTAGCCTAAAACCATGCTACAACCAGAATGTGTGAAAATAGCCACAGGCCAGTTATAGATGTAGTATAAGCTTCTATATCAGTAAGGCACGTGTAGTTTACTCTTTAGGATTTGACTGTGATTTCTAAAAAAAAGTGGTAAAACTGTACCATTTGTGCTGCAATTTCCAGAAAAAAGCAGCAAAAATTTTTCACAAAATCACGGTAAGGCCTCATGCACACGACCGTTGTTTGATTCCGTGTCCGTTGCTCCGTTTTTTGTGATTTTCTGCGGACCCATTGGTTTTCAATGGGTCCGTGGAAACCTCAGCAAATGCACCGTTTGTCCTCCGCGTCCGTGGTCCGTGATTCCAGTCCGTCAAAAAAATATAACCTGTCCTATTCTTGTCCGTGAAAAATGGTTCACGGACCCATTCAAGTCAATGGGTCCGTGAAAAATGCGGATGGCCATCCGTGTGTCATCCGTGTTCCGTGTCCGTTTTTTTTGCGGATCCCTTGGCAGGCACTTGGGAAACATTGTCAGCCTGTCTTTTGGTAAAATCTTTTGGGTCATGTCCGCTAAAAAAACGGAAGACACACGGAAACACAACGGAAGGCAAAAACGGACACGGATCACTGAACAACGGAACCCCTTTTTGCGGACAGCAAAAAAAAGGTCGTGTGCATGAGGCCTAAGTGTGATCATTGGAAAATAGAGAAATTTCCTATACTAAACGTAATCTAGTAAGGGCTCGGCTATATCTGGCTAATGCGGTTGTTGGCACCTTTGAGGAAGTGTGATAAATAACACATGGGGGTGATGAGAAGCATCTCCTGAAATTGCTGCAGCTGTCTATTTGGGGAGGATATTATACGTTTTGTAATTAATCTACAAAGCAAATTAGCTGAGAAAAAAATATTTTCTCAACGAGTCCTTATCTAGTCCGTACAGTAAACAGGGATTTTTCTATGGGAACTTTTTCCGCTCTTTACCCGGGCAAAGCAAAAAATGAATGTGTAAGCCTCGATGGACAACAGAATGAGCAAGCAAGTATGGAAGTCAATATTAAAGGGACACTACAGTAAAAAAATATATACTAGCAAAGCTTTCTTATGATATGCTCCTTTCCTTTATCTACTGCGTCTAATCTGTGAAAGAATGTAAAAAGGAAATAAAAATAACTTTTATATCCTTTCCAGGAGACATGTCATTTTGCTACCTCCTCTGCCTTGAGCTAGTGCATATAAAACAAGACATTTGAGAAAAAGGCCTCTAGCACACGGCCGTTGTGGGTCCATTCCATGCATTGGGGTCCTGCATGGGCAACGTCCATGTGGTGGCCGGGACGGATCAAGACCCATTTAAGTTGAACAAGTTCTATTTTTTTGCGGTGCGGAGGCACGGACAGAAACAACACAGAAACACTCTGTAGTGCTTCCGTGGGGTTCCAATCCGTGCTTCCGTTCCGCATCTCTGTGATTGCGGACCCATTCTAGTGAATGGGTCAGCATCCGTGATGCGGAGAAATACTGCCACGGACCCACAACGGCCGTGTGCAAGAGGCCAAAGGGTGGACTTAAGGGGTTGTCTGACTTCAGCAAATGACTTTTATCATGTAGAGAAAGTTACTACAAGGTACTTAGGCTACTTTCACATATGCATTTCTCCTTTCGTCAGAGGATCTCAAAACTGGAGGAAAACACTTCAGTTTTGTGCCCATTCACTGTCAATGGGGACAAAACTGAACTGAACGGAATGAGTTTCCAGAATGCCGGACACAAAACCACTGAAAGCAGCATTTTTGTGTGCGTCATAGAAATATTGATCAAGATGGATCCGGCATGAAGCACAATCTAAGGGCTCATGCACATGATCGTATGTATTTTGTGGTCTGCAAAATACGGATCCACAAAAAAAAAAAAAAACGGATGACAATGCCTTCATGACAATGGAAAACATGAGCCCTAAGTCAGTGGTGCTGGATCTGTTTTTTGTTCTTTTTAGAAATAATACAACTGGATCAGTTCTGAATGGATGTAGACAATTGTATTATGGACTGGATACGTTTTTGTTGATCCCCTGCCGGATCTAGCAAAAATGAAGATGCAAAAATAGCCTTAGGGTCCGCAAAACACGAACATCGGCGATCTGTGTTCCGCAATTTGTGGACCGCGCATCGCCGGCACTACATAGAAAATGCCTTTTCTTGTCCGCAATTGGACATGTTCTATTTTTTCCGGGAACGCGATTGCGGACCCGGAAGTGCGGATCCGCAATTGTGGACCCGGCCGGGACATCGTCTGTCCCCATTGAAATTAATGGGTCCGCAATTCCGTTCCGCAAAATGCGGAACAGAATTGCGGACGTGTGAATGGACCCTTACACTGCTTGTTTCAATGGTTACAACCAACTTGAAATCCAGGAGCACTGGTTGCGCTTGCACATTATAAAAAAGAAAAGCAGCAGCCTCACTGGTGACCAGGACCACAGGAGTGCACATAGCCCGGTGCTATTTCCTATAGTGTGCCATCACGGCCACTGTTTATGGATTGCAGGGTGGTTGTAAGCCCTGGAAACGAGCAGTGTATAATGTGATGGAGAAATGAATCCAGCCAGCAAAGGAGGCAATATGGACAATCACAACACATTAGTAAGTGCCTTGTATTAACTTCCTCTACATGATAAATGCACATTTTCTGAAGTAAAACAACTTCTTTAAGGTTATTCCTAACATTTAGGCTACATGCACACGACCGTTGGTGTTTTGCGGTCCGCAAATCGCGGATCCGCAAAACACGGAAGCTGTTCCGCGTTCCGTTCCGCATTTTGCGGAGCGAGCATAGCCCATTATAGAAATGCCTATTCTTGTCCAGTAAAACGGACAAGAATAGGACATGCTATATTTTTTTGCGGGGGCACGGGCGGAGCACGGATGCGGACAGCACACGGAGTGCTGTCCGCATCTTTTGCGGCCCCATTGAAATGAATGGGTCCGCGGCCGAGCCGCGAAATATGCGGCTCGGACGCGGACCCGAACAACGGTCGTGTGCATGGGGCCTTACACTGCAGCTGTCCACTAAAGGGACATTCTCAAATCAGAAATTTAGGTTGGAGATACACGTCAACGTGTGCCGTTTGTCTGCATGATAAATGCCATTTGCTGAATGGAGACAACCCCTTTAAGGCTACTATGCTTATAAGAGTATTGCCATGCTGCATAAAAACAAACAAACACTGGAAACACAACCAAATGCTGTGCGTTTACCCCGCCTAACGCTCTCCTTTCAGGACTCATGTGAAAGGCTGTATCACAGCTCTTTTTTCCCCCCGACTAGATTCTGTACTAATCTGGCAGCAGAAAAATAGTGGCATATTCCATTGGCCTCCTGTGTATACACAACATAGCCTTTATAGCATCGCACGGAGGCCATGTGGCTAAGCGCAAGGGAGTTGTATGGACTCCGTGCACTGCCATGCAGGCTACCTGTTGTGTGGGGGGGCCCTTAAACTTCTACTCACTCTTTGACCTGATCCTGGTTTTGAAACAAACACATTCACACGTCCGCAAAATGGGTCCGCATCCGTTACGTAATTTTGCGGAACGGGTGCGAACCCATTCATTTCCAATGGGGACGGAAAAGATGCATTTCTGGATCCGCACTTCCGCAAAAAAATAGAACATGTCCTATTCTTGTCCTCAATTGCGCACAAGATTAGGTATTTTCTATTATAGTGCCGGCGATGTGCGGTTCGCAAATTGTGGAATGCACATTGCCGGTGTCCGTGTTTTGCGGATCCGCAAAACACTTACGGACGTGTGAATGGACCCTGGTGTATTGAGTAATCCTGGCATCTTTTAATTAGTTTAAAATCAAAATTGAAATTTTACTTTAGATTTTGTTTATTGTTTGTTATAATGATACAATTTAGAAACTACTGACAGCCTACCCTATGGACACCCTGCTGATCGGCTGTTCTCCAGTAGCCATGCCGCCTAAACTACACAGCGTAGCCCGTTGTGTAGTGGAAGGAGCTGGATACTGCAGAGCTGTTCCCATAGAAGTGAATGGGAGCAGCACTGTAGTATCCAGCTCTGTCCACCACACAATGGATGGTGCTGCGTAGTTCTGGCACTGCAGCTACTGCAGGACAGCTGATCAGCAGGGGTGTGGGGTGTTGGACCCTAACCGATCAGATATTGATGGCCTATCCTGAGAACAGGCCATCAATACTAAAATCCTGGACAACCCCTTTAAATATTTAGCAGCTGCACAATGCAGAATATGGCCTCATGCACACGGCCGTTGTTCGGGTCCACGTCCGAGCCGCATATTTCGCGGCTCGGCCGCGGACCCATTCGCTTCAATTGGGCTGCAAAAGATGCGGACAGCACTCCGTGTGCTGTCCGCATCCGTTGCTCCATTCCATGCCCCCGCAAAAAAAATATAGCATGTCCTATTCTTGTCCGTTTTGCGGACAAGAATAGGCATTTCTATAATGGGCCGCGTTCCGTTCCGCAGAGCAGCTTCCGTGTTTTGCGGATCCGCGGTTTGCGGACCGCAAAACACCAACGATCGTGTGCATGTAGCCTATATTGTACCAGGTAATACACCTGAGTGGCCTACAGGCACAAAATGTAGCACCTTAGACCCTTCCACGCGAGCGAGTTCTGCACATTGAACTTGCAGCCAGAGGACCCGTCCTGACCTCCCAGCACTGACAGGGTCGCATAGCATTATATTGATTTATAATGCTATGTTACCCTTAGGCCCCTTTCACACGGCCGTTGCCGGTGCATTGCGGGCAAACATGCGGGAGCGTGGTGGGAAAATGCACGATTTTTCCACGTGAGTGCAAAGCATTTTAATGCGTTTTGCACTCGCGTGGGATAAATCGGCATGTTTGGTACCCAGACCCAAACCCGGACTTCTTCACTGAAGTTCGGGTTTGGGTTGAGTATTCTGTAGATTTTATTATTTTCCCTTATAACATGGTTATGAGGGAAAATAATAGCATTCTCAATACAGAATGCTAAGAAAATGTGGATTGACGGGTTAAAAAAAAAAAATTAACTCACCTTATCCACTTGATTGCGTAGTTGCGATTTTTTTCTTTCGTTGTTAGCTGATGCTAGGAAAGAGAGGACAGATCGCAACTACGCGATCAATTGGCTAAGGTAAGTTAACTTTTATTATTTTTAACCCCTTCCTCTTCATTTTACTATTAAGAATGCTATTATTTCCCCTTATAACCATGTTATAAGGGAAAATAATAAATTCTCCAGAAGACCCGAAACCGGACTTCAGTGATGAAGTCCGGCTTCGGGTCTGGGTACCAAACATGGCGATTTTTCTCACGCGCGTGCAAAGCGCATTTCAAACGTTTGCACCCGCGCGGGAAAATCGCGCATATTCCCGCAACGCACCCGCCTCTTATCCGGGCGTCATGTTTGACGTGTGAAAGAGGGCCTTAGGGTTCTCCCATGAAACCAATCATAGCTATGTATATGCAAATTAGCACAAAACATTAGGCCTCATGCAAATGACCGTATCCATTTTGCGGTCCGCAAACCACAGATACAGGCTGTGTGCACACTGCAATTTTCTCATTCCCTTGACTGCAAAACAGAAAAGAATAGAACATTTACTATAATTTGCGGAAAGCCCAAACAGACATCCGTGTGCAGTCCGCATTTTTTTGCAGACCCATAGAAATGAATCTGCCCGCGTGTGATCCGCAAAAAAATTACGGACACAGAGCAAAACTACGGTCGTGTGAATGAGGCCCTAAAATGAAATAAACTTAGATTCCTGAATAAACAGCAGACAAAGTAAAAACTTGCATGGCAGCACACGGGCAGTCCATACAGCAATGTATTTTCCCATGGAACTACATCCAAATTACACCGACCACCATTGCTTTCTGTACCTAATGGGAAAGGGGCCCTGGAGGAAGGTGCTGCAGATGAAATTCCCAAGTAACTAAAGTCAGGCTTGATGCAGAAGATCTAGATCGCTTCATATGTAAAAGGAAGGTCAAAGAGAAGCCAGTCATACATGTTTCTGTTATACGACAGCTCCCTATGAAATGCTGCAGAGGTGCCACATTGTGCCGCTACCTTCATGTGGGCACCCAGCCTGTGCCTGGTTTCTCATACATAGAAAATGAAATGAAAGTAGAATCGAGCAGCACCACTGCAGAAGGAGGGTTCTCCATGTGTGAGCGGGACTGAAGCACTAGCACAGCTGTGTGTGCCGAGCAGATGTACAAGGTCCACATAATACGCTGCCAGAACGCAGGGGAGACTTGGGGCAGGCTGACCTAAGAACATCTCACCCTGCAACCCGCTCTGCACCCTCCCTGACCCGCACAATCCATGTCATTCCTTTCCTGCTCATCACGTGTCCACTAGTTCAACCACACAGCAGAGACCACCGCACAGATCAGAAGTCACAAACATGCCGGCGAAGGGAACGTTCATCCATTGCTCCCACACAACCTACAGGCATGAACATTTCTAGAATTTATAATGTATATAGATACATCTGGTGCTCATCCAGAATAAAAATCCTCAGAAAAAGTGAAAAAACGCTCTTGCCTGCAGGGAAGGAGGTCCTCCATTGTATAATCCACACTCTGAATGTAACCGTGTTGAAGTATGATACACTCCTTTTGCTGAGGGCTCATGCACACGAATGTATTTTCTTTCCATGTCCGTTCTGTTTTTTTTGCGGACTGCATGCAGAACCACTCATTTCAAAGGGTTCGCAAAAAAACAAACAAACGGAAGGTACTCCGTGTGCATTCCATTTCCATATGTCCGTTCCGCAAAAAATAGAACATGTCCTATTATTGTCTACATTACGGACAAGGATAGGACTGTTCTATTCGGGGACAGCTGTTCTGTTCCACAAAATACGGAATAAACACGGACGTCATCCACATTTTTTTGCAGATCCGTTTTTTTGTGGACTGCAAAATACATAAGGGCTCAGGTACAATTGCACCCAATCTGAGGCGAGCTCCCACCCAAATTTTCGGCAGTGAGCGCACTCATAAGAATGTAGCATTGTACTTACTTGGAATACGCACTAATGCATTTAATGACTGACATGTCCCTTTAACCCCCAGGAATGACGGCTAAATCATTCATGATCGGGTGCTAATTCCTGTATCATGACAGAAATATGGAAATATGTGTTACGATGATCTTGTGGGCACAGTCTCATATCCCCAATATATCGCAGGGGGAGCTCAGCTGGAATACACTGCCAGAAGAGATGAGCGAATCGGTTCGTACAAATCGATTACCCTGGGTTCACACCTGAGCGTTTCTGAGACGCGCGTTTTTGGTCGCGCATTTTATGCGCGTATTACAGTGCGTTTTGGAAATAGTTCGTGACTCTGTAGACCAATTGAAAAAGGGATCTCTACACTTAACGCGCGTTAAACGCGCGTTTTACGCGCGTTCCCATTGAAGTCTATGGGTGCAAACGTGCGACAAAACGCCCCAAAGAAGCTCAAGAACTTCTTTGAGCGTAGTGCGTTTCACAGCGCGTTCAAACGCGCTGTAAAACGCTCAGGTGAGAACCATGCCCATAGGGAAACATGAGTTTTCTCCTGTTGAGCGTTTTACAGCGCGTAGGAACGCGCTGTAAAACGCGCAAGTGTGAACTGAGGGTTAGCCTCATCAACCAGAGTTCTACCCCTGCACCTTCCAGCTAGAGACGCATGAACAGTCACTGTTCTGGAAGCGAAAGCAGAGACTCTGCGCCTGCGCTGCTATTCAGAGCAGCAGCACACGTGTGATATTGTCAGGGTCAGCCGAGATGACTAGCCCTGCTAGACATCGCGGAAAATATAAAATACCCTACATACACTGGCCCATATTTACTAATCCTGTCGGTGGCGAAGAAGTTATCACAGGGGCTCAGGATGGAGGATGAATGTGGTGCAGGGTTAGACACTTTTCTCAGACTCTGTACCAGCGATTGGTCAGCTTACTTTGAGACAGATTTTTAAGGTAGAATTACCTAAATTTTTGCGCAAGATGCCACATCTTAGGCCCGCCCCTTTCCCACAAAGCTCTGCCCGTTTTTTCACTAAGCCCCACCACTTTTTTCAAAGTATTTCTGGCGCAGATACATTAGTAAATCTGGGCCACTGTATTTTTTGTACTGGTGGGGTTTTTTTTGGTCCCTTGGTATTTTTTTTTTCATGCTTGGTATGGAATTATCTCTGGCGTTTCTTCCATAGACGTTTTGAATTCTCTATATGAAAAAAAAAAGTAAAAATCACATAATTTACAAGCTGAAAAGGTGTCTCACAAAACAGTAGGCAAAGAAGCTCCCTGACACTTGATGGCGTAACAACATTGATTCACAGTGGCCTGACCCCAGCTGACCTGGATGGGCACATGCGCAATATATTCATAGAGACACCGCGTTTAGTTTCCAGTTACTATCCAGGCAGACGCCATCCGTTCTTTCCTATTACTAGTAAGCCGCCTACTGCACATTATACTGCCACCTTCCCCAGCACTGTATATCCTCGATCTGTATTAGTTAGCATTTTGGTCACTCAGCTATGTTCACCTTGCTTCATCATACTCTCTTACCCCTTTGATTATTAATCTGCTCCCCCTGGTTATCATTATACTTCATTGTCTCACTTTACCTTATGATATTTTCTTCCTCTTTTTTTTTTTTTGTTAGTCAATGTTCTCAATTTAAGCAAGACAGTGGCATGCAAAAGTTTGGGCATCCCTGGTCAAAATTACTGTTACTGTGAAGATGAAATGATCTCCAAAAGGCATACAGATAAAGATTACACATTCCCTTTGTAGTTTAAGAACAAACAACTTTTTATTTTCAGCTTTTACATTTTCAAAATAACAAAAAAGGAAAAGGTGACAATAGAACAATGTTGTCACGGACGTACCGAGACATACGGACGTCCCGGCGACAGTGAGTGGCAGGAGATCTGTGAGACTGGCAACACGTGGTTTGATCTGACAGGTTTTCCTTGTGGATCAATTGGGGTCTGTAATGTTTTTGGTAATGGCCACACCTCTAACCTCCAGGTGTTGCTTATGTGGTCATTTAAGCTTCCTTATTTATAGTTGCTTCTCCCACTATGCTGTGCGGTTTATAGCTTCTGTGCCTGTGGATTGTTTGTGGTTGGATCTCGGTTCAGATTCTGGTGCTTTAATAGCCTCTTTGAAGTCAAATCTTTTCTTTCCCTTTTGTATTTTCTTTGGGTTCTATGTGTTGCAGTTCCCTATTGTTTGTATTAGACCTGAAGTAGACTCCTGTTAGTCTCTCCTTTTGGAGGAACAGGTAGTCTCGTCCCTGCCATTAGTACCAGGGTCTTGTAGGGCTAGATAGGACTCTAGGTATTCCTGCGTATGAACTCACCTACCTTTGGGGTCTGTTCATACTGGTAGTTAAGTGGGGGTTCTGATTTGCCTTTCTAGCAATCCGAATAGCAGCTATCTGTGAAATTTTTCTTGGTCTTCTAGATCTTCTATTATTCTCCACTGTTCCTGTTATCTGCCATTTTTTTTATTACATTTCGAACTAAGGAAATGACAAACTGAAAACGCTTTGCTATCTTCTTATAGCCTCTTCTTATATCTTGTCTTGCTTTGTGGGCCTCAGCCATTTAAATTTTATGAGTGTTAGGGCCCTTGCACACAAATGTATGCCCTCCGAGATATACGGTCCGCGAGCGGGCCATATGTCCCGGAACGGCATAGATCGTGCACGCGGGAGCACACAGCAACATAGATTACAATAGTCCTGCAGGCGGTCTGACGTGCACAGCATCATTGTAATCCATGATGCTGTGCGCTCCGTTGTACAAGTATGTCTCGGAGGGCATATGGTCGTGTGCAAGAGCCCGTAGGGCTTGTTCACACGAATGTGCCGTGTTTTGCGGTCCGCAAAACACGGATGCCGCACATGTGCCTTCCGCAATTTGTTGAATGGAACAGACGGCCCTTTCATTGTGTTATGATGCAGCATTATCATACTGCGATCTTTTTGTGTGGCCAAAGTGCAGCCATTGCCTTTAGCCTTTTTGACTAATGAGAAAGTCTGAGAAAACAAATCTGGAAACTGACCAACATTCATTACAACATACAATACAGAACTGTATGACTGTGTGCGAAAGAAGGAAAAAATCATCAAAACATGACAAAAATAGGACACACATAAGGCACTTCCGTGTAGAAGCAGAGCCTAAACACAGAAAAAGGATAATGGAAGAAATATGTTTAGACCTCCTTCACATGTAGTATTTTTCGGAATTTTTATGCTTGGGCTACATCTGTTGCGTTACCAAGGATTGCTGTGTAGTAGTGCAGCGTTTCAGTGGAGTCTCAGTGCGACTCGGAAGTTGCGACTGAGGTTGTCATGTAGCCGCAACCTAAAACAAAATAATGAATTTCCAGCCTCGTGTTTTAGTTATACTACTAGCAGAAGGACCCGGATTCGCACGGGTATAGTTAATCTATTTCATTTAATGTTTGTGTGTGTCGTTAAAAGATATCGACAGTATCCCCCATAAAAGTGACCTCTACAGCACCCCGCCCCCTAACATTTAACTCCACAGCCCCCCACTGCTTAACCCTGACCCCCCCACAGTGCCCCGCCTCCTTAAAATGGGATCTCCACAGCAGCCTATCCCCTTAACTTTGACTTTCACAGCAGCCTGTCCCTTTAACAGTTAGTTTCAAAGCACAGCACCCTACTCCCTTGACAGTGATCTCCTCAGGGGTACGCCCCCTTAACACTGACCTCCATAGGGGACCATCCCCTTATCTGTGACCTCCACTGTTCCCTGCCCCCGTAACAGAGACCTCCACAGCACCCGTGCCTTTAACAGTGACTGGCACAGTACTCCGCTCTGTTAACAGTAACCTCCATAGTACCCCGCTCCCTTAACAGTGACCTCACAGTACCCTGCCCCCTTAACAGTGACTTTCGCAGAGCTCGCCCCTTTAACAGTGACCTCCACAGAGCCTGCCCCTTTAACTGTGAGCTCCATAGCAGCTGCCCTTTTAATAGTGGCCCCTGTCCCCTTAACAGTGACCTCCTCAGCGCCCTGCCCCTTTAAGGCTAGGGCTACACGATGACATGTGTCGCGCAACATTTCATCGCACCAATGTCGCGCAACAATTTTTATAATGATAGGCTATAGTGTCGCACTGCGACATGCAACATGGATTTTTCTGTGACTGTCATGTCACAGTCGCAGTGCAAGACCATAGACTATCATTATAAAAATTGTCGTGCGACATCAATGTCGCAGTGTAGTTGTGAACTATGTGTCGCACGACACATGTCGTAGTGTAGCCCTAGCCTAAAGCTGACCTACAGCAGTGAAGAAAAATGGCTGGGTTGTTATGGAAACCTGGAGTAAAACTGTGTGTATGTGGAGACTAAGGGCCTGCAAGCCTCTATTGGCTGATAAGGGACATGTGACCGTGTGTATGGCAGTTGGGACATGAAGAGAAAGACTTGCAGTCTTGTATTGGCTAATGCAGGTTATTTTTTGGGAATATCTCAGGAACGGTACGTCTTAGAGAGCTGTGACCCCCACAAGATTTCTTATGAGGTAGCAAGAGATGTGTATACAAAGTTTCGTTGAAATCGATGGTTGCATTTTTGAGTGATTGCTGAACATACACACACATATATACGTCCTTCTTTATATATATAGATTAAAATTTTAATGTATATTTTCCTGCCATTTTTTAAGTCCTACAGAAAAGGCTATAAGAAAACCGCCAGTAAAAACACCATCCCTGGACCTTGATGTGCTTTGAAACATCACAAACACCAAAAGCATCACAAATAACTCAACCCAGATTTCTTAATGTCTCTGTGCCTATAATCTGTCTAAAAGTGTTTGTCAGGTTTGGCATAACTTATAAACGCCAACATATAGCATTGTATTCCTATAGACCCCCCCTTTATACGTTACATACAGATGGAGTAGAGCTAATTGTATTATTTGACAGAACTTATTGACCCAGATTTACTAATCTTGTAGATGGTATAAGCTTAGGCCTCAATCACATTTTCCACTGATGTGTGCTGTCTGAATTCTCAATAGAATGCACATGTACCCATTGAGTTTAATGTATCTGTACACACATCAGTATTTTACTGACCATAGGTCATTGGGAAAATCACAGAGACGCACTCCTTTGGTCTTTGATGCGGACCAAACATGCCCATTAAAGTCTATGGGGCACATTTACTAATGGACTTGCGACTATTTTACCCATAAAATGGTCACAAGTCCCCTTTTTTAACTGGCCGTGCAACAATATTTTGTCCCACGGCTGGTTTTATGCCATGATTGCTAGTTGGGGTGGTGGCACGTCGGGGGGCAATGCCCAGCCCCGGCAAATTTACTAACATTTACGTGTGAATGTTAGTGAAAAACTAGCTCAGTTTTTACTTTAGTAGTTTTTACCCCAGGCACAAGGACTGCCATAGATGTGCCTAATTTATGACGAAGTGCACGCTAATAGCAGTGCAAGAGGGAAACTAAGACCGTAAAAAGCCGGTCTTAGTAAATGTGCCGCTATGGGTCTGTGAAGAATCACTGATACAACTCTGATGTCATCCGTGTTTGGTCCGTTTTTCACTGACAATTTGTAGGGGATGCTCTAGAACAGGGATCAGCAACCTTTGGCACTCCAGCAGCTGTGAAACTACAACTCCCAGCATGCAAACATGCTCGGTTGTTCTCACAACTCCCATGGAGGTGAATGAAGCATTCTGGGAGTTGTTGTTTCAGAACATCTGGCGTGCGAAGGTTGCTGATCCCTGATCTAGAAATTAATTTCCTGCTGAGCAGTGTCCATGGAATATGGATGACACATGGACAGTAAAAAACAGACACACGGACCAAACACTGATACTTCATGGACATCTTCATGGATGAAATTTGTCACAGACACTTAAATAGACCTGCACCAGATTCATCACAGGGGGTCAGGCCAGAAGAAACGCCGTTCCAGGACAGTCACTTTTCTCTGACTCTATACCAACTATTGGTTGGCTTTCTGTGAGTCAGAATTTTACGCCAGAATTGTGGCAGAATTTTGAAACCCTATATGCCCCAATTTGAGCCACTTTTTAGAGAGATTTTTTGAGCAGCTACATTAGAAATCTGGGGCGTTGTGCTATCACCTTGCGGTTTCTCACTGTACTGCTCTGCAGATAAACTAGTTAGTCTTGTTATGTGGCGCGATAAGTGGGTTATGTGACCACGTAAAAGCACTAGGGACAAATTCAGCTCTGCTACATCTGTCCTTTCAGGTCATTGCTCCTTTAAGTAAAACTTATGACCCCATGTTACACCAAATATTGGTTTCAAAGATGTGGTATTTTCCCTGGTGCGGTTTGGCGCTGTCTCGCTGTTGTACACCATGGGTCCACCATGGACTAACCCCTTAAGCACTGCAGCACATTAAGTGTATCTGGGATTTCCTGACAGATAACTGTACAGTGGGATTTGTAAGGTGAAAGCCTCGGGGTTTCATGTCAGCTGAGCCCCATTCTCTCTGTATTTTTCTTTCAGATTTTATCTAAAGAAGAAACACATGGCTGCAAATTGAGCAGCGTCACAGAGCGGCTCAGGTTGTTAGTGTTTCAGGGAGAGGAGATAATGGATCCTGACCTCATTAGCACTAATCTTTATCAACAAGTCGAGGTTTTAAAGATTTCACTAGTAAAAAGAAACATTGGAGTCTGCACCTCGTTCACATGTACATAATGAGCGTGCGGAGGGGGGGCGATCACATCTCATTGTACAGTATAGTGCCGGAGAACAGGGAAGAACTGCTAATTGGATTGATGGTAGTAAAGGTAATGGCACAATATTGTTCTATATGCTGCGGAGTGCAGACTGTTGCTGCATCAGATTGCTACTTTCCTGTTAAGTTTTTGACACTTTAATCCTTTGCACCTTCACTACACTCATAACATGTTCTGGCCGCTTTTACAAACTCAGTGTTTGGTCAATGTTTGATCAGTGATTTTCATCAGTGATTATGAGCCAAAACTAAAGTATAATGGAAAGATTTGCACCTGTTCTGTGTTTTTGACCCACACTTGGTTTTGGGTCACAATTAGTGATGGAAATCATTGATCAAACACTGACTGTGTGAAAGAAGTATATATAAATATGTGTAAATTATAACACTGATTTATCTCCATTACCCAGGAGATTTTACCCAGATATTGATCACATCTTGGACTCTATGCAAATCTAAGGCCCCTTTCACACTCGCGTTCTGAGGATCCGGCAGGCACTTCCGTCTCACCGGATCCGGCAGAACGCAAGTCGCCTGAAAGCATTAGAAGACTGATCAGGATCCTGATCAGTCTTCGAAATGCTTTGAGGTTACTATGGCAGCCAGGACGCTATTAAAGTCCTGGTTGCCATAGTAGTAGTGGGGAGCAGTATACTTACAGTCCGTGCGGCTCCCGGGGCGCTTCAGAATGACGTCAGAGTGATCCATGCGATCACGTGATCCATGCGCGTGGGGCGCCCTGATGTCACTCTGAAGCGCCCCGGGAGCCGCACGGACGGTAAGTATACTGCTCCCCCGCTCCCCACTACACTTTACCATGGCAACCAGGACTTTCGCGTCCTGACTGCCATGGTAACAATTGAAAAAAAGCTGAACGTCGGATCCGGCAATGCGCCGAAACGACGTTTAGCTTAAGGCCGGATCCGGATTAATGCCTTTCAATGGGCATTAATTCCGGATCCGGCCTTGCGGCAAGTGTTCAGGATTTTTTGCCGGAGCAAAAAGCGCAGCATGCTGCGGTATTTTCTCCGGCCATAAAACGTTCTGGTCCTGAACTGAAGACTTTATCCTGATGCATCCTGAACGGATTTCTCTCCATTCAGAATGCATTGGGATAATCCTGATCAGGATTTTTCCGGCATAGAGACCCGATGACGGATCTCTATGCCGGAAAACAAAAACGCTAGTGTGAAAGAGCCCTAAAGCTGGACACAAACCTGAGACAACTGTTATCTGATAGCTATCTCTTCCAATGCATACCTGAAATCTGACGTGTCCAATCTTTATCTGATCCTTAAAAGAGCGCTGGGAGGCCACCATACACATCAGATGGTTGGCGGGTTCAGGCAATAGACATCTAACGTGTATGGCCAGCTTAAAGGGGTTGTTCATCTCCTGGGGATCTTTCGGTAGAGCTGCCCTCTTGGCCAGACCTATTGAGGGAAGCATACTTACCTGTTCCCTGCCACTGGATTCCAGCTCTTTTGCTCCCCCATTGCTGCAGTGATAACCAGCCCCCCTTGACATTACATAAGGTGGGCAGATTAATGCTGAGGCCATTCATTGGCTGCAGTGGCGTCAAACTTGATGTTGATAGTGGCAGACCCTAACACGGTCTGATACGCTTGTTCACTTATGGCTGCTGGCTCTGGGTCCAGCCTCCAGTGTTCCATGTGCTATTCAGCTGTGCCTTTCTTCCAGGTTCTGTGGATTTGTCTCTTCGGCGCACACGCTCTACCCACTCCTGAAAGGTCCATCAAGCACTCAAGTCTTCCCAGGGGCAGACTAGAAATTTAAAGTAGCCCTGGAAAGAAAATGTGGCCCCATGTTGGAGGCAGGTCCAAATTGACAGAAGTCGGAGTAACACAAGTAGGCGGGCCGGCAATACTATAATGCAGCACAAAATACCACCCCAGCAGAACCAAATACCACAGCTTAGCACAAAATACTGCTGCCCTCCCTACAGTATTGAGGACAGTGATATAGTGGAGTTCAGGAAAGCATATGCGGAAGTTGGCCAAGTGCATAAGTACCTACAGTAATGCTCCCAGCATCAGATCTTTAAGTACTATGAAGAGGGCTTGGGCGGCCCCCTGGGCGGCCCCCTGGGCATCTGCCCACTGGTAAATTTCCCTGTGGAGTCTATGGCCCTTCCGCCCATGAGTCTTTTTCAGTTAAAGGGGTTATCCCAGACTACCAAATGCCCCCCCATATGCCGGGCCCCTCACACTTAATCTACTTACCTGGCTCCCTGAACCGCCAAAGCTGCTTCTCCCCGTGCGTGGATGAAAACATCCAGTGTCAGGTGGCAGCAGCCAATGGCAGGCGGTGACTAGGACAAGCATTGCGGGTGACGCTAGGGAGGCTTGTCCCCGTCACCGCCTGCCATTGGCTGCTCCCCCCCCCCCACGATACCAAATGTTATCATCCGCGCATGGGGAGAAAAGCTACGGTGGCGCAAGGACCAGGAGCAGCATACGGAGCTGGGAGCCAGGTTAGTAGATTCAGTGTGAGGGGCCCGGCATATGGGGGGCATTTGTTATTCTCGGATAACCCCTTTAATGGCTGGGCACTGCTGGGTATTTAAGGCACCTACCCCTAGGGACGCGTGCCTGGGCTTTAGGTTTCCTAGCTTGCTAGTTACCAGGGAAGGTGTGCTGTTCTGTTTGCCTTCCTGTGTAATGACCTCTGCCAGTTTACTGACTCTGACTCTCCACTGCCTGTCCATAGCCTGTTTACCATATTGACCCTTTGCTGTCTGCCCTGGCCTCAGACTAATTTCGTGGATTTGCACAAACTCTACTTGCCCTGACCTGAGCCTGTTTTCTGACTAAGAGTATTGCCTGACAATTTGGTGCTTCACACCGGTGTGCCAGCAGCCAACCATATTTGGACTATTCCAAGAGAAGGTAATGGCCTGGTGGCTCCCTGAAGCAAAGTCAAGATACCTGCATACAGAGTGAATACCAGTTGACTGCTATGATAACGCCCTTAGGTCTAACACAATCTCGAAGCGGTTGGTTGGCACAGTGATTCCATACCCATTTCCTGTAATAATCGCCTTCTATGTGATGTCTTCTTTGTGATTTATCCCGGATCAGATGAGAAGGATAGGAAGGTGCAGTATGGTGGAGAGCTCTGTAGACCAATAAGAGAGTTTTGAAATTAACTAGAGAAGTAAGTATCCATTGTGATAACTGACAGAGGGCTCATACGTAACTATAAGTATCATACAAAAATATCTGCCAGATTCATAACGGTCTAATGTATTTACAGAATACCAGTTACCAGGCAGGACATTGTCAGTTTTCTCTCCAGACCCCTCCATACTCATTTGTCCTGAACATCGAGATGGGAGAAAACTGCAGCTTATTTCCCTTAGAAAAAATGTATTGCGCATTTCAAATCCAACAGCCGGATCCTTATCTCTCTGAACTTCTGCTGTTGTAGGAGAGTTGGGAGACCCCCATAAACATCAGATAATTGGCTGATCATGGAAATTGGGTTCTTCTGACATTTATCTATTCTGTATGGCCATCTTTATAGTCTCTCTCCTGTGCATGCCTGCTGAAAATTTAACACATTTTTGACACACACGAGAAGTGAACAGAGTATGGGCTTGGCTTGAAAAGGGTTTTGCTGCTGCTCCTGGTCCTCTCCTCTCAGGCCCAAAAATCTCAAAATGGCTAGCCATTTAGCCAATCACTAGCATAGGTGGGTCACCACTGTGGCGAGTGATCGGCTGGGGGCAGTTCAAGCCATTTCTGATGTGTCAGACAAGGACGCGGACAGGAGCAGGGATCGGAGTAGCAGCTGAGCAGCAGCAGTGGGGGATCGGTAGGATGACTAATAATTGTTGTGTTTTTTTTTACCTCCAATGTGGTTTTTAAATAAAATAATTTCAACACAAAGCCTCTTTAACATGTTGTTGCCAAATTACAAATTGCCCTCAATATTTGCTCTACTACTTTACCACGACAAAGTCTGACTGGTCACAACCAATACACAGCACAGCATACCATTTCTGGATCCCCATTCTTTTCCCTAATAGCAGATATACAAGACCAAGAGAGCGCTGGTGGCCACCCTCATAATTCTGCTGGGGTCAGTGGTGCGGAGCAAAGGACGAACACATAAAAAGCAACAGACCATGAATTAGCTTATAAATCTGTTAGATTGTGATGGAGATTGTTTCCTCCCTTATGCTAAGAGAATGGCTGCCAGACCTCTGTCTTCCCTCATTCCTGATGTTCAATTCTGTTTGAAAAGGGGAGAAATGTAGAAAAAATGCTGCAGACCTACATTTCCTGACTACAGTTCACGCTAAGGCCTCCTCCACACTATTTTTCCCCTTTGTTTTAAAGCGACACGTTTCAATTTTTATTTATAAAGTATTTTTGGTGACATTTTCTTTTATTTGTACAAGTGTTGTTGCTGGTAGTTTTGAAGTTTTATAGAGAAGCTCATGGATAATTTTGTCAGAAAAGCAACAAACATGCAACACAAATGCTACAAAAATGCCAAAAACAACGAATCACCTAAAAATGCATAAAAAAAATCAGTGGTGCAGATTCACTATTGCGAAAAGTACATTCATTCCTTCCTCCTTTTTTTCTTTCTTCCTCCTTCTCGTTCTTTCTTTCTCTCCATTTTCTCTTTTCTTTCTTTCTTTTAGGAAATCACTGGTTGAGGTGGGATCCACATTGAGACCAGCGATTGGCTCAGCAGACATTTCCTGTGTGGCGAGAGGCACCCCGCAGCAGAGACCAGCAAGTGTCGGAAGTGTCCAACGGGAAGGGGGTCATGTGACAATGTCTAGGCTAGAATTTACTCAGAAGCACACTGGAAATGTCCGTTTTCACCTGTTTAGTAGTTAAGCAAGGTCAAAGTGCTTCACATGACGTGTTCTGTGCGTGCGCCATTCTGCCGGATGCACATGGTTAAACGTTTCATCCAGTCTTTGTGAACACGCTGAAGAACCGCAGATGATACTTCTTCACAGCCCTGTAGGGTTTGCCATTTCCAGAGGCCATATTGCACAATATGCAGCATGGCCTCCACCAAATAATGCAGCCTCCCTCCCTATTAATACACATTGCAAGTCAATTTTCTACAACGGTCCAGAGTTTTGCCTCACCCTGTTTATGTGTATATATATATTTATATATATATATATATATATAATATAAATTACACTTTTGAACTCGAGTGCTGCCTGCTTGGTTGTTTTTGTGGACTGGTGAGTCTAACGTCCGTGGAGGCGTGCCCCCATTTTTTTCCCTTTTTATTTGGATTTGGATTTTTTCACAGTGCTGCTTTAACTGTTGCTTGTCTATATATATATATATATATATATATATATATAAAAAATAATGCAATAAATGGGTGCAAACTCAAAAAGGGTGAAGCATACCCTAATGAATGCACTATTAAAAAGAGCAGCACTTGAGAAAGGCTCAGGGATTGAGCCGAAACGTTGCTGCACCACAGGTGAATAAATCCACGGTTCTTACCTTTAATTCCAGAGTGCTGCTCTTTTTCCTTGTGTGTGTATATATAGATATATATTCTTACTTTATGACTAATTAATCTCAATTTATGAGCTATAAATCATTTAAAAGTCTTTTAAGGATGACTGATCCATATAATAAGATAGGACCGAGATGCCTTATGAGTCACACACCCAATAAGCCATGTGTATAAGAACCAATATTATTCCATACAAGACATCCTTACAGTTACACTTTAAGAAAAGATGATATATTCAACTTGCAGCCAACAGCAAAGTCTGATAATTAAAATGAAACACGTTATTAATTCAAAACCGAACTATGGGTCCTACAGCGAATTGCCAAACCTAATCCTGGTCCCAGGCCGAGAAAGGTTAAGAACCCCTGAATTAAACGCTAATGTAAAGCACATGTGAATGTAGTGACAAACCTCTTATCTATGCATTAACTCTTGTAACACATACGGGGCTTGCTCCGGCCAGGCGTCCACTCATTCCACTGGAAGGAGAAGAATGATGATGTTCTGTGGAAAGGAAACGGCCAATTTATCCATAATTAATGATAATTAGACGATGCACTAATCTAAATTGCAACACCGTCCTATTCTATCATGTTATCCTTACGCACTGTGTGGCCCTAGAAAATCTAAATTGCCTCTTGGACCATTATCTAGAACAGGGATCAGCAACCTTCCGCACCCCAACTGTTGTGAAACTACAATTCCCAGCATGCTCTATTCATTTCTGTGAGTTCTGAGAGGAGCAAGTATGGATGCTGGGAGTTGTAGTTTCACAACAGCTGGAGTGCCGAAGGTTGCCTACCCCTGATCTAGAACTTCAGACCTCAGCAGAGCCTTGGCGTCATACTGCAAAACAGTAGGGACTCGGTGTGCCACCATGTTAGGGGAGAACGCTTCCGAGATAAAAAATCCAACAGACAAAGCCTCCATATGAAATCAGAGGCATACAGAGGTTGAAAGGCTCAGTGCAAGTCTATGGGTAAGTATTACTGACCGCACAGCTCGTATGCAGCAGTACAGTTCCACATTATGGTCGTGTACAGAAACGCTTTCCATTACATACACTTAAAAAAAAAATGTTAAAATGCTTCTTTATTTGAATGAACTATTTTTTTTCTTACAAATCCAGACAGATTGGAAATTTTGGGAAATACTGCTGATTTATATTTTGAATATACAACCCGAAAATATTCACTTACCTAATGGCTGCTGTTGTGAGAAAAAAAAAAAACAACAACACAGGGGGCATTTATCAAATCTACTACGCCAGTTTTGTGGCATAAAAATGCTGCAAGCGATGTCTCGTGCAACATTTTCAGCATTTTTTACAATTTTTGGTTAAAGTTTTGATGAGCTTTCCTACTTTCACAAGTGGAGTCAATAGTCGGGATTACAAATTAGAACACTTTTATGTCTCATTTAGGCCTCTTGCACACAAACGTATTTTCTTTCCGTATCCGTTCCGTGTTTTTTGCGGACAGTATGCGAAACCATTCATTTCAACGGGTCCGCAAAAAAATGGAAGGTACTTCGTGTGCATTACGTTTCCGTATTTCCGTATATGCGTTATGCTAAAAGATAGAACATGTCTTATTATTGTCCGCATAACGGACAAGGATAGGACTGTTCTATTAGGGGCCAGCTGTTCCGTAAAATACGGAATGCACACAACGTCATCCGTATATGTTGCGTACCGCAAAATACATACGGTCGTGTGCAAGAGGCCTTATAATCTGAGACATTTTAAAAATTCACAAAAAAGTTCACCTGGCAACCTACTGACAGTGACGAAACCACCTCACACTTGCAAAAATTTTTATAAAACCAAGCACCAACCCCATAAATTTGACGCAGGTGCGCATAGGAACTCCAGTCTAAAAAATGCCTGAAACACACCTACAATAATAAATTCCCCCCATATACCGTATATATATATATATATAAAAATATACTTTGTATGGAAAAGCGTAGTAGACTGTGCTATTGAATACCGTAATAAAAAAAAAGTATGGCGATGCAACGTTTGTCACGCACCAGGCCCATTACAGACTATTTTTTGACATATAGATGAGAAATGTATCATTCTATGGAGCCATACTGTACTTCTGTGTCCTGCACACGCCATATTACAGAATTCTTCTCCCCCCTAGAAGGAGCCATACAGCGTCACAGCATGTAATAGAAATTTGGTAGAAAAAACCTAAAGAAACATACAGAAATGAAGCGTTAAATAGAAATGGCTAAAACTCCGGTGTCTAGAATGAGAAGGCTGTAACGGTATATTCAGATGTAGCCAACATGTCACATTTTTGTACCGCGACTACCACAAATCTGCCTTAAAATGCTGCGGTTTTTCCATAAGTTGCAGTGAAAGAATGCAACATGACTGCTATGTCTGAATATGAACTAACATACAAGCTTGAAGCCACTGTAAATCTATAGTACAGTATAAACAGCCTTTTTTGTTTTTACGCCAGTTGTTATTATCAGCAGCCACACTTTTATAAATCTATATAAGAAAGGGTCATTCATTCCAAGATCCATATGTACAGCATATAAGTGATGGGTGACAATGACATCGTGTGCACTCAGGTGGTTTCAGTGATGTGAGATGGGAGTAAGGCTTCGTTCACACAGTCAGTGTTCGGTAAGTGATTTATATCAGTGATTGCGGCTCAAACACAAAACAGGTGCAGATCTTTCCCTTATACTTTATATCTGTGGAGGCTCCAATCCTGATTTTGGCCCACAATCACTGATGGAAAAAACTGACCGAACACTGACGTGTGAATGAGGCATAATGTGGGATACTGTGACGCTTAGTGCCTCTGCAAACCATCAGTGAGTCAACAGTGACACCCGGTGGATAATATGGAGAAGACACTGCAATTAGGTGAAGTAAAATACAAGCCCTCACCCAATGTAACAAAGATGTTGTGAACCAAAGGTGTAATTACAGCATGACTCTCCAGGAGACAGCTCTACCTGTGTTGTGAAACCACATTCTGGGAATGCTGGGAGTTGTAGTATTTGCAACAGCTGAAGAGCCACAAGTTAGGCTACTTTCACACTCCACTACGGAATTAAACGGATCAGTTTTGATTTTGCACATCAGGAGGCATCCGTTCCGTTAGGATGTGGTTGTGTAAAATCAAAACAGAAAAAACGAATCCGTCACTAAATACATTGAAAATCAATGTGTGATGGATCCGGGTTTTTAGGAGCCTAAAAAAACGGATTCATCACCCATTGGTTTATATTGTTTTCAGTGCTGGATCCGTTTTTATAACCAGGCACAAAACCGCAGCTTGCAGCGGTTTTGTGTCCGGTCACAAACCGTAATGCTGCCGGAACGGAAGACATCCTGATGCATCATGAACGGATCTCTTTCCATTCAGAATGCATGAGGACTAAACGAAAACTTTTTTTTTCCGGTATTGAGATTCTTTTTTCGCATCTTAATACCGGAAAACAACAACTCAAGTGTGAAAGTAGCCTTAGAGACCATAGTAAGTTCACTAGTTTCTGTGAAGCACCACTACTGCACTGCAACAAAATATCACCTTTAGCGCTTGTTCACACAAACGTTTTTTGCGTTCCATTCATTTCAATGGGTCCGCAAAAAAAAAACAGAATGTACTCTGTATGCATTCAGTTTCTGTTCTGCTACATTTTGAGTCACGTCCTATTATTGCTAGCAAATCACGTTCCGTGGCTCCATTCAAGTCAATGGGGCTGTAAAAAAAAACGGAATGCATACGGAATGTATCCGTATGTCTTCTGTATCCGTTCCGTTTGGTGAAAGCATCTATTGAAAATGTTATGCCCAGCCCAATTTTTCAATGTACTTACTGCTAAAACATTATTATATGCTTCAGTTTCTGCAAAAAACATCACAAACGGAAACCATATGGAAACAGAAACACTACTGTAACCAAAAACGTATCGTGTGAACGAGCGCTTAATGGGCTGTGGGCTGTCGGCCTATATATATATGCAGCGTCCCACTGCAGCGGTACACTGCAAAAAGTGGTGTAAGGCCCCTTTCACACGGGCGAGTTTTCCGCGCGGGTGCAATGCGTGAGGAGGACGCATTGCACCCGCACTGAATCCGGACCCATTCATTTCTATGGGGCTGTGCACATGAGCGGTGATTTTCACGCATCACTTCTGCGTTGCGTGAAAATCGCAGCATGTTCTATATTCTGCGTTTTCACGCAACGCAGGCCCCATAGAAGTGAATGGGGATGCGGAAAATCGCAAGCAGCCGCAACTAAGTGCGGATGCGTTGCGATTTTCCCGCATTGTTGCTTAGCAACGGGACCCAATCTCTATTATTTCCCTTATAACATGGTTATAAGGGGAAATAATAGCATTCTTAATAAAGAATGCTGTGTAAAATGAAGAGGAAGGGGTTAAAAATAATAAAGTTAACTTACCTTAGCCACTTGATCGCGTAGTCGCGATCTGTCCTCTCTTTCCCTGCAGCATCGATGATCTAAAGGACCTGTGATGACGTCACATCACATGGCTCAATCACCTGCTCCATCACTATGGTGATGGAGCATGTGATTGGTCCATGTGACCATGTGACATCATCCAAGGTCCTAATCACTATCCTCAGGCTGTGGCTAGTGCTTAGGACCTTGGATGATGTCACGTGGTCACATGGACCAATCACATGCTCCATCACCATAGTGATGGAGCAGGTGATTGGGCCATGTGATGCTGTGACATCATTACAGGTCCTTTTCATCTTTCAAGCTAACAGGGAGGAGGCCGGGCTTCGCGATCAAATGGACCAGGTAAGTTAAGATTAGTTTATTATTTTTAACCCATTCTGCACCTGTTTAAACATTAGGGAGATGGCCAAGGGTATTATTTTACATTATAACTATGTTATAATGTGAAATAATACCAGCGGGACAATTTCTGACCCAAACATGCACTTCTGTGAAGAAGTGCAGGTTCGGGTCTGGGTACCAAAAGTGCCGATTTTTCTCCCGCGCGTGCAAAACGCATGACAGCGCTTTGCACTCGCAGGGAAAAATCGCGGCGATTCCCGCAACGCACCCGCACTGTTTGACGGAGTGCACCCGCA
The DNA here is from genome assembly GCA_033119425.1 of Bufotes viridis. Lineage (NCBI taxonomy): Eukaryota > Metazoa > Chordata > Amphibia > Anura > Bufonidae > Bufotes > Bufotes viridis. The sequence goes on along the minus strand of CM065592.1, from coordinate 86,148,298 downwards.
ACGCCCGTCTGAAAGAGGCCTAAAGCTGTGCTTTCATGCAATGACTGCAATCAGGGGTCAAGTCCTGGGAAAAAAAGTGTGGGAACTCACGCAAGTGCCTCCGCATGATGTCACAGCGCGCGGCGTTCGCAAAGGGCAGAGGCGGTCGGCTGGAGCAAGTACTGTATTTTTTGCCCTATTAGACACACCGGCCCATAAGACACACCTAGGTTTTAGAGGGGGACAATAAGAAAAAAATAATTTTACCCAAAAAAAACTGGGAAAAGTAGTGACTCGAGTATAAGCCGAGGTGGAAATGGATGTCACTGTTATGGGGGATCTGTGGATGACGCACTGTTATGGGGGATCTGTGGATGACGCACTGTTATGGGGGGATCTGTGGATGACGCACTGTTATGGGGGATCTGTGGATGACGCACTGTTATGGGGGGATCTGTGGATGACACTGTTATGAGGGATCTATGGATGACACACTGTTATGGAGGACCTGTGGATGACACACTGTTATGGGGGGATCTGTGGATGACGCACTGTTATGGGGGATCTGTGGATGACACTGTTATGGGGATCTGTGGATGACACTGTTATGGGGGATCTGTGGAGGACACTGTTATGGGGGATCTGTGGATGACGCACTGTTATGGGGGATCTGTGGATGACACTGTTATGGGAAGGGGGATGTGATGGCACTTATGGGATGAGGGGATGTGGATGACACTGTTATGGGATGGGGGCTGTGGATGGCACTTATGGGATGGGGGCTGTGGATGGCATCCACAGATCCCCATCCTATAACAGTGCCATCCACATCCCCCATCCCATAACAGTGCCATCCACATCCCCCATCCCATAACAGTGCCATCCACATCCCCTCATCCCATAACAGTGCCATCCACATCCCCCCATCCCATAACAGTGCCATCCACATCCCCCCCATCCCCCCATTACCGCTCTGTACCTCATCACATGCGGCAGTCGGGCAGTGAATACTTCAGGCCGGGCGGGAGAGCGAGCGCAGTGTGACTGACGTCACGTGCCTGCGCCGCCTGCTTCATTCATAAAGCAGGCCGGGCAGGCACGTGACATCAGGAAGTCACGCTGCTCTCGTCCGCCCGGCCTGAGTACAGAGGGGGGAAAGCGCTTCCTGGTTTCGCCCTGAAAGGGAACGGCGTTCCTGCCATGAAAAAAGTGCAGGAACGCCGTTCCCACGCGTTCCCCCTCGACTCGACCCCTGACTGCAATTCATATTTGTGCTAATTAAAGAGTTAATAGGCTGTATTTAAATTCACTAGTAGATGGAGCTGTTGTCACTTTCTCTATATAGAGAGAAGGGGCTCGGACAGATAAATCCGTGTTCAGTGAGTGCGAATCTAAGAGCAGAGAGGAGTGAGCACTAGGTCCGGGAGCTGAGAGAAAAGCCAGCCCTTGGATAGGCAACCAGGCCGATGTGGCAGATGATTGTCGGGAGGGAAGAGTTCCTCCTGGCAATCGCCTGCTCGCTAGCTGCAATTGCTATGCCATCGCTCGTCCCCATGCTTTATAGTGGTTTGCTGGTGGCAGATCGTTATTAGACACCACGATCTGCCGCCTGCAAAAGATAATTTTTGTAACATGTCAAAAGATTTGGAATACAGGCTTAAAGGGGTATTCTCATCTCAGACAATGGGGGCATATCGCTAGGATATGCCCCCATTGTCTTATAGGTGCGGGTCCCACTGCCACTCTACCACTTTTGGGGTTCTGTTCTAGAGGGTCCCAGTGATATGCCCCCATTGTCTGAGATGAGACAACCCCTTTAAGTCTCCAGCCAGGTGTCGAAGTGATTAAAGTCTTACATTGTCCGGACACATCCTTGGAGCAGATTGGCCATCTGCATAAGAGAATATCCACATCCTGCAGAGGAGATTGTGGAAGTGTACATTGTAAGGCCTCTTTCACACTTGCGTTCTGAGGATCCGGCAGGCACTTCCGTCCCACCGGATCCGTCAGAACGCAAGTCGCCTGAAAGCATTAGAAGACTGATCAGGATCCTGATCAGTCTTCGAAATGCTTTCAGGTTACTATGGCAGCCAGGACGCTATTAAAGTCCTGGTTGCCATAGTAGTAGTGGGGAGCGGTATACTTACAGTCCGTGGGGCTCCCAGGGCGCTCCAGAATGACGTCAGAGCGCCCCATGCGCATGGATCACGTCAACAGAACTGCCCGACGGATCCGTTAAAACGTTTGAAAATGGATTTCATTTGCAAACGGATTCGTTTGCAGATCCGTTTGACAATTGTATTGAAATAACAGATCCGTATTTCCGTTGTCATCCATAAAAACGGATCCGTTATTTATTATTTTACCATTTTTAAAGGTCTGCGCATGCGTAGAGTGGAAGAACGGATCCGTTAATGCGTCAATTTTCAATGTCGGATCCGCCCTTAATACATTTTAATGGAAATTAATGGCAGATCCGTCATTCCGTCAATTGTTTCTGCATTTTTGGACGGAGATAAAAATACAACATGCTGCGCTTTTATCTGCGTCCAAAAAACGTGAAAGGACTGAACTGAAGACAAACTGATGCAAACTGAATGGATTGCTTTCCATTCAGAATCCATTAGGATAAAACCGATCAGTTTTTTTCCGTTATTGAGCCCGAGGACGGAACCCAATGACGGAACACTTTGACGCTAGTGTGAAAGTACCCTAACTCACAAGGTGAACGCCGTAAAAAAAAACACTTCCAGAATTGCTGTTTTCATTTATCCTGCGTCTCAAAAAATTGAATAAAAAGGGATAAAAACAAGTCTTATGTCTTCAAAATACCAATTCCCACTAAAGCAAGGCCTCACACAGCTACCGTGGCAGAAAAGTAAAAATGTTATGGGTCTTTAAGCGCGGAAACGTAAAAACTCTACCTTTTTTTAACCAACGGTATCACACCATTTTCTTCTGCTATTTTTGCGCGATTGTTATGTGTTTTTCAGTACATGCTTTTTAAAGATATTAGCTTGAGGTCTAGGGGGGTTTGAGGAGCAGCACACGTCTGCTTTTCCACTTATGTTGTGTTTTTCAGTTGTTTTCAATACACTTTGCTATAGGGGGTAAAAAAAATATTAAAAATGTGTTAAAAAAAAAAAAGCCAGCAAAGAAATGCCATAAAAATGCATGCAACAATGCATTTTTCTTTGCCAAGATAAAAAAAAAGTCATAAAACAAAATCTGCATTAAAGTAGTCAAACATAAAAGAAAAACTATATAAATTTGGTGGCGCGGAAATCGCAATGACCTGCAGAATAGTTAACAAGCCATTTAACTGCACAGTGTACGCAATAAAAACTACATTATGTGTAACCCAAATAAAGTTATAACTGGTGTAAGGCAGGAGTGAAATAAGGGGTTAAAGGGTCTTCTCACACGCAGCCAAATTCTTCCCAGCCTGGATTTGTGGGCGTGGCTATTGTTTTTTTAAGGCCGGTCATGTGACTCTTATTTTTTCCCTGAAAAGGTTTCTAATACAAGGCAAAAATGATTAAAACCTGTCACCCAATTACAATAGCAACATAATAATGACACCGAGGTCTGTGACAAACACAAAGAGGACGCGGAGCTGTCCCTAACCTTACGGCTGACCTCTGTGCCCAACTGCGCATGCGCACAGAGAACCTTCCTTGGGCGAACTACAGTTCCCGAAGCTCTTTGTGGCAGGCGGATGTGTCAGTGTGGACATGGCTGCCCGCATAGCATGGCTTGTGCGGAGGATTCGCCCGCAGAGGGTGACCGGTCACCGAAGCTTCTGTGCCGGAGGTGAGCAGAAGGAGCGGCCGGTGCCAGGATGGGTATTGTCGGTGACTTGCTGTGGTTTTCTCCCTGCCCAGCAGGACAGATTTATTAGGTGACTTAGAGGGGTAGCCTACTAGTCTGAGAGCAGTCACTAATATTATAACCCACAGAGAAATAGTAAAAAAAAAACAACTTTTAAATTCTGCTTTGGTTCCACGCTGCAGTCTGACAACCAGGTCACAGAGATGTCATCTGCAGCCGGCGTCACTTTTTGTCACACCAGAGCATGGCTGACTGTAGAGGTAAAAGGCTATGTTCACACGGTGGGGATTCATGTGACTTCTTGCCACAGTTTCCATGGTGGGTACCACATGTAGATTAGCCCCATGTTTCTAGTGGATATATCCGTAGTATACACATACCCGTCACACGTGGCAGATGTTTCTGGTGGATATATATGTAGTATACACATACCCGTCACACGTGGCAGATGTTTCTGGTGGATATATATGTAGTATACACATACCCGTCACACGTGGCAGATGTTTCTGGTGGATATATATGTAGTATACACATACCCGTCACACGTGGCAGATGTTTCTGGTGGATATATATGTAGTATACACATACCCGTCACATGTGGCAGATGTTTCCGGTGGATATATATGTAGTATACACATACCCGTCACATGTGGCAGATGTTTCCAGTACCTATATCTATAGTATACACATACCCATCACATGTGGCAGATGTTTCCAGTACCTATATCTATAGTATACACATACCCGTCACACGTGACAGATGTTTTCCGTGGATATATCCATAGTGTACACATACCTGTCACACATGGCAGATGTGTGCAGTGGGTATATCTGTAGTATACACATACCTGTTACACGTGGCAGATGTTTCCAGTAGCTATATCTATAGTGTTCACATACCTGTCACACGTGGCAGATGTTTTCCGTGGATATATCTATAGTATACACATACCGGTCACGTGGCAGATGTTTCCAGTGGATATATCTGTAGTATACACATACCGGTCAGACGTGGCAGATGTTTCTGGTGGATATATCTGTAGTATACACGTACCCGTCACACGTGGCAGATGTTTCCAGTGGGTATATCCATAGTGTTCACATACCCATCACACGTGGCAGATTTTTCCAGTGGGTATATCTGTAGTATACACATACCCATCACACGTGGCAGATGTGTGGAGTGGGTATATCTGTAGTATACACATACCCATCATACGTGGCAGATGTTTGCAGTGGATATATCTGTAGTATACACATACCCGTCTCACGTGGCAGACGTTTTTCGGTGGATAGATCTATAGTATACACATACCCGTCACACGTGGCAGATGTTTCCGTGGATATATCTCTAGTATACACATACCCGTCACACGTGGCAGATGTTTGCAGTAGATATATCTATAGTATACACGTACCCGTCACACGTGGCAGATGTGTGCAGTGGGTATATCTATAGTATACACAAACCAGTCACACGTGGCAGATGTTTGCAGTGGATATATCTGTAGTATACACATACCCGTCACACGTGGCAGACGTTTCCAGTGGATATATCTGTAGTATTTACATACCCGTCACATGTGGCAGGTGCTTCCGGTATATATATCTATAGTATACACATACCTGTCACACGTGGCAGGTGTTTCCGGTGGAAAGATTCAAGCAGCACTCCACATATCCTTTCATAGGCAACGTCTCTCTGTTAGGTACCGGAGCTTCGGTCCTAGGTTGGTGCAAGCAGATAGGAACTCAGACCAAGGTCCCAAGCAACTGTAAAAAAGAAAATCTGCAGCACTCCTCAAGTTCCTTATCAATCCAAAGGTTTATTCACAGGCAGCAAGTACAGGCGACGTTTCGACCCGCAAGTCTTTATCAAGCCATAACACATAAAACAATGACACCCTTTAAATATCCCCCAGTGCAATTCGATTGGTGCAGACATACATAATTAAAAGCAATCGCCAATTGAATACGTGTACCTGGTTCCACATGTTTCTCCGGTCAGGTGTGGGCATGATCGTGGCGTACCGGAAGTGACACTGCGCAGGTGTCACTATATTTTAAGATAGGTGACGCCCCAAGGGCCGGCCCATCCAATCAGAAGGAGAGCATGTCCGTAGCGTCATCAGTTGCTATAATGGTGGAAAGACTGATACCCTCCAATGGAAAAAAACCCATCTAGTGACGTCACTGGTTGCCAGGTAAAAAGGGAGTATTATCATCCTAGCCATCCGGCTGGATTCCCACAGTTTTACGCTAAACACACCTATATTACCTTACTCCAGAATCAGTCGGGATTCAACTCAGATCCTTCTCAGTATTTATCAAGTGTATCGCAAAATTAGAGTGCGATCATGTGACTTAGTCACATGACCTATCACCAGGCAACCGGACTGTTTGTACATGCGTCACAAAGGTCCTAGACCAAAAGAGGGGAAAAGAATACACCACCAAAATAGTTCTCCCAATATTGCCAATTGTATTTTATTCATATTAATTAATAAATCGCCACGGTGGACAAAGAAGTTGTTCATTCTTGCATACTTTCTGTCTAGGTATCGCCACATAATACCCACACTTGAACACTGGATCCACATAGGACACGCATGATCTCTACAATTCAAGAGAAACAAAACAAAAATTAGCGAATGCAAATAAAACCAAATCACAACACAATAAATGTTGGGCACATTTCTTATATGAAGTTATACAACGGATGAAGAAAGATCGCAATATGTAGCTCAAAGAAAAATATGTAATCCAAAGTCCCTATTTAATCCCCTAGGCTCTAAAGTATCCAGCCTGTGGATCCATTTCAATTCCAGTTTTTTGAGCATAGTCGCACGGTCACCACCCCTACGGGGTTGTGGTACCCCATCAATGATGCGAAATTTCAACTGTGACACACTATGTCTAAATTTAAAGAAGTGCTCAGGAACAGGGAGTTCAAGGGCCTTGCAGCGTATTTTAGATTTATGTTGAGTAAGCCTCCTTTTGACCTCCTGTGTGGTCTCACCCACATACAGGAGGCCACAGGGACATTGGAGAACATATATCACATAGGAGGAACAACAAGTGTAGTTACTCCCAATGCGATAACGCACCCCTGTACGTGGGTGAGTGAAGGAGTCCCCTTTGATCATACTATTACAGTGGCAACAGTTAAGGCATGGGTAACACCCTGAGCGTGTAGTTATCAGTAATTGTCAGTGATGTCGCCGTGTATCGCCATCTTGACCATGATCCGAAATTTGAATTTATGCGTAGGATTAAACTATTGGTCGATGACGCATATGCGGAGGACATCATCGATGAGGCCCTTCACGATTACTTGATAGAGAAGCACCCGGTGGCCCCGGTGATTTATACCCTGCCCAAAATACACAAGGACAGGGATAATCCACCGGGGCGCCCAATAGTTTCTGGCATGAATTCTATATTTTCTCCCATTGCAATTTTTTTGGACAAGGTACTGCAGGAATTTGCTATTAACACCAAATCATATGTGAGGGATACTACCCACTTTTTGGAACGGCTTACAGACCTCCAATTTGCAGAGGGTGACATTCTCGTATCCTTTGACGTGGTTGGCCTCTACACGAGTATTGACCACGACAAAGGTCTACGAGCAGTACAGCATGTTCTTCAGACTTCTGACTATACTCTACGTAGTTCACAATTCATCCTGTCATTGCTAGAGGTTGTACTTACCTGTAATTACTTTATGTTCAAAAATGATTTTTTTGTTCAATGTAGGGGGACCGCGATGAGGTCCAATGTGGCCCCGTCGTATGCGAACATTTATATGGCAGTATTCGAGGAGACATTTATATATCCATCCAGCCCCTTCCAATTTGTGAGGGGCTGGATGAGATATATAGATGATATCTTCTTCGTCTGGAGTGCCTCCGAAACACAGTTGATGAACTTTCTGTCCCAGGTGAACATGGTTTATGAGGAACTTCAGTTCACTATGGTTTGTTCCTCTGAAAAACTACAATTTTTGGACACTGTTGTTTATCCAACGGCCGGTGGCCTACAAACCAATCTTTTTGTAAAACCTACTGATAGGAACAGCATCCTGCATTTTCAAAGTTTCCACCCTAGGCGAATGGTTGAATCCTTGCCATTTAGTCAGCTTCTGAGGGTACGTAGGATAGTTAGTGAGGACACTAATGTTGAAAGTGGACTGGTCACGATGGGACAGAAATTCATACAAAGGGGTTATCCATCTTCCTTAGTTAAGAGGCATCTTGAACATACTAAAAGATTGGAACGACAGGATCTATTGGGACCCAGGGGTGCTAAAAGGGTTCAGAAAAGAATTCCCTTAGTCACGAGCTATACTGGTTATAGCAATAAAATTGCTACTATTGTACGAAAAAACTGGGGTTTACTTAAACAAGCTTTCCCGAACGTGCCCGAATTCCAGGTACCGCCACTCCTGTCATATAAAAGAACATCGAATTTGAAAGATAGATTGGTTCATGCCGATCAGAATGGCAGACAGGGGATAACTACACGCTCAGGGTGTTACCCATGCCTTAACTGTTGCCACTGTAATAGTATGATCAAAGGGGACTCCTTCACTCACCCACGTACAGGGGTGCGTTATCGCATTGGGAGTAACTACACTTGCTGTTCCTCCTATGTGATATATGTTCTCCAATGTCCCTGTGGCCTCCTGTATGTGGGTGAGACCACACAGGAGGTTAAAAGGAGGCTTACTCAACATAAATCTAAAATACGCTGTGAGGCCCTTGAACTCCCTGTCCCTGAGCACTTCTTTAAATTTAGACATAGTGTGTCACAGTTGAAATTTCGCATCATTGATGGGGTACCACAACCCCGTAGGGGTGGTGACCGTGCGACTATGCTCAAAAAACTGGAATTGAAATGGATCCACAGGCTGGATACTTTAGAGCCTAGGGGATTAAATAGGGACTTTGGATTACATATTTTTCTTTGAGCTACATATTGCGATCTTTCTTCATCCGTTGTATAACTTCATATAAGAAATGTGCCCAACATTTATTGTGTTGTGATTTGGTTTTATTTGCATTCGCTAATTTTTGTTTTGTTTCTCTTGAATTGTAGAGATCATGCGTGTCCTATGTGGATCCAGTGTTCAAGTGTGGGTATTATGTGGCGATACCTAGACAGAAAGTATGCAAGAATGAACAACTTCTTTGTCCACCGTGGCGATTTATTAATTAATATGAATAAAATACAATTGGCAATATTGGGAGAACTATTTTGGTGGTGTATTCTTTTCCCCTCTTTTGGTCTAGGACCTTTGTGACGCATGTACAAACAGTCCGGTTGCCTGGTGATAGGTCATGTGACTAAGTCACATGATCGCACTCTAATTTTGCGATACACTTGATAAATACTGAGAAGGATCTGAGTTGAATCCCGACTGATTCTGGAGTAAGGTAATATAGGTGTGTTTAGCGTAAAACTGTGGGAATCCAGCCGGATGGCTAGGATGATAATACTCCCTTTTACCTGGCAACCAGTGACGTCACTAGATGGGTTTTTTCCATTGGAGGGTATCAGTCTTTCCACCATTATAGCAACTGATGACGCTACGGACATGCTCTCCTTCTGATTGGATGGGCCGGCCCTTGGGGCGTCACCTATCTTAAAATATAGTGACACCTGCGCAGTGTCACTTCCGGTACGCCACGATCATGCCCACACCTGACCGGAGAAACATGTGGAACCAGGTACACGTATTCAATTGGCGATTGCTTTTAATTATGTATGTCTGCACCAATCGAATTGCACTGGGGGATATTTAAAGGGTGTCATTGTTTTATGTGTTATGGCTTGATAAAGACTTGCGGGTCGAAACGTCGCCTGTACTTGCTGCCTGTGAATAAACCTTTGGATTGATAAGGAACTTGAGGAGTGCTGCAGATTTTCTTTTTTACAGGTGTTTCCGGTGGATATATCTATAGTATACACAAACCAGTCACACGTGGCAGATGTTTTCCGTTGATATATCTGTAGTATACACATACCCATCACACGTGGCAGGTGCTTCCGGTATATATATCTATAGTATACACATACCAGTCACACGTGGCAGGTGTTTCTGTGACTAGGTATCAGCTCCGTGCATCTGAATGGGTTGTTTCTGCAGCGCGTGCATCGATTTCTGCAAACCTCATTCAGGTGAATGGAACAGTCGCAGAAAGTTTTGCAACAATTCTGCTGCGTGTGAATTCCCCTTTCTAGGGGTCATCAGGGCCGGCGCGTCCTATAGGCTGACTAGGCAGCTGCGTAGAGCGCCCCTTGGGAAGGGGCGCTGCTAGGAGCGCCGGCCCCCCTCATGCTCTATATTGAGCCTCTGGCAGCTGCACCACTGCCCGGGCTGGCGCGTCCATGAGGGTGCACCGCCTGGGCGCAGCATGAAGAGAGGGACTGACAGGAGGGAAGCGTTCAGCGCTCCCTCCTGTCACTCCCTCATTGTAGCGTGGCCGAGCCCTGTATGGTCCGCGGTACAGGAGCATCTGTCTCCTGTACCCGGCCGGACTGACAGGAAGTGCCCACACAGTGTGCACTTCCTGTCAGTCCGCCCGGCACAGGAAACTAAAGCTCCTGTACCCGTGGACCATACAGAGCTCGGCCACACTACACCAGATGTAGGGGGGAATGGGAAAGAGAAAGACATTTGGGGAGTGGGGCGGGGAACAGAATGACATCGGGGGGAATGACAAGAGGGGAAGAGAATGACTTATGGGGGGTAGAGAATGACATGGGGGGGGTAGAGAATGACATGGATGGGGGGGTAGAGAATGACATGGATGGGGGGGTAGAGAATGACATGGGGGGGGTAGAGAATGACATGGATGGGGGGGGTAGAGAATGACATGGATGGGGGGGGTAGAGAATGACATGGGGGGGGGGAGAGAATGGCATGGAAGGGAAGAGAATGATATGGGGGGGGGGGGGGAGAGAGAACTGACGTTAGTTAAAGGGGTTCTGCAGTTAATTTAAACTGATCGGCAGGGGTCCGACACCCGGGACCCCCGCCGATCAGCTGTTTGAGAAGGCAGCGGCGCTGGCAGTAGAGCCTCGGCCTTCTCGCTGTTTACCGCAGGCGCAGTGACGTCACGACTAGTATCACTGGCCTTGGCGGGGTTAAGCTCTGTTCACTTGAATGAAGCTTAGCCCCACCCAGGCCAATGATACTAGTCGTGATGTCACTGCGAGAAGGCTAAGGCGCTACTGCCAGCGCCGCTGCCTTCTCAAACAGCTAATTGGCGGGGGTCCCGGGTTTAGGACCCCTGCCGATCAGTTTAAATCAGGGGTGCACAACCTTTTCTGGTTGGGGGCCACATTGTCAGCCTGAACCAATTCCAAGGGCCGAAAATAAAACTTAAAGGAGTATTACCAACTATAATACTGTATTTTTGGCATATTGAACATACAGTATATACTATAAATGTCTAGTTACACTTCTAGGACTCCCATCTAATAGGAGAATACATGAAAGATACATGTAAGAAGCCATAAGACATAGACCTACATGTCTTTTACCAGATGTTTGTGCACCCCTGGTTTAAATAAACTGCAGAACCCCTTTAATATGGCAGATCATATGGGTGTGGCATTGTGATGTCACATGGGGGGGGGGCGGTGTCAAACTTTTCTTTTGCCTAGGGCGGCAAAAATCCTTGCACCGGCCCTGGCGGTCATCATATGACAGAGGCGTGATCACGTCACGTGACTAGGGTCCACAATCTCAGGACGTGATGTCACATTTGTCACCACCTATCCTTCCTAGTGGTTCAGAGCTACAATATGTCACCCGCACATGCTGTCCCCCTGTACAGGCTCGGTGCAGTGGTTGTGCGGTGTGTATGGACTCCGGTTACCGCCATGTGAATTGCCACTTGTGTGGTTGGTGATGGGCGCGGTTTAATAGTTTTTCCTTTCACCTTGTGCCAGCTCCCAGCTCTTCCGCCAGGCCTGCCAGCTTCACAGACCCCGATGTGCAGAGCATCCTGAAGAAGATCACCGGCCTTAACCTGGAGAAAGTATTCCAGCCCATCAAACAGGAATCCAAGCCCCCCACATACAAGCTAATGACGCAGCAGCAGTACGAAGAGGTACGGGGAGTACCCACTAGTTTAAAGGGGTTTTTTGAGTTTTTTATATTGATGGCGTATCCTCAGGATAGCTCATCCCTATCTGATTGGTGGGGTCCGACTCCCAGCACCATCACTGATCATCTGTTGGAAGAGTGCGGGGTGCCCCGGTGAGCGCTGTGGCCTCTACCTATGTCAGTGACGTCACATGGCTGAGCTGCAGTACCAAGCAAAGCCACTATTCCATGGACAGCGCTCAGTAGGCTGTGAGGAGGCCGCGGCGCTCACCGGTCTCTTCAAACAGCTTATCGACGGGAATGCTGGGAGTCGGACCCCCGCCAATATGATATCGATGGCCCATCCCGACAAGAAGTCATCAATATTTAAAACGTAGAAAACACCTTTAATGGTTGTTTCTAGCAAATAATCACTCTCCTGTTCCCTACTTAGGCGCTAATTTATCATAGACTGGTGGCGTACCCTGCACTGTCGGCGGCCGCACCCAATTTATAATGAGGAGTACACCTAGTTATAAATTACACGCAACTTTCAGCAGTCAGCGCACCTGAACTGAAATCTGTGCCAACCCCTGACTGGTGTAGATTTCAAGGCGTTTCCTCAGGATAGATCATCAGTATCTGATCGGTGAGGGTCCGACACCTGGGACTCCCGCCGATCAGCTGGTTGAGAAGGCATCGGCGCACCTGTGGACGCCGCGGCCTTCTCTGTGCTTACCAAGCACAGCGCTGTAATCGTGCTCAGCCCCATTGAAGTGAATGGGGCTGAGATGTGATACCAAGCACAGCCTCTACCTGTTATATTTATTTTATATTGTTTTGTTTAATTTTTTTTACTGTTACTTTTGCATTAGGCAGTTAGCCATGACAGCCCTGGGAACTTTTGCAAGGCCCTAGGCTTTGATGGCAACCAATAGGACACCTGCGATTTCACCACAGGGTCTCTGATCGAAGGACGGAGGGAGCTCCCTCACTCCCTCTGTCTAACCCCTCAGATATTGCAGTTGCTATTGACTGCAGAATCTGAGGGGTTAAATGACTTGGATCAGTGCCCATGTAAGAGCTGGCTTCGCTTAGCAAGCTGTTGCTAGAGACAAAATACTTTCATCCAAATACAAATGAGCAGTTAAGTGCACTGAGGGTGGACCCAAGTCACTCTGTGCACCCTTGGTCCTCCTGCTTCCTCTGCCAGCCCTTCCCTCACCTTCTTGATTGACCGGCCCAGGAGAGATGACTATGCAGGAAGGGTCTGTCAGAGGAAGCAGGAGGAGCAAGAGTTCACAGAGTGGCTTGGACCCACCCCCAGTGCACTGCTAATTTGCATATGGATGAACCGGGTTCCGCTGTACATGGTGGGGGGCGTGGTTCTTTCGTACCGCTACAGATCTGATACTGTTGACCTATCCTAAGGATAATTCATGAGTTACTTTTCCTGGATAACCCCTTTAACAGGTCAGTTTTACCGCATAGGGAATGACTCACAAAGCAAACCCATAAAACAGTGGCGGAATCATCGTTTTTTCGGTTCCATCACATATGGCTGGAGTGTTTTTTTGCCAACATTTATGCCGAACATGGCGTAATGCTGGCCGTGTGACTAAATATTGTTGCATGGCCGGTTAAAAAAGAAATTTGCAACAATTTTTATGTCTAAAATAGTTGCAAGTCCCTTAATAAATGACCCCTATTGTGCCTGGTGTAATGGAATTTCCTGGTGACCGACTCCCTTTCTATTGATTTGGATGGCCGGCATATGGTGCGGCTGCTGTGGTGGATTGCCAGGACTGCTGGAGCTTTGTAGTCATAGGATTTTTATCATAAAATGTCACCCACTGTTAGACCAGGACCACATGTGTTCCGTGTAATATGATGAAGTGTTGCTCCACAGGCCCTCCAGAAAGCAGTCATTGCTGCTCAGCAGTACCTGGAGATGCCGCCTATGCCTGACGAGCGGGAGCCGATAGATGAAACACTGGCTGTGGACAAGATCCTTGATGGCACAGATACCGCAAAATTTGTGTTTACAGACATCACCTATAGCACCCCACACCGGGTGAGTATTCTCAGGAGCCAGCACTATGAACACTTAGTACTTCTAGGGCACTGAATGTCATGTTTTCTGTGGTACATAGGAAAGGTTTATTGTTGTAAGAGAGCCAAATGGTGTCTTGAGGAAAGCCACATGGGAGGAGAGAGACCGAATGATCCAGGTATATTTCCCTCGTCAAGGTCGCAAAATGGTTCCACCACCAGTCTTTAGAGAGGAGAACATGAAGGTAAAGATGTCTGGATGTTACCTCAAGGATCTCCTCCGCATGTTACAAGTGGCCAATGACCTGTCTTTTGTCTCTCCAGCTTTTGTTTCAGCAAGACCGACACGAGGAGCTTCTAAACCGCTGCCTTGTCCAGTTTGAACCTGATGCCGCGGACTACATCAGGGTAGGTTCTCGGGTCAAAAGCCTTTAGGTTCTCCTGTGTCTGTGCCATCTTTCAAACTTGTCTTCCGTTTTTTTTAATACAGATCAGAAACCAAACTTTTGAAGACATTGACAGACAGGGAAAGTATGACTTACTGCGATCTACGCGACACTTCGGTGGTATGGTGTGGCACCTGTGTTCTCAGAAGAAGATTGATGGGCTGCTTGTAGATATGCTTCAGAGAGACTTGTAAGTGTCTACATGACTTATTTTAAAGGGGTTGTCCGGCTGCAAAAATATGTCTTTTCTAGAAAGGTCACAACAGCATAAAAAGGAAAAAAGTGATACTCACTGCTCTCATTCAGACACTTCCTGGTCATCTCTCTGCTTCAGTGATTGGCTGAGCAGTCACTTCCAGTGTCTCAGGAGGAACTAGAAAGTAGAGATCAGCAGGTACCTGGGACATTTACGGAAGTGAGGGATCAGTGAGATAAGAGTTGCTTCTTTTGTTTTTTGTTCTTAATGCTATTTTTAACTGGTCCCTTTAATACTTAAAGAGCACCCAAAATGAGAGAAGTGGTGTCTACATGAAGCCAGTGGTCCCACTTGAACTTTTAGTTTTGATAGGAGGCCGCCACTGATGAGGGATAATCTCTTTATGTACTAGTCTTTCAAGGTGTGTTCTGGGACTTTCATATTGATCGCCCATCCACAGGATAGACCCCCGACAATCTCATATTGATAACCTAACTCCCAGCAGCCCCACCTATCAGCTGTTCGAAGAGGTGCCCTGTGAGCACTATGGCCTCTTGACTAGGCCATGCAATGTCACATGGCCTAGGCTCAGCTTAGTCCCATTCAAGTGAATAGGGTTTAGCTGTGACACCCAGCACAACCACTATACAATGTACAGTGCTTGGTAAGCTGTAAGGAGGCCATGCCTCTCACCAGAGCTCTGTAAGCGTTGTGGTTTCCTCAAACTTTGGTGGGGGTGTCAGGTGTTGGACCCTCGCCGATCTCATATTGATGACCTATCCTGAGGATAGGCCATCAATATCAAAGTCCTGGGAAACCCCTTTAAAGTGCACGTGTTTTACTACAAGTGCAGGTCAACACTAGGGCTCTACTATACCCATGTTTCAAAGCTGGGTATGGGCACAGTTTGCCTATAATATATGAATAGTGACCAGGAACAGGCGCGTCCTCTTGATGCACATAATCGGGGATGACCAACCTGCGACGCTCCAGCTGTTGGAAGACTGCAACTCCCAGCATGACTAGACAGCCAGCAGCTATTAGGGCATGTTGGGAGTTGAAGTTTTGCAACAGCTGGAGGGCTGCAGGTTGGTTATCCCTGCACTAAATGTACCGTACATTACAGTCCATGACATTAGTGGATACATGATTTCCCATTATATACCTGATCCCTTGCGGTGTTGGATGGATCCTGGGATGACTGGTGGTTTATCTTCAGCTGTGTGCCCAGAAGTGGTCATATGTGACGAAATAAGTGATGCACAGGGTCAGGCACTTAATGGTCTTTAAGGGGTTCTCAGGGCTTTGGGGAAAATCTTCCTGTGTCCTGACCTGTAGAGTGAAGAGTCTGCTCAGTACTCACCCCTCCATCACTTCTGCTTGCTCTTGGCAAACTAGACTATGCATGTTCAGGGCGAACACATCATTCGTAAGGGCTCATTCACATCTTGTCTCCACATTCCCGTCTGTTTTTTTGAGGGGTGGGGTGAAGGATGGATTTGAGACGGAACGGAAACCTTTTATTGACATTGCTCAGTGTATATCTTCACCTTGAAATAATCTTGTCTTCTTGCTGTAGATTACATGATGGAGTTAGTTTGGTGCGACTGTATCACATGGTACATCCAGACACGGCGTGTGCCAAGGAGTCCCAGGGAGCTGACGGCAGAGAACTTATTAAGGTATTGCACAGTCGATTCTTACATAATTATATAGCAAAGGTCCTTGTACACAATCAATGGTATAAAGATTCAGTAGGCGTCTGTTCAAAGGGCCTGTGACAATGTAGAATGAAGGGGGGCAGAGATTGTTAGTACGCTTGCACCCCTTCAGTTTGCATATTATTGGCTGCACATCCCCATTTACATGAGCGAGACTTTATCAGCCTGACATACAAGCTGATCGGTGCCATGTTTATAATGGACAGGAATGAGCGTTCCTATGAACACTCCTTCAGCCAGTCATCTGCCCATGTAAAAGGGCCCGAGGTCCATGACTGCCTGAATAGGCCATTTTACTTTAGAACAAGCATGCCCAACCTGCGGCCCTCCAGTTGTGCAAAACTACAACTCCCAGCATGCCCGGACAGCCTACAGCTATCCGCCTACAGCAGGGCACGGTGGGAGTTGTAGTTTTACAACAGCTGGAGGGTCGCAGGTTGAGCAGCTCTGCTTTAGGCCTCATGCACACGAACGTATTTTCTTTCCGTGTCCGTTCCGTTTTTTTTTTTTTTTTCCGGACCATATGCGGAACCATTCATTTCAATGGGTCCGCAAAAAAAACGGATGGTACTCCGTGTGCATTCAGTTTCCGTGTGTCCGTTTTTCTGTTCCGCAAAAAAATAGAGCATGTCCTATTTTTTCTAGTTTGCGGACAAGGATAGGCATTATTGCAATAGATCCGCAAAAAAAATGGATGCCATGCGGAACGTCATCCGCAATTTGCGGACCGAAAAACTCATACGGTCGTGTGCATGAGGCCTTAGAAGGATGAATTTGAGGTAATGCAGTGAATCACACTTGCGTATTTTGGGCCATATTTTATATCTATATTTTGTAAGCCAAAACCAGTAGTGTGAGCGTGGCCTTAGAGCTTGTCAGTCACATGAATGTCTGCCTGCGGAGTTCTGATGAAGCGCAGATAGCGTCCAAGAAGAAACCAGCACATTTTTTACACCATTGGCAAAGTTAGGGCTTTTCCTTGCGGGAATCGCTCTCCGTGTAATAGAGGGAACATACGTTCTGGACTTGGGAAGCGCACAGCATTATCATGATTGACAAAGCTGTGTGCCTCTGCCTGACCTTTCTGTAACAATCATACCGACATAAAGCTGTCAGTATGATTCCATTACAGAAAGGTCAGGCAGAGGTACACAGCATTATCATGAGCCCTTATTAGAGTAACTTTGAGGCTGGGATTACACGTGACTGAGATTTGCATGCGGCACGTCAATTTATTCAGCGGATTTCAGCCTCTGCAGTGGAGAGGGTAAAATCCGATGACTTTTCCATGTTAAAAACCGCATGTAAGGCTAGGTTCACACGATGACATTTGTCACGCGACATTTTATTGCACCAATGTCGCGCTACAATTTTTATAATGGTAGTCGTTGCGACATGCAACATGCTGCAACTGCAACACGACAGACGCAAAAAATCCATTCAAGATGGATTTTTCTGCGACTGTTGCGTCACAGCATGTCGCAGTGCAACACCATAGACTACATTATAAAAATTGTTGCGGAAAAGACTGATCAGGATTATCCTAATGCATTCTGAATGGAGAGAAATCCATTCAGGATGCATCAGGATGTCTTCCGTTCAGTATGTGAATGTTTTTTGGACAGGGACAAAACCGCAGCATGCTGCGGATTTGTCTCCGTCCAAAAATCCGGAAGACATGCCGTAATGCCGAATCCGGAATTAATGCCCATTGAAGTGCATTAATCCGGAATTAAGCTAAACGTCGTTTCGGCACATCGCCGGATCCGACGTTTAGCTCTGCGCATTTTCAGCAGCGGCTCCGATTGGTTACCATGGCAGCCAGGACGCTACTGAAGTCCTGGCTGCCATGGTAAGTACTCCGCAGCAGTGTACTTACTTGCGCTGCGGCCTCCGGGCACTCCTTCATGACATCACAGGTCTGTGCGGCGCATTGATCTATTAGCCGCAGGGACCTGTGACGTCATGAAGGAGTGCCTGGCGGCCGCAGCGCGGGCAAGTACACTGCTGCGGAGTACCATGGCAGCCAGGACTTCAGTAGCGTCCTGGCTGCCATGGTAACCTGAAAGCATTTCGAAGACTGATCAGGATCCTGATCAGTCTTCAAATGCTTTCAGGCGACTTGCGTTCTGACGGATCTGGCGGGACAGAAGTGCCCACCGGATCCACAGAACGCAAGTGTGAAAGAGGCCTAATACAGTTTTGTTGCAGAAATGCAGGAAAAACCCAATTTAATTTTTCTGCTGGATTTTGAGTCACTTGTGATCCCAGCCTTAGGATTATTGCACACGACGTATGGTTTTGCGGTCCGTTTTTTACGGATCCGTTGTTCCGTTTTTGTTATCTGTTGTGTTTCCGTTTCAGTTCTGTTTTTTCGTATGGCATATACAGTAATTACATAGAAAAAATTGGGCTGGGCTTAAAATTTTCAATAGATGGTTCCGCAAAAACGGAACGGATACGGATGCATTTCCGTATGCAGTCTGTTTTTTTGCGGACCCATTGACTTGAATGGAGCCACAGACCGTGATTTGCGAGCAATAATAGGACATGTTCTATCTTTTCACGGAACGGAAAAACGGGCATACGGAAACACTTCCGTTTTTTTTGCGGACCCATTGAAATGAATGGGTCCGTATATATGGAACTCATAAAAACGTCCCGTACACCCGCAAAAAAACGGTTGTGTGCATGAGGCCTTAGTCAGTTTGCAGGAGTCTGCGTTTCCTTAATTTATGCCAAACATATGAAATATCTCCAACTTCTCTCTTGACATGTTCACCTTCTATGCCGCCTCTGGACTGCGGTAAGATTGTGGCAATATTTGAAGGTTTTAAAGTCACAGTTGAAGCAGCTAACCATGCCCAATCAGCAAAGCTCATGGAAAGCAGTGATGGGGCATCGGCGTATATCCTAAATCACATCACGCGTTTCATGTAGTCTCATCTTTTAATTTTGCATTTTCTTGTTTTTGCAGCTGTACGTAAAAATGGAGTCTCAAAAACCAGGATATCTAGAACTAGCTCTCCAAGTCTATCCAGAGTCAGCGGCTGCATCTTCCTGAGGACACCGCACAGTGGGTGTGCTGCAGGGCACCCGGGACCCTAGAAGTGT
Source organism: Bufotes viridis (assembly GCA_033119425.1). Classification (NCBI taxonomy): domain Eukaryota; kingdom Metazoa; phylum Chordata; class Amphibia; order Anura; family Bufonidae; genus Bufotes; species Bufotes viridis. The sequence goes on along the minus strand of CM065592.1, from coordinate 86,128,861 downwards.
ATATTATATTGCTTGTGTCGTTCTTTTCTACATAAATAGTCATTAAATCACAATGACTGAGACCTAATCAGTTACATCCACACTGATGAAAAGATGCCTCTAAGAAATCTGTTACCTATTTATATACTGGTTATGAGGCTGTGTTCACATGTTGCAGATTTTAGGACAGGCTGTAGAAATTAAAATAGTACATTGTATAGACAGAAAAGGAAAACCGCAAAGCGGTCCTTACAGATGCTGTACATTGTGCAGATAACAGCATGTGAAAACTAAGACGACTGACTTAAAGAGGACCTGTCACCACTCCTGACATGCATTCCCCATGTAATAACAATTCTGGAGCATCTATTTTTATGTCTGTATGTTGTGCCATTCCTCTATTATTTATACTAGAAGTAATGAATGAATTGCTAGCAGTCTGCAGTAATGGTACAGAGGGGAGGTAACCAGTTGGGGGTGTGTCCCTGAACATAATTACATATTCAGTAAGGGCTTGTTCACGTGAGGTCTACATTGGGAATAGATCACAGCATGAGTAGAAAGGATAACTAAAAACTGCTTAAGGATTTACAGAAGGAAATACTGAGCTCATTTATGCCTCCGTATGAAAAAGCCCGTAAAGGGGTTTTCTGGGACCAACGTATTATTAACCTAGCAATAGGATAGTACATCAGCATGAGGTCAGTGGGGATCTGTCACATAGCATGCTCACCTGCAGGTTCCACAAGTGAACAGTGTAAGGGCTCATACACTGGAACATGTGCCGCCCATTCCGTGCATTGGGGACCGCAAAATGCAGTCCCTAATGCACATGCACCATCTGTGTGGCCAGTGCTGATGGATGCAAACCCATTCAACTGGAATGGGTCCGTGGCCTTCCACTCTGTACGTTCCGAATTGCGGACCCTTCCAAGTCAAGGTACACACACAGCTGGTGCAGGTATATTGAGGACCCGTTTGCAGGCATCGGCTGACAACTGTATGCATGAGCCCTTATAGAAATGGAACACCACAAGCTCTGTGTACCATGGTCTTGTATACTGCAGCTCAGCTCCTATGCAGTAGCAGCTGCAGTACCCAAGACCGGCCACTGCACAGTGTATGGAGCTGTGGTGTTCTGGCTCTATACACTGTTTACTTCAGGAACCTGCGGGTGCAGCTAATAGCCAAAAGGTGGGGGTGCCAGACCCCCAATGACCTAGCCTATGGTTAAAGGGGTATTCCCATCTCAGACAATGGGGGCATATTGCTAGGATACAGCGGTGGGAACCGCACCTACAACGAGAACGAAGCGAGGAGTGCTGTGGCTGGAGGACCCCGGATTTCGGTCCTTCCACCACCAAGCACTGCTCCCCGTCTCTCCCATATGCGGCCCATGCTCCTATTCATTTCTATGGAACAGACGGAAATAGCCGAGCCAACGCTCGGCTATTTTCGGCGGCCCCATAGAAATAAATGGAGGGCGCATGGGCAGTACGCCCTCCGTTGATTTCCCCGCGCTGTTCTTGGTGTAGGTGTGGGTCCCAGCGGTGGAGCCCGCACCCATCAAACAATGGTCTCAAGAACAGAACTACTTTTTAAATGTAAGCTACCCAGGTGATTACCTGACAACTGATTTGTTGTGACAACCTCATTTAAACGACAAGTCAAACAGATCTGCAGTTTTAATTGCCCTGCACCAGTTTTTACTTCGTCACAGCCATTGAGAAAAAAAAAACACTCACCTTCTCCCTGGCTGTGATGCGGTCCAATCATAGACGGGGAGAAGTAGATGCCCCTGAAAAAAAGCTGATGTCTCTTCCTCTCTATTAATTAGCATACCAGGCACCAAAACAGAACAGGGGGCACAGCGGCGGAATGGAGGAGCATAGAATGAAAATAATTAGCGCTATGACATCTACTGAACATGGGCTACAGTGTCAGGTATTGCTTTTGTAAGTAAAAACTGGTAAAAGATCCTCTTTAACTCAGCATCATGTCAATTTATGCTGCAGGTATTAACCCTTTGCAAGGCACAGGATAAAAAGCGCTGCAGAACTTCCACCCCATGTGGCAGTACGCTTACAGAAAGGACATATTTTGCCGAGTGACAAAGCGGAAAACAATAAATGGAAGATATGATTTCGCAATAACCTTTATTCAGTTAATGCACAAAAGGTTTACAGAGTGAGAGTAGAGCTAATGATAAGGAAATGTACAAGGAAGGCCCGGCTCCTGCACTGATGGACTATGTCTGGACATGGGACCTGTGCAATCCTCATGATCAAAGTGCAGACTGGCCATAAAAACTAGAAAAAACACGGTTTGGTCACTTAAATTAAAATTCTGGAGAATACAGTTTAGTCAGAGAGCTCATCATCTAAGTTTATGTCTGTTGTGTCAATGTCATCTAATTCCATGTTGTCCAGATCTTCCTCTAAGTCCAGGAAAGCCTAGGAGAAAGACCAGAACAAAAAAAAAAATTAACGTGTATTCCTAAAATGACCCTGGCTCTACAGTCCAGTGATACACTGTAGTTCCAACCCCTTACCTTCTCTTCTGTGCTTTTAGAAGGTAGCTGCACTGGCTGTTGGACAGGGCTGGGTGGTTTGGGGGTAGGCACCGTGGGTGCTGGAGCTTCTGGTGGGGGTGTTACCTCTCTTTCCTTTTCCTCCTGCTGCAGTAAGTAAAAAGATAAAAACATCGTAATCATAATCCAATGTTTCAAAATCCAAAATCAAGCTTGAGTTTGAGGCTCATTACCGAACCAGAGTTCGGATTTGTAAGGCACGAGACTAAACAAGTCTCACGTTACTGGTGGCGATAAGAAGATTGCTTCAGCACAGCCAATACATTATCAGGCTGTACAGAGTGCATATTTTTATCAAAGTTTTGGAACGAATCAGGTTCAGACTGAGCCGTCCGAACCTGGTTCGCTCAACCCTACCAGTGAGCTCTGTGCAGAGGCCCCTTCCCCATCCAGGACTCCGAGCCTGTATACAGCAAAATGCTCAGCATTTTAGACTGCTGTTTTCTGGCCAGGGTGGCTCTGTCTGAAGGTGTCTTCAGTTTATCCGACAATCTCTCCAGTAAAGTGAGTGCTATACATGTTATCCTGCTTCTTTTCAATCATTTTTACCAATTATTTTAAAGAATTACTTTAAACAATAAGCTTGGGTAATCCATTCGAGCAATTAACTTCACTCCACTTAAAAGTGTTTCATTACACTCGATTTATATATTTAGTTGTAATATCGTATTATTGAGATGTAACAGCACTTGTTCCACCAAATACCTCATACCCTATCGGGATATGGTGTTGGGGCATCTTCTTTCAGCTACCAGTTTTTATTTTTCTTACCCTGTATATTAGCACCTCACTACCTTAAATACTACAAGACTAACTACACCAGTCTGTCTTTGGGATTGGCGCCTATTTGTGGGTAATTTTTAAGGCTGATCTGAGGGGGTTGTGAGCCCTGTCCCCTCAGGACAACATTCTCCCACGTCCGACTTCGATATCCTACTGATGTATAGGTTTCTGACCTTACTGTGACCACTTGTGCGGCCTACCCTAACGTCCCTTATTTTCCTGCTTTTTTCTCCCGACATTGGTCCCACCACCCTGGTGCCCTTTTTCCTGATCTCATATTTTGGTTGATCCCCAGAATATTCTTGAGTAACCCGCTTTTATATATTTCTTTTTATTGTTTTCTGTACATGACAGCCCCATCTTCCCCTCCAGTCATACTATAATGAAGTGCTTGTGTGCTTTTGGCTTCTTTATTAGCATCCCTCACTGGACTGACTCAGCATTGGTTTACATAGTCCTTGCACCCTCTGTGCTGCAATCAATGTGCCCTTGTGTTCTGGATCTTTTCTCTCAAACGCTCGCTCCCTCCCATAAACTATCTTCTGTGACCTGCAATTATTTCCCCCTCACTATGCTGTCATGACAGTGTGTATTCTGAGTCCTAGAACTGGGTGCGATGTGGATAAACAGTCTCTTACCCACCATGTGTGCTGAGGTCAGGGGCAAGGATTAAGATAGGGCTCACTGGTGATTGGTCTAGAAGTATGGGAAAGGAAGTCTAGAGCAGTATGGTACTGGCAGACTGCCTGTATAAGGACACGCCCCCAGGCTTCAGGAGAACTGCTGGATGCAGGAGTGGCACACAGTATAAGCAGAGCACTGGGGGAGGCTGAAATGAATCCACACACTGTCCCCAGCAAAAGCAGAAGTCAATTTGTGAGAAGCTCTAAAACTTTAGACTCAAACCATACCAGGCAGGCAGAAGATTCACCTGATTTATCACAGAGGCTCAGGCTGTAAGATGTATTTGGTGCAAGGATAGACACATTTGTCCAACTCTGATTACTTTACAGAATTTTATGCCAGAATTGTGGCGCAAAAGGTCACATCTTAAGACATGCTATTTTTCCCCCTAGGCCAGGGATGGGCAAATTGTGGCTCTCCAGCTGTTGTAAAACTACAATTCCCACCATGCCCTGCTGTAGACTGATAGCTGTAAGCAGTCTTTGCATGCTGGGAGTTGTAGTTTTGCAACAGCTGGAGAGCCGCAGTTTGCCCATCCCTGCCCTAGGCAATGGATTTTTCTAAAACTAGATGCACCAAATTTGGCAGTTTTAGAAGCATTTTTTCAACCATGTCTAGTTAATTGCTTTCGCCATTAGCTATGTGATATTGACCCTGTTAGTGTCTGAGAGGTGGAGGTTAAACGGAGAGGCTCGCAGGAGACAGGGAAATAAATAAGCCCACACTGACTTATGCTACCATTAGATCAATAATGAATACCAATAATTAAACATATTGGGGAAATCTATTGAATGCTAAATTTTTGAAGTCATTATGCGTTAGCATATTCTGTACCAAATGTATCAAATGTCACACACTGTTTGTTAAATTAGCACACCCAAAAAATTGTGACTTTTTTTTAAGCACTCTTTTTAATCTCTGCATTTTAAAAGCTTTTTTTTCCTGCTGTATGAGGACTTGTTTTTTTTGTCTACCTGCTCAGATGCCATGGTCGCTATTGACCACAGCACCTTAGGGGTTAACCTGCCAGGATTTCCGATCCCAGCCGTGAGAGCAGAGTGCCAGGTGTATAATACAGCTGGTACCTTCAAATGATGGCGGTGCTGTAACAGTATGTTACTGAGGCTTAACTACCTATTTATAGTGATGTAGTATTATGTCACCGTGGCTTAAGGGGTTAAAGCTGCAGTGATGTGGAGTAAAACTATCGTGACGGATGCCCACTTTCCCACTCACTTAACAAAAGTGGTGAGTTGTGTAAAAAAAAAAGTTGCAAAGTTTGGAGCAAAAAGGGACTTACACAAAATTTGTGACTTTTCTTCGCCAGAAAACAAGCATAAAATGCACCCGTCAACTAATACACACTGACAAAAAAAAAAGCACCAACCAATTGTCGGAATCAAACTTTCCATGTGAGTATGCCATGAGGACATATGTAAGTGATTACAATGTTGTTACACAGTGCAGAATTATTTGGTAGAACTCACCGCTATGGTAACTTCTTCAGATGGTTCAAATCCCTGTGCTTCTTCTAAGACATTTCTCTCTTCATTTGGCTGCACAGATGGAAAAGATTTTTAGCCTCAGTGTAACCATCCTCGTAGAAATGACAATGTACAGATACTTACAGTGACATGGCGGTACTCGCTGCCTGGGCGGAGTAGACTGCTCTTCTGCTTCAAAAACTGCTCTCCCAAGGAGGCCTCTTTTAATCCAGGAAACAAATTCTCATACTCAGTGGGGTCAGCCAAGGAATCTGCAGCCTTTTGGTTGACTTTGGATAGACTCTCTTTCCACAGCTTCACCACCCTAGCAGCACAAATGAAAGTTAAATCATCACCCGTCACAACTGACAATTTGTATACTGGATCCCGGCTGCAAAAGTCCATAAAAGTAAGGCTGGGGCTACACCGTGATCTTGGTCGCGACACCCATTGTGCAACCAAGCATCACTGAGTAGCCGTGCAGTTGTTGAAATGAATGGAGTCGCAGAGCTACTCGCAAGCTGCTGTGACCCCAGGATTACCAAAAACGCCAACTCTGCTTGAGTTTCTTTGCGATTCTGGGGTTGTGGTCACAGCAACTTGCGAGGTGTTCTACCACATTAATTTCTATAGCTGCACTGCTACACAGCGATACCCGGCCATGTAACGATCGTCGCAGCCCAAGTCTAAAAGTCAGCTCAATTACCTGGACACCTGGCTCGGCAGGTATGTTCGTGCCAAGAAGGCTGCCTCGGGTAGACGTCCAGTGGAAATCAGAAGCTCAAGGCAAGTGTCCATTCTGAAAATGAAAAGCATAACATCAATGGGTGGAAATTAAGCTCTCCGACCCAAGACACTGAGGGAAATGATCAAGCTCTGCACTCCAGAATTCTGGCTCTAAAAAGCAGCAAAATGGGGTTTATTAATGCAAATTTTTTTTTTCCATTTTGACATTTTTTTACACCACTCAAGTTTTTAAAAGTGGGGGGCATCGAGCTGATTTGAGCCAGATTCATCAACTTCAAATTTTTATAATGTTTCAAAAATCAACGCACTCTTACTCCAGTAAAGGGGTGGCGTAGAGAGTGGAGTAAGGTCGCAAGACAAACATGTTGGGGCTCATGCACAAACATGTTTTTGTCTGCATCTGATTCACATGTTTTGCAGGTCGGATGCGGACCCATTCACTTCAATTGGGCTGCAAAAGATGTGGACACCAAACCGTGCTCTCTCCGCATCCATATGTCTGTTCTATGGCATCTGCAAAAATGTAGAACATGTACTATTTTTGTCTGCATTACAGACAAGGATAGGACTCTTCTATTATTATGACCCAGAAGTTCCGTTCCCACGCACATGTCTGGTATCAGTGTTTTTCTCGATCTGCAATTTGTGGACCACAAAACAAGCTTCAGTCGTGTGCATGAGCCCTTAGACATAAAGCATTATAAAACATTGGGCAACACTCGATAAATTTGGCGCTCCTACAAAACTGACTTTCCTCATGATGTCTCCATCATCGTGCAGGGTTCTAATACTATATCACTTACTTTCCCAATAAAAAGTAGCTCAAAAAAGCCACATTGTTCTTCCCATCTCTCTCGGCCCCTTCAGCCAGCTTGTTCACCATGGAGGCATTTCCTGAAGACGTGGCCAGTAGTAAAAGACCTCCATAGTCCTGAGCATTGTGCAGACACTCTTGGGCCAAGCCAAACTGGCACTTGCTGATGGCTAATTCAGCCAACTGCTTCCACTTCTGTTCAGACTACAAGATGGTGGAAGGAAAGAAAACGGATTAGGGCAAATAAACAAACTAGAAAAGAGCCCATAACCTAGTTATATCAAAGCAGCGGTCTTTTCACATGCAGTGATCGGAATGAAAGTCTTGTAGAAGTAGTTTGCTAATAACTGCGCTACTACTGGCACGATATTTAGCAGGATGCAATAATAGAAAAGGCTTAAAAAGGGACTGTTAGGACCAGAAAAACTGTCTGTTCTCTCCTAACAGCAGCACCACCCCGTCCATATGTTGTGCCAGTTAATTACTTAAGTGAATGGCGCTGAACTGCAGGACTACACACAACCTGTACACGCGTGTTGATATGTTTTCGGAATAAACCAACCAGCCAAGTTTTAACATTGTAGCCTTGGGTGAGAGATGATAGGCCTTCGTTTAATGGGTGATGAATGCCACTCTTAGGCATAATTCATAGTCTCTGATTCATTAACATATACACTGGGAACTTTTCTTGGCAAAAACATCAATTAAACAGAGGTCAAACATGCAATGTGATCATAGGTCGTCAAATAGGGGTTTCCCTGTATAAAGGAGGGCAGAGAGCTGCTAAAAAGGGTGGCTCCTACCCTAAAAGATTAACCACAACTAAGTGCCATATGGTTACAAACATATTCATAGGCTGTATGTTATATATGTATGTAATCGCCTGCAGCGGAGAATGCTGGCCACAGCAGCTGCTTGCCAGAGGTTCCATCAGTGGCCAACCTGTGGCCCTCAAGCCGTTGTAAAACTACAACTCCCACCATGCCCTGTTGTAGGCTGTCTGGGCATGCTTAGAGTTGTAGTTTTAAAACAGCTGGAGGGACGCAGGTTGGGCATCCCTGACTTAAAGGGGGCAGATGTACAGATGAGACAATCCCAGTTACATTTTACAGTGTTTCAAAACTGAGATAAGTCATGATAATTACACTGCGCCACAAGGAAAGATGCGTAGAATTAATGTAAGAGGGAAGAATAAAGTTACTAGACATACTACGGGATCAGACAATTGAGGACACTTTACCTCTGCTTCTACTGCTAGCTGATATGCAATTTTCAGTTCTCCCAGCTGCAATGCCAGCTCAAAGCGATGCTCGGGATCAGTGGACACAGCCAGCGCTTGCTGTTTGAAGCCCTAAACGGCACAATGAGAGAAGCAACATAAGGTCATCACATTCCTTCTCATAGTCCCCAGTCTAACCAATACATACACGACAAGAAATGTATGTCCTTACTTGCTTCTCCAGGAAGTGGGCAACACGTGTCCTCTGCTCTTTAGGGATGGTTGGAATCACTTTGTCTGCCATGTTGAAGTCTCTCCTCATCACCGCGGTCTGATACTCCAGGACAGACACCAGCAGGGAGTAGCTGACAATGTTGAGTTCTTTGTCCCCCAAGTACAGACGGTTATCTTTAGGTATGTACCCCAGCAAATACATGGTTCTACAGAGGGAAATATTCAAGATGGTGGGCACAGATAAGTCAACAGCAGGCACTGCACATCCAGTGGTGGACTAACTGATGAGTGACCCAAAGGGTTAAATGACCACTTATACGTGAAAAGGAGTCAATTTTGGTTAAGCTAGTAGATGGACCTAAGACTGGTCTAGTCTAAAGTTACTCACAAATAACCACTATGCGCATGTGGATTTTTAATAACTGCCAACAAGTAGATCAATGTTAATTTGCCCGTGTAAAATGGCCAATTATTGGGAATTCATTCATAGAAACAGTCAATCCTGACAATTTACTTGTGTAAATGTGCCACCGATCACTCAACAAAAAGTAAAACATTTGTTTGCTGGCTGATCCAATCATTTATGTGGCACATAAAGTCATTTGTTGGCACACCGCCCTGTGTAGACTGGGATGTTCTGCCGACAGATAATCTGTGTGGACACGACTGATAATAGTAATGATTATTCACCCCCATGCAGAGGGGATGATTGCTGCATGTAAATACAGCTTAAAGGGGTTGTCCGGGATTGCTTAAGTGCACTGTAGTCACCTTAATTGTACATACATGCCTGCATTACCTTTATTTTCTTTTTCTGAAGCCCCGTTTTCTAATCTCCAAATTCTGATCTGGAAGTGCGGTTTTTCTACAAGTTAGTGACGTACCAGGCCCCTCTGTGGAGAGCGAAGCCTCTTCTTCCGCTTCGCAAGGAGCCCGGTGACGTCACCGGCACCCACGGACAATATTCAGAGCGCGGGTAGTAGGCGGCAACAGGTTGCGCTAAGTAACGCCCCTCTCGTCACTGGCAGACAAGAATATTATGCAGAGCGCAGGTTTGTAAGAGGTAACATCAGGGATATGTAACGCCCCTCTGGTCTGGTGACGTCACAGGGCATTGCGCAGCCTTATCTATGAAGATAGAGAGGAGGGATATGCGGGCAGGAGGCGGAATATCAATGAGGGGGGAGGATGCATGGAGACTGATCTGACTGACAGCCTGGACGCTGCGATGGGACCCACAAGGCACTGCGACAGGAAGTTACCGCAGATATACACAAACATGTCAATATTCAGTGGGGGGCCATGGGAGCACTGGAGAAGTGCTTAAAATACAGGAACACAACAGGGGGGCCTTGAATCAGCTAGATATGGTAAAATATCATGTTTTTAAAAATCTATTTGATCCCGGACAACCCCTTTAAATGAGCAGGCGATGATCGGGAATAAACTGTTTATTCCCTGTCCTGTGTGTTACCATAATCAAAGTCCACAGAGTAATTACTTGCTTCTTAACCCCACACTACAATCACCCGGTCCATTTGAGAAGTGCAATGTTATTCTGTAAAAGAGATATCACTCACCTGTCCAAATGTGCAATGGTAACTATTTCTCCACCAACATAATAGTTGAGTCTGTTTACGGTGCTGGTGTAGATGAAACAGTCCCCAACCCAGAGACCAGTTTTCACTATTTCTTGAATTTCACCGAGCACCTGAGAAGAAAACCAGATTAGCATTATAATAAAATATACACTGGTTTACCAAAAAGGAAAAATGACAATTCTTAACAGAAGTGTCCACGGTTACAAAAAATGTCTGCTTTCTTACAAAAACAGCACCATCCCTGTCCACAGGTTGTGCGGCGTTTCAGCTCAGCCGCATTCACGTCAATAGATCTAAGCTGCAATACAAAATATAACCCACATACAAGTGTGGCTGATGGTTTTTGGAAGTAGATCTGTTTCTCTAATCCTGGACAATCCCATTAAATGGGTCATCTCAATCAGCAAATAGCATTTATTATGTAAAGAAAGTTAATACAAGGCACTTACTAATGTATTGTGATTGTCTATATTGCTTCCTTTGCTGGCTGGATTCATTTTTCCATCGCATTATACACTGCTCATTTCCATGGTTACGACCACCCTGCAATCCATCAGCAGTGGCCGTGCTTGCACACTGCAGGAAAAAGTGCTGGCCGGGACTGTGAGAGTCGTGCTTGCATACTATAGAAAAAAGCACCAGCCTATGTGGGCTCCCACAGTCCCGGTCAGCACATAGGCTGGTGCTTTTTTCTATAGTATGCACGCACGACTCCCACAGTCCAGGCCAGCACTTTTTCCTACAGTGTGCAAGCACGGCCACTGCTGATGGATTGCAGGGTGGTCATAACCATGGAAACGAGCAGTGTATAATGCGATGGAAAAATGAATCCAGGCGAAAATATGGATGATAACAATACATTAGTAAGTGGCTTGTATAGATTTTTTCTACATGATAAATGCCACTTGCTGAAGTGAGACAACCTCTTTAAGAAGTCATTCAAACAAGGTAAAATTCAGCAGTGTTCTGTCTGCTAAAAACTGATCATTTTCCTTCCATGTTGAATCGGGATTGTCCGTTCAGTTTGTCTGTGGGACAACAGTATGTCACCCGTCAGAAAAATCTGAAGAATGCAAGCCCTGAAGTCTACTAGTAACAATCTGTGAAAATTGGTGTCAGGATGGCGTCACTGTGCTGTCTTTTTTTTCACAGCTCCGCTAACTTCAGTGAGTCTAGTGTGAAAATTATATCAAAATCTGACAGTCTGTCAAAACAAAATAAATAAAAAAAAAAACGTACCTGTAAATTCACCCATTGCCTTTAATGTGTAAGTGTTCAGTTCATAAACTCTGACAGCACATGGATGTGAATATTGCTTGTCTGAATAAGCCATAAAGAGGTTTGTAAAGATCCCCAAAAAGATAGGTAAAGGAGGGAAATGGTATAACAAATGAAGCTTACAAGGGGGTAGTTCGGTATGTCGTCACTGTGGCACTACAGCATCAGAGATGGTGGAGTGATGCCGGATCAGAAAGGTAAAGCTTCTTTTGTTATAACTCTTTCTGCCTTCACCTACATTTGGAGGGGTCTTGAAAAACTCTTTTAATGACACCAAATCTCTAAATCTATCCTCCTGATCAGCAGCCTCTTAAACAGGCATGTCCAAACTCTGGCCCTCCAGGTGTTGCAGAACTACAACTCCCATCATGCTCTTCTGTAGGTTGATAGCTGTAGGTTGTCCAGGAATGATGGGAGTTGTAGTTTTGCAACATCTGGAGGGCCGGAGTTTGGACATGCCTGCTCTAAAAGAACTCCCTAGTTAAATGATGGTAATGTGGCTTCTATCAGGACTGTGACAATTCTTCCTGATGTGGTTCTTGTCTGTTGTGCGCGGACGAATTATGTTTAGTATGGGGGTACCCATGGAAAGGTAAAATTCACAAGCTTATAAACCTTGCTTACCTCAAAGGCATCCTCTATTCCATCTTCAGACATTCCTTCATGAGTCTCCTGAGCAGTGGCTACTTTCTCAGAGAGGTATTTTAGGATGAAGAAAGAGTCCTCTGTAGCAATGCACACCAGCTCTCCAGAGTCAGACCAGAAAATCTACCAAGGAGAAAGGGTAAGATATAAATATATGCTGCAAGTTTCAACGCAAAGGAGCAGAGTTACTAACCTTCTTATAATTAGACTGTATGCACCACATTTATCACAGCAGCTCATGCTGGATGATAAACGTGGTGCATTGGTGCAACTTAAAGGGTCACTGAGCTTTCACAAGACATTCGATATGTCATAGCAACATCTCAAAATGTTTGACTGGTGGGGTCAGAGTGCTGAGATTCACGCCAAACACTAGAACAAGGAGAGAGAAGGGTTCACACGATGCACTCTCTTCCCCCGATGTAGGAGACTGAATCGAGACAGACTTTCTATTGAGCTTGTCTTCTGCAGTGAAGAGAGCGAACGTTCAATGTGAGAGCTTCTCTCTCCTTGTTTTAGGGATCAGAGGTGTTCTTGCCAAGTAGACCCCACCATCAAAACCTTTGAGATGTCCTTATAAAATATCAAATGTTTTTTAAAAGCTCAGTGACCCCTTAAGTCATGTCCTTTCCGCTAAGCCATGCCCCTTTCCCACTAAGTCATATCTACTTGTTGAGCGAGCCACAAAAAGTGCCTCAGGGCTCTTTTACACGGGTGTGCTCCTTGCGGGAATCATGCTCCGTATGAGAGAGGGATTGTGCGTTCTGGACTATAGAAGCGCACAGCCTTATCATGATTGATAATGCTGTGTGCCTCTGTGTGACCTTACTGTAATGGAATCACACTGACATAAAGCTGTCAGTAAGATTCCATTACAGAAAGGTGAGGCAGAAGGCACACAGCATTATCAATCATGATAATTCCATGCGCTTTTATAGTCCAGAACGCACAATCCCTCTCTCACACTTAGCGTGATTCCCGCAAGGGACACGCTCGTGTGAAAGAGCCCAGAGACACCCAGTTTGTGTGTTGCACGACATGTGTGCCAGAATTCTGGAGCAGTCTCATCAGTATATTTGCCACAATGAGTTTTGAAACATTAAAGTAACACAGATATAAAAAAACTCACATGTTTAGGCTGAATTTCTATCCTTCGTATAAGCTCTGTATTCTCCCAGTCATAGAAGGCCAAACCGTTAACAGACCGCACACCAAGAAGAAATCCTCCATAGATACCTAGCATTAGAACGTGACATTTCATGAAAAATATCAGTGCACTGCTACAGATATAATCCAATGTGCTACAATGTTAAAAAAAAAAAAAAAAAAAAACTTAATTCCAGCTAATAATTAAATACATGATTTACATTCCAGAGGCTACTCACTTCTGTAATTTTGCCATATGTCTTACATACAGTACTTATGATATACATACATGTATATAAGATGTCACATAAAACCAACCTTCTGCACCGAAGTCCGGCTTGAAGCTCTTCTTCTCCTTGAAGTTTTTGAAAATCTTCACTACACTGCTGCTTTCACGTATGGCGTACCTACAGGTCAGAGAAGAAAGAGGAAGTACAATGAAGTTAATACCTGTGTTTAAGTTAAATCCATACACCATGTCTAGACATTGGCGAAATATAAATTAAGACTTACTCAGATGAGTCGTGCGCCCACACAAATTCCTGCGCAGATCCAAAGCTCTTGTTTCTCAGGGCCATGGCGGTGTAAATGATGTATTCTCCGTCTCCACACACCACTACAAACCTGGAGTTGAAATATTACCGTGACATAATTACCTTAACTGGCATACCCTTTACAGAGGGCATACTTACATACTGCCCCCACAGTCTTACCTCCCATTAGGGTTGTGCTGGATAGTCTGGGGATATATTTCACAGCTGCCCATGTCCTTCACAGCTAGAGGAAGCCTCTCTCCATCTTTAATCTCGGTTTCTCCCATAGCTTTCAGGTTAGCCTGCTGCACCTCAGAGTGCTTGGCCCAGATGATTTTTCCGTTTGCATCCATGGACATTGCTGGTTCTTCACGGCCCAACTACACATATAAAAAGAAGCATTATGCAGCCAAATCTTCATTTTGCAGTGCAAACTAAACGTTGATAGAAGCGAAAAGTTTTATAGTTAAAATGAAAGCGCCAATAATGGCACCATTCCATGAAAAATTCACAGGACTTCTGACAGATTTGAAAAATCTCAGAGATCCGAACCAAATAGTAATGGCACTCAGTAGTGCACCTTAGTTCTGCTTGTCGGTAGAGGTCTTGGCTCACAGACCCCTACAGACACAATCCTCTGACATAACAGGGGTCATTTGCAAAGACTGGCTTTTTACACTGGTATTTATTTCCCCCTTGCGCTGCCGGATTTGCCCTATTTATGACAAGGTATACATTAGGTGCACCTCCCAGGCTTAGTCTGGCCTCTACCACGCGCTACCAGTCCCAAATAAAGGGGGTAGGGCAAAAACACCTGTACGACAAAATATTGTTGCACAGGCGTTTAAAAAGTTGGAAAACAGGGCCTTGTGACATTTTTTACTCCAAAAATGTTCGTAAATGGCTCCCAATTACTTTACAGAAAATTATTAAGCAAGAACATTTGCTTTAAAGGGTTATTCCCATCTAGAGAAATGAATCTACCAGGAAAAAAAAAATGCTTCAAATAATTATTCTCACAGACTATAGACCTCACCTTGACAATGATGCTACCCTCATCATATCCTAGAGCCACGTTATTGGAGCCACGAAGTCCAGACACACACCAGACTCGCTCCATGCCATAGTTCAGGGTACTCTCCAGGCGGTAGGTGCTAGAATGCCAGATCCTCACCGTACCTAAGGGTTTAGGAAGGTTTTAGAGAGAAAAAGTTTCCACTGCCTTAGGAAAAATAACAATTAAGACAAAAAATATTACCAGGAGAGAGACACTTACCATCTTCTGAACCAGTGATGATAATGGGGAGCTCAGGGTGGAAGCTGACACAGGAGACATTCTGAGCATGACCCTCCAGAGTCTGGACACAAGTTTTGTTCTGAATAAGGGAGAATACAATAGGTCTTCAAAGAGTCTTGTGTTTCTTGTTTAATCTGATATTTCACTTTCTAGGACACTAGTTTAACTCACCTGATAGTCCCAAATCTTGACAAGTCTGTCATCAGCTCCAGAGATCAGGTAAGGTTTGTCACCTCCGCTGTAATAATCAATGCAGTTAACCCCTTTCTCGTGCCCCTCCAGTGTGAAGTTGGGGGAGGAGGATCCAAGCTGCCAAACCTGGAAAGGCAAAGGAATGAGCAGAGTGGATAAAACAGCGCACAAAAAAATAAATAAAAATCAATAAAACCCACAATCCACTTAATCCATCCAAAACAGGCACATGGTATACTCTACCTTAATGGTGCGATCTAGTGAGGCGCTTGCAAACTGGTTGTTATCCTTGGGGTTGATGACGATCTGCATGACGTAATGTGTGTGTCCCTCAAACACCTGAGAGCAGGACCACTTCTTATCCCAGTCCCATAACTTAATCAGCATGTCATCTAAAGGAAGCACATGTAAAACCGTGTTTACGTCTGTGAGGGTTCTCATTTATGTGAAGAATAAATCAAGGCAACTGGACTTGCTGTAGATTTCTTGAAAACGTTTCACTCGTTCTTCCAACAAGCTTTCTCAATTCTGAGTGACTTGTACAAGAATTCTCTGGGAATAAATATGTAACTGAATCAACATCTGGTAACCTACTGACTCCAATTAGGACTATGGAATCAACACCTTTGACCCCATGCTGGATATAATGACCTAATACCTAATTACCAGATGTTGATTCAGTTACATATTTATTCCCAGAGAATTCTTGTACAAGTCACTCAGCATTGAGAAAGCTCGTTGGAAGAACGAGTGAAACGTTTTCAAGAAATCTACAGCAAGTCCAGTTGCCTTGATTTATTCTTTACAGATAAAACAGTGTTTAGTTTCGCCTCTATTTGTCATGTAGTACACGCCACTTATTTGTGAATATCATTGAGAATGTACACTGCTCGTCTGTTACACTATGTCCTCCATTTTATTCTAAACCAAGTACCTGTCTGTGACCTGTCACCACATTTACCCCAATGGTGAAGACTGTAGGTTCTCCAAGCAATACTAATGATGACTGTTTTCTATGTATGTCTGAGGAGGACCAGCGTCCATATATTCTCCCTGCACCCATCATGCAAATTATGCACCCAGTGCTCTCAGGCGCTACATGACATTTCCATCTATTTAGCCAATCGAATGACAACTAGAGCTGCTTATTTTTCTTAAAATTTTTGCCTGTCACGCCATGCCAGGTAAATTCTTGGCATATTTAGGGTTAAAATGGATAATACAATAACTCATCTACAGTATAGTATATAATCTTTGCTTATCAGGAATGAGCATTTCTAAGAACGTTCATTGGCGCATGTAAAAGGGGGCCTTTACTGTAGCCTAAAAAAATTACAGACCACCATAAACAGTATTTTATTGCTTGTTTGCATGTTCTATGGACACCTGTCAAACCTGGTTTCCTGTACTTGCTTTTCATTAAAGAGGTTTTCCAAGACTTTTATACTGATGACCTACGTACCCTCTGGATAGGTCATCAGTATCTGATCGTTCGGGGTACAACATCCGGGACCTCCGCCGATCAGCTATTTGGGAAGGCACCAGTGCTCGCAGTAGCGCCATGGCATTCTCTCAGCTTTCCCTCGGCCTTGTGATGTCACATTCATCAGTCACATGCCCTAGGCCAGGCATCAGCAACCTTCGGCTCCCAGCTGTTGTGAAACTACAATTCCCAGCATGCTCCATTCATTTCTATGTAAGTTCTTAGAAGAGCAGAGCAACTATGCATGCTGGGAGTTGTAGTTTCACAACAGCTAGGAGCCAAAGGTTGCCTACCCCTGCCCTAGGCGCAGCTCAGCCCCATCGAAGTGAATGGGTCTGAGCTGCGATACCAAGTACAGCCACTATACAATGTACGGCACTGTGCTTGCTGAAAGTGCCAGTGCTTTCTCAAACAGGTGATCAGCAGGGGTCCCGGGTGTTGGATTCCCACCGACCAGATACTGATGACCTATTCAGAGGACAGGTCATCAGTTTAAAAATCTCAGGAAACCGCTTTAAATTTTCAGCAGAAGCAGTGCTGCCGATGACTGTATACGAGGTCATTTACCTTCCCAATTATATGTACACACAACATTGTATACGAGCTAATGTTATGTTAAGCTCAAAGTCTTACCGCTGCTGGTCAGTATAAAGGGCTGAGTGGGGTGCACGGCAATGCAGCGGATGTAGTCAGAGTGAGCCTCGAACATGTGAACTCTCTCCAATGTGTTGTAGTTGAAGACTCTAATCTGCATGTCATCCTTAGAAGAAAATACAGGGAATGAGATCAATCATTCCATAATCAACACAATCGTCTGAGGGGATACAAGGCTAATAGGACCCTGCACATTGGACTGATCCCTGGATCTACTTTCTACACTGACAGCAGTAGCCCCCATATTGTGTGTTACAAAGAAGATATCTTAGTATAGGTGATGAGTATCTGACGGTGGCCCCATCACTGGGAGCCCCAAAAGAATGGGAGTCCTGTGTCTCCTGTTTGAAAGGAGAGGTGGTTTGGCATGTGTGGTGTCGCTGAATGAGAGCCCCATTCTTGTAACTGGTGAGGGCCCAGCAGTGGGTCTCCGAATGATCAGGTAGGTGACTGCTAAATCTCCCCCTTAAAGGGAGTCTTTCACCCCAAAATTGCAATATCTAACACTTACACCATTGTTTCCAATACAGCCCCCACATTAAAATGCATCTTACCATATTGTTGTCCGTTCCATAGGTCGTCCAAAAAACATTACAGCAAGCGCCGCATCAGAGAGCTGTCCTTACTGTGCGGCGCTTGCTATAATGTGACGTACGGGCCGGTGCCTGCGCACTGGATACTCCGATACTTCTGCCAGTAACGGATAAACCAGTGCGCAGGCGCGGACTTCCCGTTCGTCGGCGCAGGCGCGGGATTTGGCTAAGGATCCAGACAAAGGGTGGGCCAAATGGTTGAAAGGGGAGTGGTTGCTTATGAAAATCAGCGCGGGGCCTGGGCACTGGCCGTTTGAACGCCGCCCCTGGGCACCTTCGCACACTGATTTGCATATGGAATAAAAGACGACCTATGGAACGGACAACAATATGGTAAGATGCATTTTAATGCGGGGGCTGTATTGGACACAATGGTGTAAGTGTTAGATATTGCAATTTTGGGGTGAAAGACTCCATTTAGAGGGGTTATCATGGAAAAGATAATGACAACTTATCCTCAGGATAGTGTAAAAGCAATTGTAGAGCAGCACTCGCGAACCTGTCGCCAACCCGGAATGCAACAGCCGTGCTAGGATCGCAGATCCTTAGAGGTCCGATGAACAGGAAAAACTAAGAGGCAACGGCAGCATCTCCCGTGAACTTCTTTATTGGACAAGCCACATGGAACGTGTACAACAAACAAATAGCAACGTTTCGGCTATGAACTAGCCTTTATAAAGCCTGGCTTGATAAAAGCTAGTTCATAGCCAAAACGTGGCACGAGACAGGGGCCCAGTTTTCGAGATGCAGGTCCCAAGGGTGTAAATGCAATACAAGCCGAGATGGGAATGGCCCTTTAAGGTGGCCATACACATTATCAGCTAGCCATCTACCGAGTGTGGGATTGTCCTAACACTCCAGCCAGAGGAAAGAAGGGTGGGACAGGTTACATTTTTGGTCTGTCTGGCAGTGGCTTATTCCACTCTCCCTATAGAGAGCACATGCACATATACGGCGAGTCAGAAGGAATAGCTGTTGGCCGACATCAATCTAAGGTGCATGGCCGGCTTCACAAAGAGCCCCATCCTTGTGTTTGCTCCCATAGACAATGCAGTCACTTTCAGGAGTAGATAGCGGCACAACTAACCATTGCTCCGCAATCAGCAACTTTTCCCCGCTCATGCCAGGTCTAAAATTGTGGGAGAGGCGGGGATGGACCGGCAGGCCCGTCTCATTCACCATTTTCTCGGCCTGTCTTAGGTTTAGAAAATGGTCTCAAATGTAAGACAGCTCGGAAACTGTCTTACATTTAGAACTGGCTGTGCCAAAGTTATGGAGAGGCCTGCGCTTCTTCGTTACTCCAGAGGATCCACCGCCAGTGCAGGGTCTTATTTACACCGGCATCTAAAACGCCGGTCTTAATAGATGTGCCCCTACGTATCTGAGGGTGTCAGAGAGGGCTGGTACACCCATCAGAGCACCACAGAGGTACATCCAGGTGCTGCAACTGCTTCTCACCTTTGATGTACAGGTGGTTAAAAAGTTTTCTGCTGATGAAAAAATTGGCAGGGTCCCATAAAAAAGGAGCCCTCAATCTTTCTCCAGTACCTGGCATGTCATAAGAGTCATGTGTGAGAATCCCCATTAAATAGGTCCCGACGTAAGGACCACTAGGATCATACTTACAGCTCCGGTGACGACCCAGTTTTTCCTTGCCACAAACTTTGCCGCTCTGACCGGCAAATCACATACTTCAAAGGTTTTCACCAGGGTCTGGAAGAACAGTAACAGGTTGTAATGGGAAAGAAAATGCGAAGAGTCCTCTGTATTCATACACCGCCACATAATGTGGTATTACCTGGGTCTCGTGGTTCCAGACACACACGCTGCCATTGTACAGACTGGCCAGCATCCATGGCTCGGTGGGGTGCAGGTCAACGCTCTTTACTCGGTCAGACCGAGCAGTCAGCTTCCTCTTGATGTCAAGTCGCAGAGGCTGAAAATAATGGACACGTGAGGCAACGACAACTAATCCTTCACCTGATCCATGAATGCTCTATATACACCATGCCACCAAATATCCACTACGTATATACCACGTCGCTAATTATCTAAACACTGCACATGTTTTCCTGCTGCTGTACAGTATGGCGGGCTGTGATCACTGTGATAACGGTCTACCTAGACATAGTGGGGGAGGTTTACGGAGCAAAATACACAAAAAGTGTCTAATGTACTACGTGTTATCCAGACTTTGTGCACCTTCCCTGACAGATGTGAACAGTGACTAAGAGGAGCCAAAAATACACCAGATTTATTAACGGTGTGCAAAATACTGGTATACAGTAAAGGCGGGTTTACACGGGCCGACGGAGCTGCCGATTTGTTGGGAAAGGAGTGTTCCTTCCCGACAGTCGGCTGCTCGCTCAGTGAAGGAGACCGCTGTATTTACATGTAGCAATCACCTCCACAGTATGAGGGATCACCATTGCTCGTCCTCATACAGCTGCATTGTTTCTGGGCAGCATATCGCTGTTTAGACCGCACGATCTGATGCGAAGCAATGATAATTTAGGTGCCTGCACGAACAAGCGTTTTACTTGTTCATCGGGTGATCGGCAGGACATTTAGCTGACCAGATTATCGGGAACAAGTGTTTGCAGGAATATTCGTTCACGATAATCTGGCCAATTATTAGTACATGTAAATCTACCCTAAGGCCTCTAATCCACAACCGCATGCCCTCTGAGATACACGGTCCGTGAGCGGGCCATATGTCCCGGAGCGGCGTTGATCGGGAGCGCACAGCATCATAGATTACAATGAGGCTGTGCACGTCGGGCCGCCCGCGGGACTATTGTCCAGCTCTCATAAGATCACGAGTGTGTAACAATAGTCCCGCGGGCGACCCAACGTGTACAGCCTCGTTGTAATCTATGATGTCGTGCGCTCCTGTGCGCACGATCAATGCCGCTTCGGGACATATGGCCCGCTCACGGAATATCTCAGAGGGCATACGGTCGTGGGCAAGAGGCCTATTTAAACAAGCTATTGAATGGGTGCAATGTGTGAAGTGAATCCTGACCCATTCATTTCAATGGGTCTGTGCTCATGAGCGTTGTTTTCCACTCATCAGTTCTGCGTTGCCTGAGAATCGCAGCATGTTCTATATTCTGCGTTTTTCACGCAGCCCTGGCCCCATAGAAGTGATTTTTCACTGATGGTCGCTAGGAGATGTTGTTTGTAAAACTTCATTTTTTTTTTACACGCATGAAAAACGCATCAAAACTGATTGCACCCGCGCGCAGGAAAAAAAACGGAACAACTGAACGCAAACAAAACTGACTGAACTTTCTTGCGAATGGTGCGAGTTTCACTGAACGCATCCTGACACAATGAGTATCATTCGTGTGAAAGAGGCCTAAGGCCCCTTGCAGACGAGCGAGTATTCCGTGCGGGTGCGATGCAAACACATTGCGCCAGCACGGAATCCGGACCCATTCATTTCAATGGGGCTGTGCAGATGAGCGATGTTTTTCACGCATCGCTTTTGCGCTAATTACTAGATCTGCCGCACTGTCTGGGAGGATCTTTAATGGGTGCACAGGCCGCTACTAAGGCCTCATGCACACGACCATATGAGTTGAGTTTTTCGGTCCGCAAATTGCGGAACCGCAAAAAAAAAACGGATGACTTTCCGTATGGCATCCGTTTTTTTTTTGCGGATCCATTGTAATAATGCCTATCCTTGTCCGCAAACTAGAAAAAATAGGACATGCTCTATTTTTTTGCGGAACGGAAAAACGGACACACGGAAACGGAATGCACACGGAGTACCATCCGTTTTTTTTGCAGACCCATTGAAATGAATGGTTCCGCATATGGTCCGCAAAAAAAAAACGGAACGGACACGGAAAGAAAATACGTTCGTGTGCATGAGGCCTAAGTAGATGGGGCTACTGCTAATCAGCTGATCTGCGAGGTGTCAGACCCCGGTCGTTCAGCTTGCGAAGGCTTATCTGAAGGATAGGCCATCACTTAATAAAAGGTGGACAACCCCTTTAAGATCCATGAGGTTGACCATCACTGTGGAAAATTCCAGGAGGAAAGCAGCCAGTGTATTGTGTCATATGTTACTGATGTCTAAGATTACGTTCCCACCAGCAGGGGGCTCAGTCACAGATTCCAAATAAGGACCTCTGAGCGCAGCGGTATTCTGCCCAGCAAAATACCTGGTGGACCTCATTATACGGAAAGGCATGCGCCGGGCATCAGTGATGTCCGGCACATGCCAGATCTGGTGTGCTGTTCCTATGCTGGATCAGAATACCGGAATCTGGCTGCAGAGGGGCAATGCCCACACAACGCTGCATGGAAGGTGCCCGTAAACATTAGATGAACATCGGCCAAACCCGTCCACGGTCTAACGTGTATAAGGAGGGGGTCCTGACTCTTCCCTAAACGCAGATGTCAGCGGAAAGATGGATCGGGCACACTCGGTTTCAACATGCCTGATCGTTTTTGTTCTGATGGGAGATTAGGTGTCTGGCAGCGACTTATTCAGAAGACATGCACACCTGGTTGTGCCGAGCGTGTATGGGAGGGGGGGGCTGAAGCCACTATTTATTGGGGGGTGTCACAGTGATCAGTGGTGATCTGTAGGGGCAGAGGTTGGACTAGTGCTGAGCAAACTTGTTTTTTAAGT
Organism: Bufotes viridis; assembly: GCA_033119425.1. Taxonomy (NCBI): domain Eukaryota; kingdom Metazoa; phylum Chordata; class Amphibia; order Anura; family Bufonidae; genus Bufotes; species Bufotes viridis. The sequence continues at coordinate 86,106,260 of CM065592.1, read as the reverse complement.
TCTGCGTCCAAAGTTCGGGTTATCCAAGAATCCTGTTATGGATTCCACCACCATGGACCATAACGGCATTTGGAATCCATAAGGGAATCTTCAATAACCCGAACCCGAACTTTGGACGCAGAACTTAAAAAACAAGTTCGCTCAACACTAGTTAGGACGCTTATCGGACAGGTCTCTCGATAGCGGAGTATTACCTGCCCGCTACTAATCCCAGTACTAGACATCTATGGACCCCTCTCCTTCCCGCTTCTTACAGACTCTATCCCGCCATTACCAGGGTGACAACCAATATGGCTGCTGTTATTGCCCCATCTAGAGTTGTCACCCAATGGTGAAGAGCTGGGTGACAACCTATGTGGCATCTGCAATCATCGTGGACGTTGTCAGCCAGTCACCCACAATTGCACTGGTGCCCCATTGGATAGGGGGCACTTCAGGACAAATCATCAGGAAGAAGAGTGACTACAAGTCCCAGCATGGCCCTGTGCACAATAAGTCCCCTGACGTGTCCACTAATGGAGGCGGTAGGTGGCAGCTGATGTCACCTACCTACCTATCATCCCTCCCCTCACACATCTGGTAGAAGCAGCTGAGGTGCAGCCACACTGCTGAACCCCGCTCCCCGGGTGCACTGCACTCACCATGTCTCCGGTTCCCCCTGGTCTCTCTCTCCCTCTGACTGACGTGGAGCTTCCGGGACTACGGGAAGATCTCGCGAGACTTTAGGCGCTTCCACATCCGCCTGCGGAGATCAGTCCCGTTGACGAAGTGCGGCCATCTTGGGATTGGCGCTGTGAGGAAACTTCGTGACGTGGCGACGTCGCCCCTTCCTGGCAGCCATGTTGAGATTGGCATTATTGCTGTCTTATATATAATGTAAGAACTTACTGATACAGTGGCTGTGTGCCCACAGGCGTCATGTTAAACTTGTTAGGGTAGGTTCACACTAGGGATTTTGAAAATCCTGCTTCAAAAATCATCGCTGATTAGGGACTTTTAAAGCGCCATTTTGGTGTGTTTTTAACATGTTTTTATGCTTTTTTTTTGAGGGGGTGTAAACTTAAGGGTGGGTTCACACTAGCGTTATGGTTTCCGTTATGGCTTTCCGTTATAACATGGTTATAATGGAAAATAACGGAATCCATAAGATAGAATGCAAAACGGAAGCCTTTAAAAGGCATTCCGTTTTGCTCCGTCCTAATAGAAGGCTATGGGAATCAGAACTGATCTGTCTGGGTCCGTTATGCAAGACGGAAAACAAAGTCCGGTCGACAGCCTTTTAAAGGTTTCCGTTTTGCATTCCGTCATAATAGAAGTTTATGGGCTCCAGAACGAATACGTCCTCCGTTTTATGGATTCCGTTATTTTGCGTTATAACGAAAAGCCATAACCATAACGCTAGTGTGAACCCACCCTAAGTACACAACTGCCTTTTTATCCTCACTGAGCATATGGCACATTTGTTTTCGCTGTTTCCCATTCATTTCAGTGGTAAATTAAGAGCAGATTCTGCGCCGAGATTGGCCGCACTGGAAAAAATCAAGTGCTGCAAAATCAGCTCCGAAGAATTCAGTGTAAACGAGTTGGCCATAGAGTAAGGACATGTTCACACAGTAGATTTTGTAAATTTAATGCAAACTCTGTTGGTTTTTTTCCCAGTGCGTTGTTTTGTGTGTCGTTTCTTTTTTTATTAACCAGTGGGTGTTTACATCAATACAAAACTGCGTTTTCAACTTGTGGTTTTTGCACGGGTCCGCCCCAAAAAATGTACAGAAAATGCGCAGACACATGTATAGTGTTTTTTGGATTTGATTCAATTCCATAGGATTCAGCGTGGATTCTGCCCCAAGATAGGGCACGCTGCTGCTTCCCATTGAAATGAATAACAGGCTGCTTTAAGACATTATTTTGGAGCTGATTTTGAGCCGTAAACGTGACAAAAAAACTGTGCGAACTGGCCCTAATGATCTTCATGTAAGGGTACTTTCACACTCGCGTTATTCTTTTCCGAGATATTGTTCCGCTGTCGGGGCTCTATGCCGGAATAAAAAACTTCAGTCACATCCCCATGCATTCTGAAAGGAGAGAAATCCGTTCAGGATGTCTTCAGTTCAGTCTTTTTGACATTTCAGGATGGCATTTTTTCCCAGTATTAGTGCCGGATCCGGCATTCAAAATAAGAATGTGAAAAAAATATATAACGGATCCGTCTCTCCACATGACAAGCGGAGAAACGGGTCCGTTCTTGCCATGCATTTGTAAGACAGATCCGTATTCAAATGCTTTCAGTTTGCATGCAGATAGACACACAAGTGTGAAAGTACCCTAACCCAAATGGCGTCCCTCCTTGGGACAGTTAATAGAGCTGTAGTTCCTACTGTGCCCTGCAGGTGGCAGTGCTCCATAGGAAAAGTACACTGTACACTGTAATATTAACCCCTTCTACCCCAGTCCAGTTTTCACCTTCCTGCCCAGACCATTTTTTTGCAAATCTGACATGTGCCACTTTATGTGGTAATAACTTTAGAACACTTTTACTTATCCAGGCCTTTCTGAGAATGTTTTCTTGCGACACATTGTACTTCATGATAGTCATAAATTTGATTCAATATATTTCACCTTTATTTATGAGAAAATCCCAAATTTACCAAAAAGTTAGAAAAATTCGCAATTTTCAAGATTTCAATTTCTCTGCTTTTAAAACAGAAAGTGATACCTCATAAAATATTTATTACTTAACATTCCCCATATGTCTACTTCATGTTTGGATCATTTTGTATATGTCATTTTATTTTTTTAGGACGTCAGAAGGCTTAGAATTTCCAAAACCCACTTTTTAAGGACCGGTGTCACCAACCTGCCTGTTCGAGCTCCAGCGCTGCAGTATGGGTTCAGACACTGCAGCGCGGTGCCAGACGCGCTGTCGGGCCATGCCCCTTGGTGACTCGGCGCTTAGGCCACGTCCTCTTGACGCCACATAGGCAATGCCCCTCTTGACGATCCCACCCCCTGATGATGTCACACCTGAGCCACGCCCCCCGCTGATATCAGTGCTCAGGGGATTAGCTCCCTATTTAAGGCAGCTACTGGTAATCATCTTTTGCCAGTTATAGGTTTTCCTTGCTGTGCTCTGCTGCCTTTCTGTGAATTGGACTCTTGCTTTTGGACTTGACCTCGGCTATTCCTTGACCTCTCCCTCTGCTCAGCGATTCTGTACTTGCTTCCTGTCCGGTATTGACCCTTGGCTTGTTATTGCTACCTTCTTCCGCTTTGATTGTGTTTGGTTTTGATCTCCTGGTTTGACAGGTACCTGCGTTTTTTATCGTGGGCGCTTTGTTTGAATCTCTGCACTTACAAGTATATGGAACGTCGACTAGTTGTGGGCTTGTCGCCTAGGACTTGTTCTGCAAGTAGGCAGGGTCAGCGGGCTGGGTTCAAGTTAGGGCTCACTGTGTGAGTGCGTGTCCTTGCCTACGGTCGTGACAACCAGTTCAGTTCTAAAGTCACTTTGTGGGGCTTACATGGTGGTAACCCCCCCATAAATGGCCCCATTTTAAAAACTACACCCCTCAAGTTACTCAAAACTGATTTTACAAACTTTGTTAACTCTTTAGGTATTCCACAAGAATTAAAGGAAAATGGAGATGAAATTTCTAAATTTCACTTTTTTGGCAGATTTTCCATTTTAATCCATTTTTTCTTTCACATCGAGGGTTAACCACCAAACAAAACTCAATATTTATTACTCTAATTTTGCAGTTTATAGAAACACACCACATATGGTCATAAACTGATGTAAGGGCACATGGCAGGGCGCAGAATTAAAGGACCGCCGTATGGTTTTTGGAAGGCAGATTTTGCTGGACTGGTTTTTAGATGCCATGTCCCATTTGAAGCCCTCGTGATGCACCTTACAGTAGAAACTCCCAAAAAGTGACCCCATTTTGGAAACTAGGGGATAAGGTGCCAGTTTTATTGGTACTATTTTGGGGTTCATATGATTTTTAATTGTTCCTTTATTGCGTTTTTTGTGAGGCAAGGTAACCAAAAAATGCATTAGGATGTCTTCAGTTCAGTACTGACACGTTTTTTGGCCATAGCAAAATCCGCAGCATGCTGCGGATTTTCCTCCGGCCAAAAATCCTAAAGACATGCCGCAAGGACGGATTGAAGAGCATTAATCCGGATCCAACTTTAAGCTAAACGTTTTTTCGGCGCATCGCCGTATCCGACGTTTAGCTTTTAAGAATGGTAACACCCTTAATGGTAACACCCTTAATGACCAGGCCAACCAAAAGTGGCCTGGTCATTAAGGGTGTTTAAGCTAGGGGGGCTGAAGTGGTTAAAGGTGCCCATAGATTAAGACCAGCGATTAGATCTACGATTCCTCAATGGGATCTTAATCTGTGTAACGTCCCTCTCAGACTCGAGGGTACAGCGCCACGGAGATTGGTGGTGGCTCCGCCCCCAGTCCGTTCTTGTCACTCAAGCACACCCCCAGCCGCGTCATAAGCATCGGCAAGACATAAGTCTGGCGTTCTAACAACCCCGAGGTGAACGCCAGACAGAGGTTGCAGATAGCGCTGCCTTTCCGCACACTGACCACTCACCTGACCCCCGGGACACACCAACTCCTCCGGATTCCTCCGGCCCTCCCGAGTGGACGTCCTCCAGGAGTTCCTAACCGCAAGTATCCTCCTGAGAGGTTGTATAGCGTACTCACGCTTGCTGGAAGCTAACTGCCTGTGTATTACTGTGTGCTCTGGTGCCACCCACTGGATTTGCCTAGTACTACACCCCGCTGCATTGTTTGGTTTCACTACCATCTGCTACATCACCACCTCCTCTGTATACCTTCCTGCAGCACAGCTACCCTCCTGGTGTCCGTATGCGACGTAACATACTCACCACCACCAACTACCTTAATCTCCCCACCATCACGTCCTATACCAACGTAGGTGATATAACATTATTAGTTGGTCACTTGCAGAAACAGACCCATCGTGGAGCATCCCACACCCAGGATTCTTGTCTCCTTCTCACTATTAGTGTAGTAGGCCAGGGCCAGGAGGCGGAACGATGATGCACTGAGAGCGTTTGGTTTATCCTTACCTACCATCATGTACTCCTGAGCCAGAGCACGTGGGAACGTATGTGACTCCGCAGCCGAGTTCTGTCCTCCAATAGTAGGATCATTACAATCTGGTTCTTTCAGTATTGATGGATCCTCCTTTTGAGCACCTTTCTGAGATCCCTCTTAGCTTACTCTCCCTGAAAACCGCCTTCTTAATTGCAATCACCTCTGCAAGGAGAATAGGTGAGATCCAAGCTTAGTCTTGCCACCCACCATATTTAACAGCCCAGGGTGATCGGATAATTCTGAAACATGAACCTTCCTTCCTACCTAAGGTATTTTCAAAATTTCATTGTGAACAGGATATTTCTTAACCTACCTTCTGTCCACAGGCCGAATCTGAAAAGGAAGTTAAATACCAGAATCTGGATGTTAGAAGATGTGTTTTGGCCTACCTAGAAGCTACCAAGGACATAAGAAAATCCAATCGCCTGTTGATTCAGTATGCGGGAAAAAGCAGGGGCCAAGGAGCTTAGAAAATAACAATTTCCCGCTGGATTAAGATGACTATTTCCAGGGCATATAAGGAAAGGGGTTCTTCTCCTCCATTGCAGTTGAAGGCCCATTCAACCAGGGCAACTCTACCTCCTGGGCAGAAGGTGCCTCGGCCTCCTTGACCCAGATATGTCAGGCGGCTACCTGGTCCAGTCCAAATACCTCTTTTAAACACTATAGACTGGACGTTATCTCTAACAGGGACCTCTCCTTTGGGCTTAAAGTACTGTCTGCCGTAGTCCCTCCCTAATATCTTTGTTTTCTCTGTTAATCCTTCTGCTTAGTGCCGTTGGGGAGACGTATGGAAAAGATGATAATTACACTTACCGGTAATTTGATTTTGCATTGTGCAGGAAGAGTTGACGTTTTTATTGGTATCATTTTTGGGTGCATATGATTTTTTGATCATTCATTATTACAGTGTTCACCTGAGGGGTTATGAGGTCTATTACACAATAATAGCATTTTTGAAACCAAAAAAAATCATATTTTAGTGTCTCCATTGTCTGAGAGTCATAGTTCTTTTATTTTTTGACCAATTGTCTTAGGTAGGATCAGATTTTTGGCAGGATGATGTAACAGTTTAATTGGTACTATTTTGGGGGACATACGCTATTTTGATTGCTTGGTGTTGCAATTTTTGTGATGTAAGGTGGAAAAAATACCTTTTTTGGCACTGTTATTTTTTTTTTACGGTGTTCAGCTGAGGGGTTAGGTCATGTGATATTTTTAGGGTACTTTCACACTTGCGTCGCCGGAACTGCCTGCCGGATCTGTCAATCTGCATGCAAACTGAAAGCATTTGAAGACTGATCCGGCTCTCCTCATGTCATGTGGAGAGACGGATCTGTTATATATTTTTTTCACATTCTTACTGGTTTGCGCAGGCGCAAACTGGAAGGACGGATCCGGAATTGCGGTATTTTGAATGCCGGCACTAATACATTCCAGAAGGAAAAAATTCCGCATGTGTTCCAGAATTTTGGACGGAGATAATACCGCAGCATGCTGCGGTATTATCTCCATCCTGAAATGTCAAAAAGACTGAACTGAAGACATCCTGATGCATCCTGAACGGATTTCTCTCCATTCAGAATGCATGGGGATGTGACTGAAGTTCTTTTTCTGGCATAGAGCCCCAACTACGGAACTCTGTGCCGGAAAAGAATAACGCTAGTGTGAAAGTACCCTTAGGCCTCATGCACACTGTGGGGAGTCGCTCTGGTAGATAGCGGTGCGGGTGCAGTACCGAGGCAAAACAAGGAGTCCAGAATGTGCAATAAACAGTGTTTTATTCACACTGACACAAAAATAAACGACAAACAGTCTCTTGGTGGTAATTCATGCACATCAGAAATAAGAAGGCAAAACAAAACAGGAGCACAGGTTCAGTCACCTGGGAGGTTTAGGTGCAGGTTCGCACCAGGCTGTCGGCCCAGCCGCAGGAGAATCCACCTTCAGGGTGCCAGGAACAACAACACCTCCTTGCTGAGCTCTTTCCTCTGAGGCCTCATGCACACGACCGTTTTTTTATGCTGTCCGCAAAAAGGGGTTCCGTTGTTCAGTGATCCGTGTCCGTTTTTGCCTTCCGTTGTGTTTCCGTGTGTCTTCCGTTTTTTTAGCGGACATGACCCAAAAGATTTTACCAAAAGACAGGCTGACAATGTTTCCTAAGTGCCTGCCAAGGGATCCGCAAAAACGGACACGGAACGCGGATGACACACGGATGGCCATCCGCATTTTCACGGACCCATTGACTTGAATGGGTCCGTGAACCGTTTTTCACGGACAAGAATAGGACAGGTTATATTTTTTTGACGGACTGGAATCACGGACCACGGACGCGGAGGACAAACGGTGCATTTGCCGAGGTTTCCACGGACCCATTGAAAACCAATGGGTCCGCAGAAATCACGAAAACGGAGCAACGGACACGGAATCAAACAACGGTCGTGTGCATGAGGCCTAAGGCCTCATGCACACGACTCGTTTTTATGCTGTCCGCAAAAGGGGTTCCGTTGTTCAGTGATCCGTGTCCGCTTTTGCCTTCCGCTGTGTTTCCGTGTGTCTTCCGTTTTTTTAGCGGACATGACCCAAAAGATTTTACCAAAAGACAGGCTGACAATGTTTCCCAAGTGCTCGCCAAGGGATCCGCAAAAACGGACACGGAACGCGGATGACACACGGATGGCCATCCGCATTTTTCACGGACCCATTGATTTGAATGGGTCCGTGAACCGTTTTTCACGGACAAGAATAGGACAGGTTATATTTTTTTGACGGACTGGAATCACGGACCACGGACGCGGAGGACAAACGGTGCATTTGCCGAGGTTTCCACGGACCCATTGAAAACCAATGGGTCCGCAGAAAATCACGAAAAACGGAGCAACGGACACGGAATCAAACAACGGTCGTGTGCATGAGGCCTAAGTCAGAGAACTCCACAGCCCTGTTTGCAGCTCCAGGACAATCACCACCCAGCTGCTAAGGAGGCTGCCTTTTTAAAGGCCCGGATAAAGTCCGGCCTGGACCGTGGGGAGTAGGCACCCACCCAGCTCTTTGCCTACTCCCAGTAAGAGCCGGCCCGGATTAGCTTTGCAGCCAAACTAGGTAACAAAGTCAAACAGCACTAGCTGCTGCAGACACATAAAACCCGGCTCTCACCTCACCGAGGCCAGGAACCTCGGTGACACGTACCTGCCATCGACTATGATACCTTGCACCCTCTTACAACACGAACGTATTTTCTTTCCGTGTCCGTTCCGTTTTTTTTGCGGACCATATGCAGAACCATTCATTTCAATGGGTCCGCAAAAAAAATGGATGGTACTCCGTGTGCATTCCGTTTCCGTGTGTCCGTTTTTCCGTTCCGCAAAAAAATAGATCATGTCCTATTTTTTCTAGTTTGCGGACAAGGATAGGCATTATTACAATGGATCCACAAAAATAACGGATCTGCAAAAAAAACGGATGCCATACGGAACGTCATCCGTTTTTTTTTTTGCGGATCCGCAATTTGCGGACCGAAAAACGCATGCGGTCGTGTGCATGAGGCCTTATAGAGCTGGTTGTTACGGACGCAGCGATACCTGATATGTATAATTTTTTTACTTATTTCTCTTTAACACAATAATAGCTTTTTTGAAACAAAAAAATTATGTTTAATGTCTTCATGTGCTGAGAGCCATTTTTTTTTTTTTTTTTTTTTGAGCGATTTTCTTATGTAGGGGCTCAGTCTTTGCAGGATGAGGTGACGGTTTTATTGGTAACATTTTGTGGGACATTCCCCTTTTTTGATCATTTGGTGTTGCACTTTTTGTGATGTAAGGTGACAAAAATGCTTTTTTTGACAGTTTTAATAATTTTTTTTATGTTGTTTATCGGACGGAGTGGATCATGTGATATATTTATAGAGCCGGTCGTTTCGGACGAGGTAATACCTAACGTGTATTTTTTTTTCCTATTTTTTATTATAAAATCAGTGGAAAGGGGCTTTTTTTTTTTTTTTTACTTGAAACTAAATTATTTTTATATTATATTTTTTATATTATTATTATTTTTTTAAACACTTTTTCCCCTTTTTAAAAACTTTATTTCTGTCCCACTCTGGGACTTCAACTTTTGGGGATCTGATCCCCTCTGCAATGCATTACAATACATCCATATTGTAATGCATTGCCAGTTAGTGTATTACACAGAGTAATACACTAACAGTAATACACTAACGTACTGTTACGTCAAATGTCGGGAAGGGGTTACCCAATGTATATATTTTTTTCATGTTTCTCCTTTAATTACAGTAACAACTCTTTCATTCATACTACTGTGCTCCCGATCCAATTATATGCTCTGGCACTTCCAGGACCATGTGCCGTACACTATGCATGTGATGCTAGCCTTATTACAATCCACAGTACATGCTTGAGATTGAATTTCCAGTGCTGTGATGAGAGATTTAGTCTTACACATGTGCTGTGGGTTGTACATAGGTTGGGATCACGTGCACAATGTACATCACGTGATCCTGGAAGTGCCAGAGCATATCATTGGACTGGGAACGAATACAGCGGCCCACTATGCATCTTTTAATAAGTACAAATGAAAGAGTTGTTACTGTAATCAAAGGGGAAACATGAAATAAAAAATATATATATTGGATATCGGTGTAAGCGTACTGACACAGAGAATGAAGGTAACCGGTCAGTTTTACTGCATAGGGAACACTGTAAAAATAAAAACCCAGAAATCTTTAGAATTAAAATAACACCATTAAAGAGTGCAGCTTAGGGCTCTTTCACACTGGCGTATTTCTTTTCCGGCATAGAGATCCGTCGTCGGGGCTCTATGCCGGAAAAATCCTGATCAGGATTATCCCTATGCATTCTGAATGGAGAGGAATCTGTTCAGGATGCATCAGGATGTCTTCAGTTCAGGACCGGAACGTTGTTTGGCCGGAGAAAATACTGCAGCATGCTGCGCTTTTTGCTCCGGCCAAAAATCCTGAACACTTGCTGCAAGGCCGGATCCGGAATTGATGCCCATTGAAAGGCATTAATCCGGATCCGGCCTTCAGCTAAACGTAGTTTTGGCGCATCGCCGGATCCGACATTTAGCTTTTTCTGACTGGTTACCATGGCAGCCAGGACGCTAAAGTCAGGGTTGCCATGGTAAAGTGTAGTGGGGAGCAGTATACTTACCGTCTGTGGCGGCTCTGGGCGCTCCAGAGTGACGTCAGGGCGCCCCACGCGCATGGATCCATGCGCATAGGGCGCTCTGACGTCATTCTGGAGCGTCCCGGGAGCTGCACGGACTGTAAGTATACCGCTCCCCCGCTCCCCACTACTACTATGGCAACCAGGACTTTAATAGCGTCCTGGCTGCCATAGAAACCTCAAAGCATTTCGAAGACTGATCAGGATCCTGATCAGTCTTCTAATGCTTTCAGGCGACTTGCGTTCTGACGGATCCGGCGGGACGGAAGTGCCTGCCGGATCCACAGAACGCAAGTGTGAAAGAGGCCTTATCCTGTAAAAAAACAAGCACAAGACCTCATACGGCTATGTGAATGGAAAAATAAAAAAGTTATGGCTCCGTGAAGGCAGGGGTCGAAAAAACAAAAATGCAAAAACAGAAAATGTATTGTTGGAGGAATGATGGACATTTTTATTATTCACTGATTGTAAATAAGAGTAGTCTGGAGTTATTTCATGCTCTGCTGCTCTATAGGGAGGAGATACTATGTACAATGTGTAATTAATCTCAACGATTTTGTGCCACGCCCCCACCTAATGGGCTTGTGTTATGACCAACCATCGGGATTCTACTGCGGATCCGTAGGTTGAATCGCTCCACTCACTGGGGCCAACCAGAATGTGGGTGCCAGCCATGGTCTCAGGTATTGAGCCCTAGGTAATGGGCACAGGGAGGCATTATGTATTGTCAACTATTTATTGATCGATATTTAGGAGGGCAAAATTTATAATGATGAGTATGAGGCATTTTTGGTGATAATATATAAATTATCATTATATCTTTTCTGGGAGGGGTACTATTTATATTGCCCTATTTACTATATGCCACGATTAATTAGGGGGCACGATCTGAACTGCACTTTTTACAGTATACAGTACTGCGGGAACTTTTGGTGGGTACTAAATGTATGGGTGATACAGGTATCACAATGACAATACTCACCTGTCTTCACTCCATTAGTCTCTGTACACAGTGTATCATGATGAGTAATGATGAGCCGTACTTACCGGCATCACCAGATATTAGATATATTGGTGGTGGTTTTGGGGGTAGAAAACCAAGCAGATCTTTTGCACCTTTGTCCATGAATCTTTAGCTATGCCTCTGTACACATTGTAAGAACTCTGCTTGTTATCAACCATCTCGGATGGTACGTGGTTGCATTAGTGCCTATGACGTGGGTACCTTACACATCTGTAAAGGCACTATCAAGGCTGAACAGTATATAGAGGTTTTAGAACAACATACGTTCCCTTCCAGACAAAGTCTTTTTCAGGAAGGCCTTGCATATTTCAGCAGGACAATACTAAACCACATACTGCATCCATCACAACAGCAGGACTGCAGAGAAGAAGAGTCCGGTGCCAAACTGGCCACCTGCAGTCCAAACCTTTCACCAATAGAAGACATTTGGGGCATCATAAAATGAAAATTCCAGAAAAGAAGACCCAGAACTGTTGAGCAGCTAGAACCATACAAGAATGGGACAGCATTCCTCACCCAAAACTCCAGCAACTACGCTCCTCACTTCCCAGACATTTGTTACACAATGCTAGACATGGCCCTGACCCAACTTTTTTGAGATGCGTTGCTGCCATCAAGTTGTTAAATGAGTTAATTGTCTTCATGAAATGGTAAAATGTCTCACTGTCAACATCGGATATGTGTTCTATGACCTAATGTGAATAAAATAAGATTTGCAAATGGTTGCATTCTGGATTCCTTTATATTTTACACAGCGTCCCAACTTTTTCGGAATTGGGGGTCTATCTATCTGTCTATTATCTATCGTTTCTTTTTTCTATTTGAGAGTGCTGCCTTTTTGCTATTTTTGTTTATCTGGGCGATAGTCTTGTCTCATTCGGCCTGCACCTCTCTTGTCTGCCTTTTTTGTCTGATGCCGCCATTTTTCTTATCTATCTACCTGTGTGTAGTTGACATTGTGCCTTTAATTAACCCTTTCCTCTTGTGCAGCTTAGGTACGTGTCACCAAGGTTCCTGGCCTCGGTGAGGTAAGAGCCGGGTTTTCGTGTGTCAGCAGCAGCTAGTGCTGTTTGACACCTTGTTTTTTTAGTTTGGCTGCAAAGCCAATCCGGGCCGGCTCTTACTGGGAGTAGGCAAAGAGTTGGGTGGGTGCCTATTCCCCACGGTCCAGGCCGGACTTTTTCCGGGCCTTTAAAAGGCAGCCTCCTCAGCAGCTGATTGTGATTGTCCTGGAGCTGCTGTTAGGCTGTGGAATCACTTGAGTTTGGGAGTGCTGATCCATGCTCTGCTATGTGGAGTTCTCTGGGCTGGAAGCAAGACCCCAAGCAAGGAGGAGTGCAGACGGCCTGGAAGCCGGAGGTCGATCGCCTTGCGGCTGGACTGACAGCCAGGTGCGAACCTGCACCTAAAGCCTCCCACTGGTGACTGGAACCTGTTTTTGACTGTTTCGTTTTGCTGCACGTTTTCTGATGGGTGTGAATTAACACCAAGGGACTGTTTGCTGTGTATTTGCTACAAGTGTGAATTAAACACTGTTTGCTACACTTTCTGACTCCGTTTTGCCTCTATACTGCACCCGCACTGCTATCTACCAGAGCGACTCCCCACATTTGGTGTCGGATGCGGGCATGCGTAGTGAGGCTGGCGTGAACGCCGAATTGTTTGTGTTTTGCTGAGCACAAGTGCATGGCATATATAAAACCGGCAAAGTTGCAAACAGGAATTTCTGGCAACATGGAGGCGGCTGTGAAAGCCCTCATGGAGGCTAACGTGCAGCAGCGGGAGACCAACCAACTACTTTTACAGCACGTGATGGCGTTACAAGCTGCAGGAGCGTCCCACCACGACCATGATGCCCGGAAAGCGGTCCGTGCGGCGATCCCAAAGATGACCCCTCGGACGACGTGGAGACGTATCTGGCGGTCTTTGAAAAGGTGGCCGTGAGGGAGAAGTTACCCCGTGACCAGTGGGCTGAGGTGGTCGCTCCGCTCCTGGCATCCGGATCCCAACAAGTTTTTTTTGACTTAGCAGATGACCAGGCTGCTGATTACCCCACGGTGAAGGGGGAGATCCTGGCCAGGCTGGGGGTAAACGTGTTAGTCCGGGCTCAACGGGTCCACCAGTGGGACTTTAAAGCGGCTGAACCCGCCCGGCCGCAGTACTATGAGTTGCTGCACAGGTTGCAAAAATGGCTGCAGCCTGATATTCTAAGTCCGACTGCTATGCTGGACCGACTGCTGGCTGACATGTTCTGGAGGGTCTTGCCTTACCCCCTTCAGCACTGGATCGGCCAGGTATCACCCACCAATGCCCTAGAAATGGTCGACCTGGTGGAGCGCTATGAGGCCACCCAAAACTTGAAAGGGGGTGTTGTTGGGAGGGGGCCGGTCAAACCCCGGAGGTCTCCCATCCAGTCCCGACGACTGGTACCCGAGAAACCTGCTCGGGTGTACCCCTGTAGACCCGGCCCCGATAGTCTGCTGGCGGTGTCACGAGCCTGGCCACGTAAGGGCCGACTGTCCACAGTGGGGAGAACCCATGGAGATTAATTATGGGTACCGGGCTTCCATGTATGCCCGGAGACTGTGTGCAACCGGCACCCCCGAGACAGTAGACAATCGTCACCTGTGCCAGGTGCAAGTGGGTGATAACCTGGCAGTGGCGCTGTTGGACTCAGGGAGCCTAGTAACCCTGGTAAGTGCTGCCCTGGTACAGCCCACCCAGTATACGGGCCGGAAAGTTGGTGTGGTGTGCATACATGGAGACTTAAAGGACTATCCCACTGCTGTAATGTCTCTATCCACGGCGGCCGGCACATGGACTTGTGAAGTGGCGATCTCCACAAAGCTACCGTATGAACTAATAATTGGGAGAGACTTCCTGGTTTTCCGTCACTATGGCCTGAGATGAAAGTGACTAATAGCCCTGAGACAGGGGCAACCCTAGCAGAGTGGCCTGGTTCCAGTGGGGGCCAGAGCCCTGGGAGCCCGAGTCCGAAGGGCCTGCGGTAGGGGTGACCACCACTGCTGTGATAGAGGGGGAGACACCCCCACTGAGTGTAATGGTGGGAGACATGGAGGACTTGCCACCAGGACCTGAGTTGGCAGACCTCCACGCCTCCGGAGACAATTTTGGGACCGCCTAACACCGGGACCAAACCCTAACTAGGGCCTGGGAGAATGTGGTGGAAATTGATGGTAAACCCCAGAAGCCAGGGGCTGAGTTAATATTTCCTCGCTTTGTCGCTCACCAAGAAATGTTATATCGGGTGAACCAAACTGGGTGAATCTGTTGAACAGTTGGTGGTGCCCACAGCGTATCGCAAGCTGGTCATGGAGCTTGCCCACCAACATGTTCTTGGGGGACACCTGGGGTGGCAGAAAACGCAGGACCGCATACTGCAGCGGTTTTATTGGCCTGGTGTGTTTAAGGAGGTAGAAGAATATTGTAAATCTTGTCCAACCTGTCAGGTAAATAGCCCCCAGCCACATTTCCGTAGTCCCCTTGTGCCTCTTCCAATCATTGAGGTCCCGCTTGAGCGTATCGCTATGGATCTAGTCGGGCCTGTACCGAAGTCTGCCAGGGGCCACCAACACATTCTGGTAGTTCTCGACCACGCCACTCGGTATCCGGAGGCGGTGCCTCTGCGACATACCTCGGCTAAGCTCATTGCCAAAGAGTTAATGGAAATGTTTTCCGTGTGGGCCTGCCAAAAGAGATTCTGACAGACCAAGGGACCCCTTTTATGTCTAAAGTTATGAGGGAACTGTGTAAATTATTGCGTATAAAGCAATTATGGACGTCCGCTTACCATCCGCAAACGGACGGTCTTGTCGAAAGGTTTAACCAAACTCTAAAAATATGTTAAAAAGGGTGGTGTCTAGAGATGGGAAGGACTGGGACCTGCTTCTGCCCTATCTCATGTTCGCAGTGCGAGAGGTGCCCCAGTCCTCTACTGGGTTCTCGCCTTCGAACTGCTTTATGGCAGACACCCTCGAGGCCTGTTGGATATCGCCAAGGAAGCGTGGGAACAGCAGCCTGTCCCCCACAAAAGTGTCATTGAGTATGTCACCCAGATGCAAGACCGGATGGAAAGGGTGTTGCCGCTGGTCCGGGAGCATATGGAGGCAGCGCAACAAGCCCAGAGTAGGGTGTATAATCGTCAGGCTCGGGTACGGGACTTCAATCCGGGAGATCGGGTTTTGGTTCTGGTACCCACCCTGACAGCAAGTTCCTAGCTAGGTGGCAGGGCCCCTATGAGGTGATTGAGAAGGTAGGGAAGTAATTACAAGGTACACCAGCCAGGCGGCGCAAGCCGGAGCAGGTGTACCACGTGAATTTACTAAAGCCGTGGAAGGATAGGAACGCGACCGACGACAACAGCCCCCGGCCAGGGCTTCTGGGTGAGAAGGGTCCAGCCCCACAGTTCGAGGCCTGCGAAGCGGTAGCCACGGTAAAATTGCAGACAGCCTGTCTTCCAAACAAGTTCAGGAAGTCAGGAGTTCATCAGTCGGAACACGGATGTGTTCTCGGATCTCCCTGGCCGCACGTCTCTCATCCAACATGACATCGTCACTGAGCCTCAGGCCAAGATCCGGTTAAAACCATACCGGGTACCCGAGGCTCGGCGACGGGCCATCGCGGAGGAAGTGCAATTAATGTTGAAGCTTGATGTCATTGAGGAGTCGAAAAGTGAGTGGGCCAGTCCCATAGTTCTAATACCTAAGCCGGATGGGACGTTGCGGTTCTGCAACGATTTTCGCAAGTTAAATGAAGTGTCCAAGTTTGATGCGTATCCCATGCCCCGGGTAGACGAGCTTGTTGAGAATTTAGGACAAGCCCGGTATTTTTCTGTGCTAGACCTCACTAAAGGGTACTGGCAGGTACCCTTAACGGAGTCGGCCAAGGAAAAACGCTTTGTTACCTCGCAGGGCCTGTATCACTACAAGGTGTTACCCTTTGGCCTGCATGGCGCCCCGCCACCTTCCAAAGGTTAATGGACATAGTGCTGCGACTCATCGCCGGTACGCCTCGGCCTACTTAGATGATGTAATCATCCACAGCACCGACTGGGAAAGCCATTTGCCCAAAGTGCAGGCGGTAGTGGATGCCCTGAGGAAAGCTGGTCTAACCGCCAATCCAAAGAAGTGTGCGATTGGGTTGGAAGAGACTAAATATCTGGGATATGTTATTGGGCGGGGAGTCATCAAGCCGCAGGTAACTAAGGTAGAAGCCATACGTAACTGGCCCCGACCGGTCACCACCAGGCAGGTAAAGTCCTTCCTGGGAATGGTAGGGTACTACATGCGGTTTGTGCCCCACTTTGCCACAATAGCAGCGCCATTGACAGACCTGTTGAAGGGGCGAAAGTCTTGGAAGGTTAGCTGGAGTGAGAAGGCGGAGGAGGCTTTCTCCGTGTTGAAGTCGGCCCTGTGTGGGTCCCCGGTTTTGGTGACACCCGACTTCAACAGGGAGTTCGTCGTACAGACCGATGCCTCGGAGGTAGGCCTCGTGCGGTACTGTCTCAGGAGGTCAACGAGGAAGAACATCCCATTGTCTTCCTGAGCCGTAAGCTCAGTCCCGCCGAGTCCAGGTATAGTATAGTGGAGAGGGAGTGCCTGGCTATCAAGTGGGCACTCGAATCTCTCTGCTACTACCTGTTAGGGAGGAGGTTCCGTCTGGTGACCGACCATTCCCCTCTCAAGTGGATGAGCCAGGCAAAGGAGAGGAATGCTCGGGTCACCAGGTGGTTCCTATCCCTGCAGAACTTTAAGTTCTCTGTAAAACACAGGGCAGGCCGCTTGCAGGGTAACGCAGATGCCCTGTCCCGCATCCACTGCCTCACGTGTGTTCACCCCCTCAGGGTTGAACAAAGGGGGTGTGTAAGAGGGTGCAAGGTACCGTGGTCGATGGCAGGTACGTGTCACCGAGGTTCCTGGCCTCGGTGAGGTAAGAGCCGGGTTTTCGTGTGTCAGCAGCAGCTAGTGCTGTTTGACACCTTGTTTTTTAGTTTGGCTGCAAAGCCAATCCGGGCCGGCTCTTACTGGGAGTAGGCAAAGAGTTGGGTGGGTGCCTATTCCCCACGGTCCAGGCCGGACTTTATCCGGGCCTTTAAAAGGCAGCCTCCTCAGCAGCTGATTGTGATTGTCCTGGAGCTGCTGTTAGGCTGTGGAATCACTTGAGTTTGGGAGTGCTGATCCATGCTCTGCTGTGTGGAGTTCTCTGGGCTGGAAGCAAGACCCCAAGCAAGGAGGAGTGCAGACGGCCTGGAAGCCGGAGGTCGATCGCCTTGCGGCTGGACTGACAGCCAGGTGCGAACCTGCACCTAAAGCCTCCCAGGTGACTGGAACCTGTTTTTGACTGTTTCGTTTTGCTGCACGTTTTCTGATGGGTGTGAATTAACACCAAGTGACTGTTTGCTGTGTATTTGCTACAAGTGTGAATTAAACACTGTTTGCTACACTTTCTGGACTCCGTTTTGCCTCTATACTGCACCCGCACTGCTATCTACCAGAGCGACTCCCCACAAGCTATATATGTTGCTGTCTGTACCGCTGTTTTGCATACTGTATCGCCCTCTTTATGTTGTTCTTCTGTATTAGGCTTCGTTCACATCACTGTTCAGCCTTTCCGTTCTCCAGCTCCGTTTAGGAGCAGGAGAACGGAAAGGACGGATTCGCACATAACTGAGCTGAATGGAACCTAAGGACCCCATAGACTATGTGTTTTCAGTTAATGCTGGTAGTTTGTTACATTATTTAGATGACATTCTTGTTTGTTGGTCCCCCCAAGTCTGATATTTGTTTGTTTTTTTGAATCGTTTTTTAGAAGTTTGTAGGTATTTTGGTATTCCTTTGGCAGAAGAGAAGACTGTGCTGCCTTGTTGTGAAATTGAATTCTAAGGTATAACAATTCACACTATGTCAATGGAATTTCGCCTTCCAGTTGAGAAGGTTCAGAAGCTTTTGGAACTTATTAGAAGAATGTTGTCCGTAAAGAAAACTACGTTGCGGGAATTACAGAGTTTATTAGGTTTGTTTTTGCCTCCAAAGTAATCCCTATAGGTAGAGTTTTTTCTAGAAGGCTTTATATGGCTACTAGGGGGGTTAAGTCTCCATTTGCCCATATTAGATTGTCTAAATCATTAAAAGATGATTTGAGGGTCAGGGAGGAATTTTTGATTAATTTCAACGGGTCTAGTATTTGGCAACGTGAATTTGTTGATTCCAAGGCATTAGGTCTTATGATTGATGCGTCAGGTTTGTGGGGTTATGGAGCATTCTTCCAGGTTCAGTGGTCTGCTGAGCCTTGGCATGAGTCTTGGAAGTTAGCTGGTGTTACTAAAAATGTTGTCTTATTGGAGTTTTTTCCTTTAGGCCCCTTTCACATCAGCGTTTTTGCTTTACGTCCTAGAGTTCCATCCTCGGGGCTCTAGCACGGAAAGATACTGATCAGGATTATCCTAATGCATTCTGAATGGAGAGAAATCCGTTCAGGATGCAGTAGGATGTCTTCCGTTCAGTATGTGAACGTTTTTTGGACGTTGACAAAACCGCAGCATGCTGCAGATTTGTCTCCGTCCAAAAATCCGGAAGACATGCCTTAATGCCGGATCCAGAATTAATGCCCTCTGAAGTGCATTAATTCGGAATTAAGCTAAACGTCGTTTCGGCGCATCGCCGGATCCGACGTTTAGCTCTGCACATGCGCAGCAGCAGTTCTGACCGGGGCCCCAGTGTAAGCTGGGGCTCCGATTGGTTACCATGGCAGCCAGGACGCTACTGAAGTCCTGGCTGCCATGGTAGCTCGCAGCAGTGTACTAGCCTGCGCTGAGCCTGGCGCTCTTCATGACGTCACAGGTCTGGGGCGGCACATTGATCTATGTGCCGCGGGGACCTATGACGTCATGAAGGAGCGCCCGCCGGCCGCAGCGCAGGTAAGTACACTGCTGCGGAGTACCATGACAGCCAGGACTTCAGTAGCGTCCTGGCTGCCATGGTTACCTGAAAGCATACTGAAGACTGAATGAGCGCTGTGTATACAGATCAGGAAGCAGTGTGCTGCTTCCTGTACCGGCCTTGTGGTCAGGTGACCGCCTGGGCCGGGAGAGTGCAGGAGCTGTCGGGTCTACCACAGACCATGATCAGCCCTGCATTGAGGCTGTATACTTCTGTACAGCCTCTCTGGGGGCTGAATTCCACCTGTAACTGGGGCTACTATGTGAGCCCCAGTTACAGGAGAAATCAATAGTGAAAAAAATTAATTGGGTGGTGTAATTTGCAAAATATGGTCACTTTTTGGGGGTTTTCACTGTAGGGATACCTCAGGGTCTCTTCAAGTGCAACATGGCTCCCTAAGACCATTCCAGCAAAATCTGCCCACCCAAAAACCATATGGCACTTCAGTGCTCTGCTGTGTGCCCATACAGCGGTATATGACCACATATGGGGTGTTTTTGCAAACTGCAGAATCAGGGTAATAAATATTGAGGTTTTTCTGCCGTTAACCCTTGATGTGTTACAGAAAAAATTAATTAAAATGGAAAATCTGCAAAAAAAAGTAAAAATTTGAAATTTCACATCTATTTTGCTTTCATTTCTGTGAAATAAAGGGTTAACAACATTTCTAAAACCAATTTTGAATAGATTGAGGGGTTTAGTTTCTAAAATGGGGTAATTTATGGGTGGTTTGTATGATGTAAGCCCCACAAAGTGACTTCAGAACTGAACTGGTCCTTAAAAAAGTTGATTTTGGAAATTTTCTTAACAATTTCAAAAATTAATTCTAAAATTCTAAACCTTCTAAACGTCCTTAAAAAATAAAATTCCATTACCAAAATGATGCCAACATAAAGTAGACATATGGTAAATGTTAATTAATACGTATTTTATGAGGTATCACTATCTGTCTTAAAAGCAGAGAAATTCTAATTTAGAAAACAGTTCATTTTTAAAATTTTCGTTAACTTTTGGATTTTTTCATAAATAAAGGTAAAACTTATTGACTCAAATTTACCATTAACATGATGTCTAATATGTCACGAAAAAAACTATCTCTAAATGGCTTGGATAAGTAAAAGCATTCCAAAGTTATTACCAAATAAAGTGACACGTCAGATTTTCAAAATTAGGCCTGGTCAGGAAGGGGGTAAATAGCCCGGTCTGGAAGTGGTTAACAAATGGTAGTTGTAATGTAGTAGTGTAGTGTAGAGGTAGTAATAGCAGCAACAGCAGCATAGTATGGAGCATGATGGACAAATTGTCAGAATACTGAATAAGATTTCTGTCTGTAATTACCGTATTTTTCACCCCATAAGATGGACTTCCCCCCTCCCAAAGTGGGGGGAAAATGTGTCTTAAATTCTGCTGAGAGTGGCGGGGCCCGTTGGGGGACACTGTTATGGGGGGATCTGTGGATGACACAAATATAGCATAAGATGCTATATATGTGTCATCCAGAGATCCAAATCATAACAGTCATCCACAGATGTCGCCATAACAGTGCCATCCACAGATGCCCCCATAACAGTGCCATCCACAGACCCCCCTCCCTATAACAGTGCCATCCACAGATCCCCCATAACAGTGCCATCCACAGATCCCCACATAACAGTACCATTCACAGATCTCCCCACATAACAGTGCCATCCACAGATCCCCCACATAACAGTGCCATCCACAGAGTCCCCCATAACAGTGCCATCCACAGATCCCCCACATAACAGTGCCATCCACAGAGTCTCCTCATAACAGTGTCATCCACAGATCCCCTCGGTAACAGTGTCATCCACAGATCCCCCCATAATAGTGTCATGCACAGACCACCATTAGTTCAAAAGCAACTTTTTGGTTAAAACATTTTTTTTCTTATTTTCCTCCTCAAAAACCTGGGCGGGTGCGTCTTATAGGGCGAAAAATACGGTATGTATTATGTGACGTCAATTGGGATGATACACATTAATAAAACATTGAGTAGTATAGGTTTAAAGAGGACCTGTCACCGCTCCTGACATGCCTTTCTTAATAGCTACATGCACTCCCAATGTAATAATAATTTTGGAGCATCTATTCTTATGACTCTGTTATACCATTCCTTTATTATTTCTACTAGAAGTTATAAATTAGTTGTTAGCAGTCTGCAGTAAGGGTACAGAGGGGTGGTAACCAGTTGGGGTGTTTACCTGCACAGTCTGAAAATGGCAGCACTGATTGGATAGAGTGAGTCTGTGCAGGTACACCCCCCAACTGGTTACCTCCCCTTAATACCATTACTGCAGACTGCTAGCAAATCATTCTTAACATTCTTGACAGGTCCTCTTTAAATATTGCTGTAGCAGTGTAGCATTCATTTTAAGATAAAAAAAATTTCAGACATCTCGTGCCTATGGCACTTCTTAATATCGTGCCTCCCGATTGGCTGAAACTGTCTGCAAAGTATTATGGGCAAACCCGTCGTCCAGGGCACCTCCCTGGGTCATGTGTTCCTCGTTTACTATGTTCCTTGCTTTGCTGTGCTGACTTTTAATCTATAAAAAGGTAGATGCCATTTTGAGCAATTCATCCAAAACAAATCGCTAAAGTTTTGGATTCACTGGAGTTTAAAGTGTTGGGGACATTTTAACAAACTCAGTTTAGAATCGATTTTCTCATTACATATAGCTGTAATGCAATTTATTTACTTGGTTACTGAACTGTTTGGGTAAAATAGTGAAGTGTATATGTCATGATGAACATGATTTTTATGCATGTGCAAAGACTTTTATAGAAATGTGTTTTTTATTAATAAAACTTACACAGACACGTATTACAGATGTTTCTACACTATGAGGAAAAAACAGGGCAGTATGCAGATAAACTGGAACATTTCTTAGTTCTTCTTCTTGAAGACCTGATGGCAGACTTGATCTTCGCATGTTAGGTCCTGAAATATAAAGATGCAGTATAGTGGCGGTTTATAGTGTGTGTGTGTGTGTGTGTGTTTTTTCCAGTAAAAAGTCCAGATGTTGAGTCTTTGAGAAATATGAAATAAGGACACACAAGCTTTTTTTAATTTCCGCTTTTAGTTTTTTTTTTTAAGTGCAGTTTACTGAAGCTTTGGGTGTTTTTTCTGGCATTTTCACATTTTCACATGTTAAAAAAATACACCAGAGCAAATTACTATATATAGAAACTTCTTGGCAATTAATATGAGCAACTATTCTAATTTGTAATGTACTATTATTCTGCTCCTTCCCCTCCAGTCTCTGACCCGCTTGCTGTATATGGACATACACAGGGTAGGACCGGGCCGCCCGTCAGAAGATCCATCAGTGGGTCCTGCCTCTTTTTAAATAATCAGAACATAATACAACAGGGCCCAAAAGATCTAGCAAAAGACGAGGGCTTCTTCCGCTCATCTCAGCTTGATTGAAAGGTCTCTCGCTATACATAAATAGGCAGATACCTATCAATCAAGCTGCGGGCCTGAAAGCGGTTTTCCGGGAGCTGCCCTATGACTCTTCTCCCTGTTCTGTTTGAATTATGTTTTCTCTGAAATGCCAGTGTTTCACAATAGGACATAGTTTTCCTATTTTATGTAAATACGCCTTCAAGAGGATTTCAGGACTATTGATGGCCTGTCCTTAGGATAGGCCTTCAATATTCAATCATGAGGATCTGACCGCCGGTACCCACATAGTCACCAGAATAAAGGGGCTACAGCACATCCTCTCATTGTTAGCCAGGCACAACCCTGAACATGTGTGGCTGTGCCTGGTATGGCAGCTTCGTTCCACTCACTTTTATGGGACTGAGCTGCAGTCCTAGGACATGGCCTCTCTGGTGGCATCACACTACAGTCCAACAGATGCGCTAATTTTACTGTTCTGTCGCTCCTGTGTTAACATCTAGTAGTTTTACATAATTTACATTTCAAAGCATAAGGTTAGTGCTGCAAGCGATGATCTGCTTGCCATACACACTGCCTCTGTTCTCCCCGTTGGAATTTGATGGTATCAGCTATAAAAGCCAGTACTGCCACTCTTACCAAGTAAAGTTTATCTCCCTCGATCCAATGTGTCCAGCCACGGTTCTTCTTCTCTCCCTTCTGGACGCAGACAAGTTTATCCCCGTCCCAGGACACCAAGGTCTGTAACATCAAGACAGACATCATCAAAACAGACATCAATTTTACTAATACTTGCCAACTTCTGAAGGCTAGCCTCCAGGAGGTTGGAGGATGCAGCGTGCTACCATACATTTTTCTTCTGTTGCCACGGGCCTTGTTAAGGCCACACTCCCGGTTTATAGCAACTTGTCCCTTTTTAGCAGTGACCTATCAACTTTTGAGTCATGCCACCCCTTCAAGGCACTTTGGATACTGAGACTGAGTCTAATGCACAATCCAGGCCCCCCCACATACACTAACATGGAGGGCAGCTTTCCAAGAGAAAGCAACTCTTCATACTGTTTTACTAACTGTTCCTGGGGTCCAGGAGATCTCTCCTTTTTCCAGGAGCCTCAAGGACATTTTGGAAGAGTTGGAAAGTATGATTTTACCATAGAAATATTAGGAAGAATCTTCTCTGACCATGGAGAGTCAGCACCAACCAACCTGCACCACCCGATTATCCAGGCCTTTAGTCTTCTCCTCAAATTCTACCCCAACAGTGAAATCGAGGTTATAAGTTATGAATGTGTTGAGGGTCTTTGTCTTAAACTCATTTCCATTCTGAATAAGTTCTTTGGTCTGGGTCAGATGAGCAGCGATCTTCCGGGTAGCGAAGTCCATGTCTGCAGAAAGAACAAGACAACTTCCTAGTTGTGCCATAAAAGTGTGGGAGAATGGGAAAATATATTGTCATTATAAAGCCCTGCTCTTCCCCATAATGAGATCCTGATGACAGTCTACATGCTGAACTCATTCAATGGAAATAACTAGAAATACTTCTGTGCAATAATAATCATTACACTTTCCATCCCTAGACCAAATTCCCAGATGTTTTACTGTATCCCTTTAAATATGTGTACATTTTACAGAAATTCCAGAAGAGAATGCAGCTAAAATGAGCTATAATGATACAATGGCCTCAGGATACAATATTACAACATACAATGGTCTTTTCTGACCCATCGTAAGCTGAAACTAAACTCAACATACAATGCTAGACTCAGATCCACTAATCAAGGCCACTTCTCTGGTAAAATAGCTGGATTAGTTGCTAGTTAGCAGCTATTCCTAACTGTTATATGTAAGGACTTGTTATCTGTCTTAGTTATCTGCTTAGTTTTCATAATTCTTCATTTTTTTCTTATCCTGGGTGACACTTTGGTGCTTTGAAACCGATTACTCAAGTTACAATGGTTTCAACATACAATGGTCGTCCTGGAACCAATTAATATTGTGCCTTGCGGAACCACTGTATACAGAAGATCTATTTCACAGTCCTGTTCAAGCCAAGGGGTCTCTTGGTGTCCAGGGCAGGGGTTTTAAAGTGTGCCCCACCACCCTTGTTCACTGAAGTTCATTCAGTATAAAAACTGACGAGTGATCATTTAATTGCATGTTCCCCATCCTATTCTCCATCAATCCCCTAGTGGTATTAGTTATAACTTTTACTACCGACAGTCCTCAGTGCATCCCACCATGTACCTGTAGTAGGGTCCGTCTCTACTTCATCCTTACCACACGACAGTCGTATGGTGCCATATGGATCTCCTAATGCACCTATCACTCTTTCAGGCTTTATTCAGACATACATTTCCTGTACATTTGCATTAGGTCAAAGGTAGCCTACCATTGAAATGCAAGTAGAAAAAATGTAGACTGTGTGAAGATGGGGTGTTGACTGTGGTTATACAGTGGTGCTATACCTGGAAGTAGTAATACTATCCACCATGTTCACAAGAGCACAAGAGCCATTAGGGTGTATTCACATTTGACAGTTTTTTTTTTTGTTTTTTTTTGCTAAAATTTTTGCAACTGAAAATTTTGTGTATTTTTAGTTTCAAGGCAATTTAATTGCAGATTACGGTTTCCCATTGAAATCTAAGGAAAATATGGGCTTCACAAAATCTAAAACAGCACAGATATTTAGAGCAGACAGAGTTACACTCCTTACGAATACATACGGAACTGTCTATGATACAGATCTTTCTGCAAATGCATCACACCACATGTGAGGTCACAGTTGCACCTGGTGCTTGAGGTGGCCCAAAGGTCTCTGTACCATGTAAGAACAGTGTTGTCTGGCTTGGGTCCCTTAAAGTCGGATCAATTGATTTCAAGTTGTGCCAATCTCTATTATAACTTAACCCATATCAGCATTGGTAACTAGCATGATAACATCTGGTGCTAAAGCCTCCAGATACCAATGTGAATGCATAAAAAAGTAAATAAACAGTAAAGAAAACCCTATGACATAAAACAATACAATCCTCAAATAAGTAAACATCTTCTCAATGAATTCTCACTAATCCACAAATACCCTTGACCTTATAAAGCTCATACCTAAAGCCTTCATGTAGCCATCAAAGTTGTCATTGACCTCCATGACCCAGGTGCCATTGTAGTCAGCAGGCATGATGATGTGGTAGAGATGGGGTGCTGCACAGAGAGGGCAGAAAGGTGTGGACAGGAGGGCAGACTGCAAGAAAACTAGATTCTGACAGCAGTTTATATGCTGCAGAACAGGATGATTCTTGGGATCCTGATAAAAGGGTTTTAAAGTCACAGATTAACTGACAAGGGCCTTTATCTCCAGTAATAAATCCATAGGTCAGTCTGATTTTAGATTTTATTGCATGGCTGGACAGACCCAGTGAGACATTAAAGGGGTTCTCCAGGAATTTAGATAATGAAAATACATAAAGAGGACCTTTCAACACTCCTGACATGCCTGTTTTAACAGCTTCATGCATTCCCAGTGTAATAAGAATTCTGCTGACTAAAGTGTGACACTTTGAGCCTAGGATATTGAACCTTTTCACAAAATTCTAATTATCTGAAATTGTGACTTTGGGATTTCATAAACTGTAAACCATAATCATCCAAATTCTAACAAATAAAGGATTAAAATATCTCACTTTTCATGTAATGAGTCTATCTCATATATTAGTTTGACTTATTAAGTTGCATTATTGAATAAATGAACTTTTG
The DNA here is from genome assembly GCA_033119425.1 of Bufotes viridis. NCBI lineage: Eukaryota > Metazoa > Chordata > Amphibia > Anura > Bufonidae > Bufotes > Bufotes viridis. Next base: position 86,079,757 of record CM065592.1, on the reverse strand, counting down.
CACAATATTCTAATTTTATAGACCTGTATAAGAATAGATGTTCCAGCATATATGGGGAATGCATGATGCTATTAAAACAGGCATGTCAGAAGAGGTGACATAGTAACATAGTAACATAAGGCCGTAAAAAGACATCTGTCCATCCAGTTCGGCCTGTCATCCTGCTAGCTGATCCAGAGGAAGGAAAAAAATAAACCCCAAAAAACCCCTGTGAGGCAGAAGCCAATTTTCCCCACTTAAGGGGAGTAAAAAATTTCTTCTCGATTCCATTCAGGCAATCAGAATAACTCTCTGGATCAACGACCCATCTCTAGTAGCTATAGCCTGTAATATTATTACACTCCAGAAATACATCCAGGCCCCTCTTGAATTCCTTTATTGTACTCACCATCACCACCTCCTCAGGCAGAGAGCTCCATAGTCTCACTGCTCTTACCATAAAGAATCCTCTTCTATGTTTGTGTACAACCCTTCTTTCCTCCAGACGCAGAGGATGTCCCCTCGTCACAGTCACAGTCCTGGGGATAAATAAGTGATGGGAGAGATCTCTGCACTGACCCCTGATATATTTATACATAGTTATTAGATCTCCCCTCAGTGGTCTTTTTTCTAAAGTGAATAACCCTAATTTTGATAATCTTTCAGGGTACTGTAGTTGCCCCATTCCAGTTATTACTTTAGTTGCCCTCCTCTGAACCCTCTCCAGCTCTGCTATGTCCGCTTTGTTTACAGGAGCCCAGAACTGTACACAGTACTCCATGTGTGGTCTGACTAGCGATTTGTAAAGTGGTAGGACTATGTTCTCATCACGGCCGTCTATGCCCCTTTTGATGCAACCCATTATCTTATTGGCCTTGGCAGTAGCTGCCTGACACTGGTTTTTGCAGCTTAGTTTGCTGTTTATTAAAATTCCTAGATCCTTTTCCATGTCAGTGTTACCAAGTGTTTTACCATTTAGTATGTACGGGTGACTTGCATTATTCCTTCCCATGTGCATAACTTTACATTTGTCAGTGTTAAACCTCATCTGCTACTTATCTGCCCAAGCCTCCAATCTATCCAGATCCCTCTGTAGCAGTATATTGTCCTCATCAGTGTTAATTACTTTACACAGTTAGCGTCATCTGCAAAAATTGATATTTTACTATGCAAGCCTTCTACAAGATCATTAATAAATATATTGAAAAGAATAGGGCCCAATACTGACCCCTGAGGTACCCCACTATTGACAGTTGCCCAATCTGAGTGTGTACCATTAATAACCACCCTCTGTTTTCTGTCACTCAGCCAGTTACTTACCCACTTACAGACATTTTCTTCCAGTCCGATCATCCTCATTTTATATACTAACCTTTTATGTGGTACAGTGTCAAATGCTTTGGAGAAGTCCAGATATACGACATCCATTGATTCGCCGCTGTCAAGTCTAGAACTTACCTCCTCATAGAAACTGATTAAATTTGTTTGGCATGACCGATCTCTCATGAAGCCATGCTGATATGGCGTTATTTGCTTATTTCCTTTGAGATGCTCTAAGATAGCATCTCTCAGAAAACCTTCAGACAGTTTCCCCACAACAGATGTTAAACTTACCGGCCTATAATTTCCAGGCTCTGTTTTTGTACCCTTTTTGAATATTAGCACCACATTTGCTATGCGCCAATCCTGTGGGACATTCCCTGTCAGTATAGAGTCCGCAAATATCAGAAATAAGGGTCTGGCTATGACATTACTTCCCTTAGGATATGGGGGTGTATGCCATCCGGTCCTGGCGATTTGTCTATTTTAATCTTTTTAAGTCGCTGTTGTACTTCTTCTTGGGTCAGACAGGACACTTTTAATGGGGGATTTATTTTTACATTCAGCTTTTCATCTGACAGTTTATTTTCCTCAGTGAATACATTGAAGAAAAAAATATTTAATAGCTTTGCTTTCTCCTCGTCGCTCTCTGCAACTCCCCTTCATTACTCTTTAAAGGGCCGACTCCTTCAGATTTATATTTTTTAACATTTATATAATTAAAAAAACATTTTAGGGTTAGTTTTACTCTCTTTGGCAATTAATCTCTCGGTCTCTAGTTTGGCCGCTTATATTTGTTTTTTACATGTTCTATTTTTTTCATTATAGTTTTTCAGTGCTTCCTCGCCACCCTCCTGTTTTAGTGATTTATATGCTTTCTTTTTGTCATTTATTGCTTGCTTTACATTTCTATTTATCCACATTGGTTTCTTTTTGTTCCTTAACCTTTTATTACCATACGGTATGTACCTCTCACAATGAGAATTTAGGATACTTTTAAAGATATCCCATTTTGTGGCTGTAGTTTTGTTTTTGAGGACTTTGCCCCAGTTAGTTAGGCCAATTGCCTCGCTTAGTTGGCTAAATTTAGCTTTTTTGAAGTTTGGTATTTTTGTTCCTCCCTGTAGAAATGCTCTTTTGAATGATAATTGGAAGGTTATTACTTTATAGTCACTATTTCCCAGGTGTCCCCCAATTTGCACATCTATTGTTCTGTCAGGTCTATTGGTTAATACCAAGTCCAGTATGGCTGTCCCTCTAGTCGGGTCCTGAACCAGTTGGGAAAGGTCCTCTTTAAATATTACTTTATTATAAATACATTCTAAAATACCTTTTACAAATTTTATTAGTGATAATGGCTCATTTTGTCAGGGTAGCAATTATAAGGGGAAATAAAATGGCTGCCATCCTATTAGTTCACACAAAACCTGTCCTAATCACACAGCAGGACAAGTTATTTCACAACACTGAGGCAAAGAGCTTCCTCATCCTCCTCTCTGTTTTCAGGATTATTATCCTGAATACAGCTGATAAGATCTTCATATGAATCTCTATAGGAATGGAGTTCATGAGGACATGAAGTACAGAGAGGACGGACAATGTGGGGCTGTGGTAATGGAGACTGCATACAACCCCCACAATCCTCACTGTACTTCATGTCTCCTCATGAGCTCCATTCCTACAGAGATTCAGCTCATAAGCAGAGAGGAGGATGAGGCAGCTCTTTAGCTCAATGTTGTGAAGTAACTTGTCCTGCTGTGTGATTAGGACAGGTTTTGTGTGGACTAATAGGACGACGACCATTTTATTTCTCCTGATGATTGCTCCCCAGACAAAATGAGCCATTATAAGTAATGAAAAGCATTTGCGAATATATTTATAATAAAGTAATATTTGAGTATTTTCATTTTCTTAATTCCTGGAGAACCCCTTTAACCTTCTCAACCAGCCCCAATATTTTATATGTGAATTTTGTACCCTTCACCTTAATTTGTTTTAAGTGGATGAGGAAAATGTATAAGAAAAGTGTATGTCCAGGTTCATACAAGAGCAGTTTTTAAAGTAAATGCAAGGAATGGACGTAAAAATGATATGGGAGTGAGATAAACCGTAATAAAGCGGTGCATGAAGAAATAAAGAAAATAAGCCATGATAAGGTAAATTGCTTCATGCTGACTGGGTTTCTTGGTAAAATCAAGTGAATGGACAAGTTCCAGCCAGGGGGCCTTCACACGTGGCAGATTTTGTTGCAGAATATTTTTATGCTTAAGAATTAGTTCCAATCACCTGAATGAGGCTTGCAGAAATCCATGTACTTGCTGCCAACGTAACTCCATTCAGATGAACTGAACTGATTTTCAGTTGCAGAAATGCTCTGCAGAAAAATCTGCCGTGTGTAAAGGTCTCTTAGGTTCTGTTCCAGTCTTTCTTCCTTTTTTTTTATTCAAGGGGGTATTCCGGTAAAGTAACGTAATTTTAGAAAAACTGCATTGTGACGGAACGCCTGCCACCCCGACTGGGTGCGTCCGTCAACTGATGCGCCTAGTGCTTGCCAAGGACCATTAGCTCTGCATTTGACACCAGAACCACCACAGACCCCACTAACTGCCTCAGCTTAGTTTGGGTTTTCGCCGTACCTCTCCTTAGTCCAGAGAGCGAAACAGGAACAAGAAAAGCCCTCACAAGAGCTAGGGAATATACTCTGGAGAGTATAATGATTATAGCAATCCCCAGAGTGTAGTTCTCCAATCCCCCAAACATGAGCCCAGACTTCATGAAGGGTAGAACAGGACACTTTAATGACCGCCAGAACTCACAATTTATACAGATCCACAGGCCAGGGGCACACCCCCTCTGCCTGGGATACAGTTAACTCAGACAATGGACTAACTTTATATACATATACAGTTCAGGTGGTCTAACATTATAACGCAATCAAACAGAACCCCCCCCCCAGTGTCTCAATGATGAATAGGAAGAGAGGAGACACATGGGAGTGATGGGATTATCTCCTGAGTGTATTGTGGGGTGATCCACTCCTCTACCCCGGAGTCAGCTACTTAATCCCATCACTAGCACAACAGAACAAAGGGACAAATGAACCAACACCTTCCTTGGGAGCCTCAGTGCAGAGTTAACCCTTCTTGTATTGCTGGGTTCACCCCTGCACCTTCAATGGACAACAGGAACGATATGGCCTATAAAGTCCACACATAAATCAGGGCTCACTGTTCCTTGTAACCCCCAAGAGGTCTGAGGGGGTCTCCATGGTTCTGGGTCCATAGTCCGTAGGAAGGAGGCTAGCTCTCAGTCTTCTCCAGCAGCCCCAGTGATGGTTTAGTCCATCACATTTCTCCCCTCCCAACAGTAGACTAACGAGGTATCTGACCTCCTGTCGGTCAGTGCCTTGGTTAGTCCAGCAACCCACCCACAAAACATAATAGACAGAGTGGCCCACCCACAAGAATTGGTTATTGCACCTGGGGTAATGGGTAGCTTGTTCATGTCCAGGGGCTCCACCACGGCTCTGGGGGGTACTAGCCTTCCGGATCGGTGGGTTGCTGAGTGGGTAAAGACCCGTGGTACTCTGCCCTGGTGCCAGCGCTACCACGGGAGTAGCCTGGTTGGAGCCCAGCTGAGGAGAAGGTACAGCCCTGCTGCTGGGGGACAGGGCCGACTGTCCCTAACCCCTGTGGTTTAGGCACAGAGACCACGGTCCCATCTGCACTGGTGTGGGGCTTATCATCTCCCCTTGGTGGGCTAGGCTGCCGCTGAGGAGGGGGAACGAGGCTCTCCCCTCCTGGTAGAATACTCTGCCACTGGGGAGGGGGAACAAGGCTCTTCCTTCCTGGTAGAATACTCTGCCGCTGGGGAGCAGGACCGACTGTCCGTACTCCCTGTAGCTTGGGCGCAGAGACCACGGTCCCATCTGCGCTGGTGGGGGGCTTAGTGTCTCCCCTTGGTGGGCTACGCTGCCGCTGGGGAGAGGGGGTAATAAGCTCCTCTCCCGTACACACCTTTAGCCGCTGGGGTGAGGGGGTAACAGGCTCCTCTCCCTGACACTCTCTCTGCTGGTGGAGAGGGGAACCGACTGTCTCCCCTTCCAATAATGCACTCTGCCGCTGGGGAGGGGGAACGAGGCTCTTCCCTCCCGGTAGAATACTCTGCCGCTGGGGAGCAGGACCGACTGTCCGTACTCCCTGTAGCTTGGGTGCAGAGACCACGGTCCCATCTGCGCTGGTGGGGGGCTTAGTGTCTCCCCTTGGTGGGCTACGCTGCCGCTGGGGAGAGGGGGTAATAAGCTCCTCTCCCTTACACACCTTCAGCCGCTGGGGAGAGGGGGTAACAGGCTCTTCTCCCTGACACTCTCTCTGCTGGTGGAGAGGGGAACCGTCTGTCTCCCCTTCCAATAATGCGCTCTGCCGCTGGGGAGGGGGAACGAGGCTCTTCCCTCCCGGTAGAATACTCTGCCGCTGGGGAGCAGGACTGACTGTCCGTACTCCCTGTAGCTTAGGTGCAGAGACCACGGTCCCATCTGCGCTGGTGGGGGGCTTAGTGTCTCCCCTTGGTGGGCTACGCTGCCACTGGGGAAAGGGGGTAATAAGCTCCTCTCCCTTACACACCTTCAGCCGCTGGGGAGAGGGGGTAACAGGCTCCTCTCCCTGACACTCTCTCTGCTGGTGGAGAGGGGAACTGACTGTCTCCCCTTCCAATAATGCGCTCTGCCGCTGGGGAGGGGGAACGAGGCTCTCCCCTCCCGGTAGAATACTCTGCCGCTGGGGAGCAGGACCGACTGTCCGTACTCCCTGTAGCTTGGGTGCAGAGACCACGGTCCCATCTGCGCTGGTGGGGGGCTTAGTGTCTCCCCTTGGTAGGCTACGCTGCCGCTGGGGAGAGGGGGTAATAAGCTCCTCTCCCTTACACACCTTCAGCTGCTGGGGAGAGGGGGTAACAGGCTCCTCTCCCTGACACTCTCTCTGCTGGTGGAGAGGGGAACCGACTGTCTCCCCTTCCAATAATGCGCTCTGCCGCTGCGGAGTGAAACCGGTGGTCTCTCCTCTCTGTAATGTACTCTGCCGCTGGGGATCTGGGCCGGCTGCCCAGCATCCTTGCAGTGCCGGTAGAGAGACCGCAGTCCCATCTCCACCTGCCATCTGTGGGTCTTCCCAGGGCCAGTCTATGAGGTCCCTCAAAATTTGAGAGTAGGGACCACCTTCATCTGCACCCGGTAACTCCAGCTGCTGCTGGGAATCTGGGCCAGCTTCCCAGCATCCCGGTGGAGAGACCTCGGTCCCATCGCCACCTGCCTGTTGTGGTTCCTCACAGGACCAGTCGATGAGGACCCCTACTTCGAGTTCCTCTGGCCGCCTCTGGGGGAAATGGTTAACCTCCTTGAATGCAGCCTCTCTTTGGCTGCTATAACACGCCTTCTGCTGAGCATACTCCCTCTCTTTCGCCAGCCGGAATTCTCGGTCCAGCCTTGTGTTTCGCTCGGCCATGACATGGTTCCAGATCACCCGGCGTGTCTCCATGGGTACATCATCCCCATACTGGGCCACTCGCTGCCTTACTTCGGCCAGCCAATTATCTCCAGAGCCTTCCATACTTGTCTGCTTCAAGTCGCTGGATCCCTCTGCTCCCAGGGGCGCTGTATGGATACTAGCGTTGCCCTCAGTTTGTAATTCCACGAACGGTGTCTCCGAGCTGCTTTACCTCGCACTAGGACGCCTTCCCACTGCTGCCACCACTGTGACGGAACGCCTGCCACCCCGACTGGGTGCCTCCGTCGACCGATGCGCCTAGTGCTTGCCAAGGACCATCAGCTCTGCACTCGACACCAGAACCACCACAGACCCCACGAACCGCCTCAGCTTAGTTTGGGTTTTCGCCGTACCTCTCCTTAGTCCAGAGAGCGAAACAGGAACAAGAAAAGCCCTCACAAGAGCTAGGTAATATACTCTGGAGAGTATAATGATTATAGCAATCCCCAGAGTGTAGTTCTCCAATCCCCCAAACAAGAGCCCAGACTTCATGAAGGGTAGAACAGGACACTTTAATGACCGCCAGCACTCACAATTTATACAGATCCACAGGCCAGGGGCACACCCCCTCTGCCTGGGATACAGTTAACTCAGACAATGGACTAACTTTATATACATATACAGTTCAGGTGGTCTAACATTATAACGCAATCAAACAGACCCCCCCCCCCCCCCAGTGTCTCAATGATGAATAGGAAAAGAAGAGACACATGGGAGTGATGGGATTATCTCCTGAGTGTATTGTGGGGTGATCCACTCCTCTACCCCGGAGTCAGCTACTTAATCCCATCACTAGCACAACAGAACAAAGAGACAAATGAACCAACACCTTCCTTGGGAGCCTAAGTGCAGAGTTAATCCTTCTTGTGTTGCTGGGTTCACTCCTGCACCTTCAATGGACAACAGGAACGATATGGCCTATAAAGTCCACACATAAATCAGGGCTCACTGTTCCTTGTAACCCCCAAGAGGTCTGAGGGGGTCTCCATGGTTCTGGGTCCATAGTCAGTAGGAAGGGGGCTAGCTCTCAGTCTTCTCTAGCAGCCCCAGTGATGGTTCAGTCCATCACATGCATGACTATTGCAGAGTGGGAGAATCTATCTAACGGTAAAATAACCAGTCTTGACACCGTGTGACAATGGAAAATGTTGGCCACAGCAGCCTCTTTATTAAAGAAACATGTTATAAACATCATGAACATCATGAAACATATGAAAACACAGACAGGTTGTCAGGAGAGGAGGTCATGGTTGCCCTGACATAAAATCTCATCATAGCTCGGTCAGGCACTTCGAGGTCTCTGTGGTGAACCACCACCCCTCCATTACGGGAAACAAAACGGGACACCTCCTTATTAACCCTACACCATGCTCTATTCAGTTTCTCCACTGAACGAGCATACCTTAACCGCAAACGGGCCACCATTTCCGACCACACCAACAAAACACCAGGAAACAAGTATAACAGTCTTAGGATATCAAACTTAATATCCCGGATCAGCCGCCTGGAAGACCGAATGCCGAGGTCATTCTCCCCAGCATGTAAAACCAATACATCAGGGGACCAGTCCAACCGTGAGTAAAAATGCAATTCTGGAAGCACTCCACCCCATAATAAGTCGCGTACCCCAATCCAACACAGGCTCACCTCACTCCTAAGAAAACCGAGCTGCCTGCCATCTGGTCGTACATTGATACACAGGGCCCCCCAATATACATAGGAGTGACCTACGATCCAAACTAGGCAAATTCCAGAGACTAAAAGAAGAAAAGAAAAAATTAAAATCCATGAACAAATATACAATAACATTTTACAAACTAGACAGACGCAAATAGGACCAGAATCTCCCACCTGCCAATCCTGCGAACAAGCCCGTCGGACAAACCCCATCTAGCTGCTTCCGTGGCAGCCCCAATCCTGAATGAATGAGAAGCATACTCCCTAACATTCAGGCCTTGCCTAGTAATAACCTTTTTAAAGACCTCCACAAATTGAAAACTGGAAAGGGCCCTACCATTGTCATGCAATAACAAGGACCCCTCCCATGGAGGTCAGGCCGGACTGCCAAAAACTCCTGGACACGACACACAGGACAGACGTCTAAAACATTGATAGCAAACAGCTCAATCATACGCCCCCTTCCCTGCTGATCGGACTTAGATTTCCGCAACCAACACAACACTTGATCCACATGACAAAAAACATCCGTCCATTGTATGCCATCATGAGACGCACAGGACTAATCAGCTTGCGATGCGAAAAGCACCAAAAAATGCAAGGACAAAAGCCGCAGAAAACAATAGGCGCTTGTAAAAGACACGCAAGTCTAGTCTAGGGCCACTAACAAATCAGAAGAAACCGGTCGATGACCATCCAGAGAAGCCACAGACTTGCAGTAGCCCTTTAAGGCTTGACTCACCACAAATTCCTTTGTGATATCAGGAATAGTGTTGAGCGAACCCAAACTGTAAAGTTTGGGTCCGTACTGAACTTTATGATTTTGGGTACCCAGACCTGAACCCGAACTTTGCCTGAAAATTTTGGGTTCAAATTCAGTGTTTGGGCATTTAATAAAGCTTGTTGAAAGACTGTAGGGCAGCCAATCAACAAGCTTTTAAGCTGTGGGCACTTAGAAGCCATCCCAGCCATGCCAAGTAATAACTCTATAAAAGATGGATCACGTGTAGCACCGCCCATCAGCTCTGAGTAGTGCAGGGACAGGAAGCAGGCAGCTGAAGTGAGGGACAGTGTTAGGAATCTCATCTGGCTATTTGTTCTGTGGGTGACCTATAGTGAATTTTTGGTGGGTGCAATCCATCATCTTTGTACCTCTGACACAAAAATATAATAGTTAATCTGTCTGTTAGTTCAGTGGGTGACATATTCCCATTTTTTGTGTGAGCTACTCCTGCATTGCATACGTGACAGGGAAATTAATATAGTTAATCCGTCTGTTAGATTGGTGGGTGACATATTCCCTTTCTTAGTGTGAGATACACCTACACGGCATACCTGACAGAGAATTAAATATAGGTAATCTGTCTGTTAGTTCGGTGGGTGACATATCCCCAATTTTTGTGTGAGGTACACCTGCATTGCATACATGACGGGGAAATTAATATAGTTAATCCATCTGTTAGATTGGTGGATGACATATTCCCATTCTTGTTGTGAGGTACAACTGCACTGCATACCTGACAGGGAAATAAATACAGTTAATCCATCTGATCTCAGGCTCCTCCTGCTCCCTCTTCTGCTGCAGTCTCGGCCTCTTCCTCCCCCTCTGGAGTGACAGTGGCACCTGCCAACCCGCAAACAGAGGATGAGGCAGCAACGCCACCACCTCCGTCACCATCACCAAGCATCTCCACACTGTCCCATTGAAGCGTTCAGCTGTCCATCTCCCAAACACTAGAGGGAAAGAGGAAGTACCCCCCCACCTACCTGCGATCCCTGGCCCTGAATGCCAGCATTTCAAAATTCCTGGCCTTTAAAATGCTGTCATTCCGTCTGGTGGAGACGGAGAGTTTTAAAGACATTATGGCGGTGGCTGTCCCACAGTATGTGTTTCCCAGCCATCCCTGCCCTGCACAACCAAGTTGATGGACAAAATCAGGTGTGTACAGCAAGCTGTTTTAAAACTCATCTGTTTGGGGGGAAAAACCCACATCGCACAGAAGCTGTGGACGGGCATGGAACAACAGACTGATGAGTGGTTGGTGCCACTGAGCATCAAGCCTGCCTGGTGGTGTGCGATAACAGGTGAAATCTCGTAGCAGCTTTGGGCCTACCCGGTTTAACGTACATCCCTTGCCAGGCGCATGTGCTGAATTTGGTGGTGCAGAGGTTCCTGAAAAATTACTCCGATATGTCAGAGCTGCTGCAGAAAGTGCTGGCCTTCTGTGCGCGCTTTCAGCGTTCTCACCATGCTGCTGCTCGCCTGTCTGCGCTGCAACGTAACTTCGGCCTTCCCGCTCACCGCCTCATATGCGACATACCCAGAAGGTGGAACTTCACCTTGCACATACTGGAGAGACCGTGCGAGCAGCAGCAGGCGATAGTGAAGTTTCAGCTGCAGCACGCACGGGGGAGTCGCTCTGCTTAACAGCACCACTTCACCACCAACGAGTTGGCCTCCATGCGAGATGTGTGTGCCGTGTTGCGCTGTTTCGATTACTCCACAAACATGGCCAGTGCCAATGATGCCGTCCTCAGCATTACTATCCCACTTCTATGTCTCCTTCGAAAAAACACTTCAGGCGATGATGGAAGAGGATGTGGCACAGGAGGAAGAGGGATCATTTCCACAGTTAACAGGCCAATCATTCACAAGTGGCTCGGAGGGTGGGTTCCTGCACCAACAGAGGCCAGGTACACGACTGTCCAGCCAGGGCACAGTTCTGAAGGAGGAGGAGGAGAATAATGAGGAGGAACCGTGTTCACAGCAGGGTGGCACCCAAAGAAGCTCATGGGCATCACTGGAGCGTGGCTGGGGGCATACAGAAGACACAGACGATACGCCTTCCACAAAGGACAGTTTATCCTTAGCTCTGGGCAGCCTGGCACATATGAGCGACTACATGCTGCAGTGCCTGCGCAACGACCGTCGAGTTGCCCACATTCTAACCAGTGTTGATTACTGGGTGGCCACCCTGCTGGATCCCCGCTATAAGGACAACGTGCCATCCTTAATTCCGTCACTGGAGCATGATCAAAGATGCGCGAGTACAAGCGCATGCTGGTAGACGCGCTGCTGATGGCATTCCCACCTGACAGCGGGGGTTCAGTGGAAGCATAAGGAGAAGGCAGAGGAGTAGAAAGAAGTCGCAAACGCAGCTGGGGCACCGCCAGCACCTCAGAAGGGAGGGTTAGCATGGCTGAAATGTGGAAAAGCTTTGTCAGCACGCCACAACAACGCCACAACAACCAGCACTACCAGCTGATACGGAACGTCTTAGCAGGAGGCAGCTTTTCAGCAACATGGTGGAACAGTACGTGTGCACACGCCTACACGTACTGACTGATGGGTCGGCCCCATTCAACTTCTGGGTCTCCATATTGGGCACATGGCCTGAGGTTGCACTTTACGCCTTGGAGGTGCTGGCCTGCCCTGCGTCCAGTGTAGTGTCAGAACGTGTGTTTAGCATGGCAGGGGGGGTAATTACAGACAAGCGCAGCCGCCTGTCCACAGCCAATGTGGACAAGCTCACGTTCATTAAAGTGAACCAGGCATGGATCCCACAGGACTTGTCCGTACCTTGTGCTATATAGACAAGTATACCGGCCACACCCAGCCATTGTTATACTCCAGCACACTATTTTTTTTCTCTTCCCAAATTTATAAAAAAAAATAAATAAATAAAGGGAAAAAAATAAAAAAATCAACAAAAACAGTGTTGGCTACCTACTTTTTTTTTTACGATATATGTCCCTCTGAGAGAGTAAGCTGTCGTGACACCAGTTGCATTTAAGCCACAGAAGCTCAAAGCTCCCTTTAAGTGATGTGGTGGTACCCGGATGAAGGAATGCCAGAGTGGTGTAGAAGAGGCCACAATAGCCCTGGAGATGTTATGTTGCACATGTGACGGTACTTCTACCTGGATATCCTCGGATCCCAGACGTGGTCGTCCGAAGCAGTGCAAAAGAGGGAGATTAACTTGGATGAGGAAGGAATAATTGAGTCCAGACTTTGTATATAGTCCAAATGCAGCTTTAATTTGCATAAACGATAATCCAAACAGTATCTTTGTTTCCAGCAGGCTTTAGAAGTGAGTCGCTTCCTCAGCTCTGCTATGTTAGCAATATTAAATAGGAATGCTTTCCTTCCTGCTGAATGCTGCAACTTCTAGCTTTGTCTGTCTCTTATTGTAATCCTAGGAACATCTTCCTGGCTGGCTTTTAGGGAGAGCTCAGTCCCACAGGGACGAGCGTCTGCTTTTCTCCCTACAGCATGGAGTACAGGAACCAACTCGTTCTAACTAGATAGTACTCTCTCTTTGGAGGAGAGTCAGAAAGCTGGGAAAAGGATTCCAGATTCTGCTACATACAGTAGCACTGGCAAGTTTGCTGCCTTCTGCTGGTAAACCAGGTTATTGCATGAACATGAACAGTTACATAGGAATAAATATGCACACAATGGAAGCCTTGCATAGGATACACAGAATGACAGGTTATTAGCCCATAGGAGGTGGTAGCAAGGTGCGAAAGAGTGGGATTGGGACTCTGGGTCATTACATATGCAAAAACGATCCCGCTGTAATCGAGACAAAGAGTCAGCAATGGAGTTTGAAATTCCAGGAACATGACGAGCACACATCCACACATTAAGCTCCAACCTTTGCAGAACCAGGTGGCGTAAAAAATTGACTACCGGGGGCGAAGATGCCGAAATACTGTTAATGGCCTGTACCACCGACAGAATATTGCAGCAAAATCGTACATGCCTGTTCTGAAAATGCGATCCCCAAACCTCCAAAGCTGCTACTATTGGAAACAGTCCCGCAGCATGCTATTGAGAAGTCCAAACACCTGCCATCCACTGACCCTGCAAATAAGCACCAAATTTAAATGCCCCCGAGGCATCCGTGAATAATTCCACATCAACGCAATCTGCCCAGTCTGCCCACCACAGTGAACGACCGTTAAACGAATTGAAAAACTTTGCCCAAACCCTAAGATCTGCCTAGTGCTAAACATTTAAACGGATGAAATGTAAGGGGCTCCAGATCCCTGACGTAGCCAGTGCTATCCGTCGACAAAAAACCCGGCCCATCGGCATAATGCGACATGCAAAGTTCAACTTGTCCAACAGTGATTGAAGTTTTCCCAAGCGAACTTTCCACATCCCCAATAGGTCAAGAATTAGGTTACGCAACTCCGTTAAATTGTGTAGAGGTAACTGACATTCCCTAGCAATGGAATCGAATTCAGTACCCAAAAAGGAAAGGACTGTCACCGGACTGATGGTTTTGTTGGGGGCCAAAGGAACCCCAAATTGGTGCGCCACCAGTTCGACAGTATTAAGCAATATAGAACATTAACGAGAAGCAGCAGGGCCTATACAAAGGAAATCATCCAAGTAATGCAGCACTGACTGAAAACCCGACTCTCTTTGCACTACCCATTCAAGAAAAGTGCTGAAAGCCTCAAAGTACGAAGAGGAAATGGAGCAACCCATGGGCAAATATTGATCGACATAAGAACAGTCATCCCACATTCAACCCAAAAGGTAAAAACTCTGAGGATGCATCGGTAACAAACGAAAATCCGCTTTAATATCTGTCTTGGCCTTGAGGGCACCCGCCCTGCACCGACGTACCCAATCCACTGGCTTGTCAAAAGAAACGTATACTACTGAACTCAAACCCTGTCCACAACCCCTGTCCTATACCATCATTGATGGAAAACCCCGCCGGGTAGGACTAATGATGTATCAGTCGATATTTTTTCAGTTCCTTTTTGGGCACCATTCCTAAAGGAGAGACCCGCAAGTAGGGCCAAGGCGGGTCAATAAATGGACCAGTCATTCATCCCAAGGTCACTTCCTTTGCTAACTTATCAGCCACCACGTGAGGGTGCTGATGAGCTGACTTCAGGTTCTGAGGACGAAAAAATGGTGCATTGGGCACAAAAGGGATTTTAAAACCGAAACAAAAACCTTCCTCCAAAAACTGGGCCAAGTCCCTGTCTGGATGATCACTTAGAAACGGAAGCATTGCTTTGAGTCCTACCGGCGTCGTCCCTTTTTCCAGTAGAGTCGCCGGGACGAGGTCTCGAGTTGCGCCTGAAACACTTTGTTTGAGCATGCATTCCACCGCAGATCACACACTAGTGAGTAAAACGATGCGAGGCCCCGAAGTGGCAATGCCCTTCATTGAACTGCCAGCAATAGCCGGGTCACTGGTTAGCCGGGGACCCAGCCCCTGAGGGTGAACCCCCGACCCTTGAACGAAAAGGCTGCGCAGGAGCTCGCACAGCTACCATCAAACTCATCCACAAGAAGATTTCCTTGTGGTCCCACTGCAAAGAGGGACGGACTGTCTTGCCTTGCGCTGCCGGAATCATCTTACCGGAGCCAGGCCATGCCACCATAGATCCAATGAGTTTTGTCTATCGAGTCCATGTAGCAAAAAAGGGCCGAGCAACTCTGTGGAGCACGCTCACCAATAACACTGGCCAGTATGGCATCCGCCATACGCACTGAGGGGTCACTCATTCCCTTTGAGGCCACTACCGACTCCCAAATAGGCTGAACCTCCCCACGACACCCGCAGGAACTGCTGGAACATTAAGTTCCACGGCAGCCCCCGTTCTAAGTGGTTCCGCTAGCACCTCCCCTGATAAAGTACCCAGCCACACTGACACCGGCGAATTCTGAGGCTGAAGAACAGGGGGCCTCAAATTTGAAATTCTGGCTAAAAATTGCGCAAAAGCCTCTTCAATCTCATGCCAACTTCCCTTTAAGTGCTGCGCAAGCGACGACCCTAACACAGTCAACAAATACACAATAGAAGAGGATAGAGAAAGAGGAAGAGACACCGCAGTGGACTCACCCGGCTGACTTGGGACTAAATCCGGTACAGCCGTCAGGCCATATGGCGGAGGTGAATATTGCAGCTCTCCATCTTCCAGACTGGCGGCGTCATCTTCAGGCGATGTCATCTCCACGGCAACTGAGCGGTGCTCTGCAAGGCGGTCTCCCACAGACCTCAGCGTTATATCTTGCACAGGACAGGCAGATTCAGGGATTCTAGCAGCAAGCTGTGGTTCATCACGCCCTCTAGTGGTCTGTGCTGGTATGGCCCCCTCCCGGGCACAGGAAACAGACGGAGGAGGAGGCAGCACTCCAGGTGCTGTGCCTACACAATCTTCTGCAGTTAGGAAAATGCGCCAAGCCGAAGGTAGCATAAAATTTCGGGCCACTGCGCATGCGCGCGAACGAGGGCTCGGCGCAGTAGCAAAATGCGCCGAGCCGAAGGTAGCATAAAATTCCGGGCCACTGCGCATGCGCGAGGAAAAGCCGGCTCGGCGCAGGCGCAGTAGCAAAATGCACCGAGCCGAAGGTAGCATAAAACTCCGGCACACTGCGCATGCGCAGTGTCAAAATGCGCCTAGTCCAGTTATTTATAAAGTTTAACAAAGTACAAATATCTCCCCTTTTTCTCCGTCATTCAATAGTATTGTTCATGTTCATTGTTTATCTATATGACTCCAAATGTTTCGCTGGTGACCCAGCGAAAAAATTTCGGGTAGCAGAAAATTCCGGAACACCGGCCCTGGTCCAGATGGGGATGTGGCTGGGCCCGGGGGAGGTGCCAGCGATGCAGAGGCACGGGGATCAAACACAGACGAGCCGGGGGCACCACGTAGAGTCGACCCCCGCCATGTATGATGAATCCTCCCGGTCCTGGCTCTGGTGGAATCGTGCAGCACACTGCCAGAGGGGACTGGCGGATGCATGCTGAGGCTTTGACACGGCGGGACCAACATGGAATATCGGGGCTCAGGCGATCTGGTAGTCGTCAGTGGCGGGAAGGGGGTGCCCAAGTGGGAGCCTGCTGAGTGACCTCTTCCTCACCTAATGCCACGCGGAGCTGCTCCCGAAGCCATGCCATCCCATGCTGAGCCGCCGCTTCCCGCATAGAAGCAAGAAGATCCCTGGACGCCATCACTGCAGACAAAGAGGTACATCCGTTCCCAGGTCCTGCTCCAGATGACTAACTGACCCTTTGGCCAGATGTCAGGTACCCCTCTCCTACTTACTCCTCCCAGGCCCATGTAACCCTGCTTGAACCAATTCCTACTCCCCACAGCCCTCACAAGACTTATTCAAACTATTGACCTTCTCTCCCCTACAAACCCTGTTATGTTGGGCCTGCAGTAGCTTTTCCCCTTTTGTCCCCCACTTTAAGGCTGCAAGCTGTGACCCAACCAGAACCCGTACCTATACATAGAACCAGAGCTTCAATTTACCTTGCAATCCATTTGTCTAGCTCCTGTGTGAGCCTGCAACACACAGAGTATCATGGCGCCTGATCTTCCCTCACAAAACTTCAGACTACAATCCCCACAATCCCTAGCTTTCCTGCTGTGAGTTTGTATGTTCATGTTTATTGATTGGCTGCCTTATATACAGTCCAGTTGTGCCCCCTCTACTCAGTAATCACCAGCACACTAAGGCTACATCCACACGACCGTATGTGTTTTGTGGTCCGCAAAACACAGATCCGCAAAAAATACGGATGACGTCCGTTTGGCATCCGATTTTTTTTTGTATGGATCCATTATGTTCTATGACCTGATGTGAATAAAATAATAAAATAACATTTGCAAATGGTTGCATTCTGGTTTCATTTATATTTTACACAGCGTCCCAACTTTTTGGGAATTGAGGGTCTATCTATCTATCTATCTATCTATCTATCTCATATGTATCTATCTGTCTATTATCTATCTATTAGGGTACTTTCACACTTGCGGCATGGTTATCCGTCAGGCTCTTCCGGTGGGTGAATAGCCCGCCAGATCTGCCATGCCGCAAGTACCCGTGTACTGCCGCTCCATCCCCATTGACTTTAATTGGGCGGGGGGCGGAGCTATGGCGCAGCACGGCAGTGATCGTCGGACTAAAAAGTCGGACCTGCAGTACTTTTAGTCCGGCGATCTTTGGCCGTGCCCTGCTGTGCTGCGTCGTAGCTCCGCCCCCCACCCTATTATTGTCAATGGGGACGGAGCGGCAGCACACGGGTACTTGCGGCATGGCGGATTCGGCAGGCTTTTCACCTGCCAGACCAGCCTTCCGGATAGCCATTACAAGTTGTACATCTATTAAACAATTCACACTTTGATGGAGGGGTCTCCAAAAATCAAATCTCGCTTAAACATTTATCAAGTGGACCCTTATTCTTAAAACATAACTTTTACTTGATATATATGATAAAAAAACACCACATGACCCAATAGTGAGATAAATAATTGTGCCAACAAAAAATAGCCAGCTAGTGGCAGACAGTGTGACTATCAGGTGTGAGATAGGATAGGGAATATCCAGCGGGGCAGGGTGGGGAATCTGTCCCTAGTCCGCCCTAGCTAGGCCTCAGCCCAGGGACAATCCCTTATGGTGGAATTTCCTTGTCCCCGTATCTATCCTATATTGATCCTAGACTCACCCTTATTCAGTCATACAAGACACCAACCCCACTTGTACCAAATTGCCTGGTTAGCAGCTATTGTTTTCCCATATAAACCCCGACGCGTTTCACCCTTACCGGGCTCCTCAGGGGGAGTATAATAGAATTCAGACTGCTTCCTGGATAGGGTACTCTCACCAGAAGCAAGACTGGGGAACGATTAATCACAGAAAGAGATAAGGTGAAGATGACCTACTTTATTGCAGTCACTGATAATTAAAGCACGGCCGCGGTGGAGCTTCAAAACTTGATAGTTTCTTACTGATAGCGCGCTCCAACCTTTAGCCTGACTGCCTGCTGCCAGTGTATCAATGCGGCAGTGGGATAGCCATGCCACAAGTGTGAAAGTACCCTTATCTATCTATCTATCTATTCTATTTGAGAGTGCTGCCTTTTTGCTATTTTTGTTTATCTGGGTGATAGTCTTATCCCATTGATCCTGCACCTCTCTTGTCTGCCGTTTTTGTCTGGTGCTGCCATTTTTCTTATCTATCTATCTATCTATCTATCTATCTATCTATCTATCTATCTATCTATCTATCTATCTACCAGTACCTACCTGTGTGTAGTTGACATTGTGCCTTTAATTAACCCTTTCCTCTTGTGCAGGTATATATGTTGCTGTCTGTACTGCTGTTTTGCCTAATGTATTGCCCTCTTTATGTTGTTCTTCTGTATTACTATTGAATGTACCCCTGCAATATTATATGCTGCCACAAGATGCCACAGCGGCATCACAGATTATAAAAGGGGGCTGGAATATACTTTTGTCGTTTTTAACAGAAAATATTTTTTTAACACAAAATTTAACATCACATATATTTTTCTGGCTAACACAGTACCGTGCTATTCTAGCTATACATCATTTTAATAGGAGGCTGTAAAAGGGAAGTCATTTTAGTCTTGCCAGAGACAACATGGTGGGCCTCAGATACCTATGTGGAGATGTGAACAGAGCCTTACTGTATCTGTGCAGTAAGCTTGGGTCTGTTAGGGTACTTTCACACTAGCGTTATTCTTTTCCGGTATTGAAATACAGTGAAGGGTCTCAATGCCGGAAAAAAACGCATTAGTTTTATCCTAATGCATTCTAAGTGGAAAGCAATCCGTTCAGTATGCATCAGGATGTCTTCCATTTTACGGTATTTGACCGGAAAAAATTCTGCAGCTTGCTGCAGTATTTTCTCCGGCCAAAATTCCGGAACACTACTGCACTTTCCAGATCGGGCATTCATTTCCATTGAAATGTATTAACGTACCAATTGTTCCGGAAATTGCCGCATCGACGGATCCAGTTTTCCGGTCTGTGCATGCGCAGACCTTTAAATCTGTAAAAAAAAGAAATACTGGATTAGTTTTTCCGGATGATACCGGAGAGATGGATCCAGTATTTCAATGCATTTGTCAGATAGATCTGGAAATAAAAGATGTCCGTTTGCATACGGATTTCCGGATGCGGCAGTCAGTTCCGGCAACGGAACTGCCTGCCGGATTCTAACAACGCTTGTTTGAAAGTAGCATTAGTTTTTCTATGCAGTACGTTTGCCTCTGCTTCTGCATCTAATCAGGGTCTGTTACCATATCTATGCTGTAAGCTTGGGCCTGGCACCATCTCTTATATGCTTTTTCCATGGTTTGACAATTTGCAGGTGCCAGGTCACCAATACGTCTACATCCTGTGTGAACTGCACTATATTGGTAAGACAGAGACGATTTGTCTAGGTAGTGCCCAGACGGGCAGGAGTTTATTTTGTTGTTTATGTTTAGAGATGAGCAAATCGAATCTGACGAAGTGGAATTTGATCCGAATTTCCAAAAAAATTTGGATTTCCTCGCTCTTCGTGGTTGCGAATCACAATTTTTACTAAAATAGCGGCTACAATGGCGACTACAAGTGTGAGAACATAGGGCAAGGAACTCTGGGAAGGCGGGATGACCCATAATGCCATGCATGCAACCAATCAGCAGCCAGCCAGCCCTGTGACGTCACAGACCTATAAATACCCGCAGCCATCTTAGATCAGCGATCATTTATTTGATCTTTCTTCTGATCTGTCAGAAGGAAATAAGATCACTCCAAAAATAGATATGAAATTAGTACGTCTGACCTCAATAATATGTATCACTACCTGCAAAGACGTATATAAAAACACTAGCTTTATTAGAAATATTGTCCCGTGGGACTAAAAGACAATTAAACCTCGAACAGGTAATACGGATCAGTTTAGACCCGGAAACAGTACAACCAAATAAACTGGTTACCAATCCCTGATCCGTTTAAAGTGCAGTAACCTGAACTAGTCACTGGGCATACGGGGTTAATGTATAGATCCCTCAACAAGCCCTAATAGACTAGAGCAATACCTCGTTGTTGTGGTACACGCTGTATAGATACAGAATAACAGCCTCCCACACAAGCAGCACGCACACCGCCACTGATCACCTCACTCAGCGAGGGAGCACCGTCGCTGACATGAGGCGTCAGAGCGGTACAGACATGCGGCCACGTGTTTCAATTGACGCACTCAACGCGTTTCCACAGGACTAGGATAATGTCCTGTATCCTCAGGAGCACCATATACTAAATAGGTAAGTTAACAGAAGGAGCCAGACACCTTTTGCGTGTCACGGCACCGGCACTGTGACGGCCGTACGCGGCCGCCAGACTGCCGGGTTTAAAAGCCCTAAGCCACACCCACTGGGTATCAGCTGACCGGGCGGGAGGCGGGGCAGCCATCGAAGCAGGGAGAACCACCCACCGTGTCCCGCATCCCATCCTCTCAATACATGACTAGATATCCACAGTACAGGTGAGTATATAATGTATATGGGCATGAAATATCGCGGCAAAATCAAAACCAATATCAGGCCGCAGGCACTGGAAAACACCAAGGGAAGTGTCACAGGGAAATGTATCCAACCAGCTACTACTATAGCAGAATGTATTGATAAAGACCATAGCATAAGGATAAAGAATTAGGAGCATCACGATTGTGTAATATCCTGCATCTTGACCGGTATTCATATAAAGCAGGCATATGAGATAGACTCATTCAGACCCTGCGGCTGGACCGTTTGTAGATCGAACATCCATCTCGCCTCTTTCTGTAATAGGAGGCGATCAATGTCACCACCCCGTGGAGATGGCCTCACCGTGTCAATGCCTTGCACAGTGAAGCACCTTCGTTCTCCATTATGGTGGTCATGCATATGTCTCGCCACCGGAGTGTCATTAGAGTCACGTATGTCCAGAAGATGCTCTCCTATGCTTCTCCTTAATTCCCTTTTCGTCTTACCGACATACTGGGTACCACATTGACAGGTGATCAAATAGATCACCCCTACTGTGGTGCAACGGATAAGCGAGCGGATCCGATATTGTTTCCCAGTGGAATGACTGATAAAGAAGGAGCCCCTTCTCACCAGTCCACACATAAGACAGGATCCGCAAGGAACGTGCCTTGCAAAGAGGTGTTCAACCAGGTGGTACTTATAGGTCGTGTGAACATGCTGTGAACCAGTTTATCCCGTAGGTTGGAACCACGTTTGAGCGTGACCGATGGACAATCTGGTGCCAACCGTCCAATATCCGGATCCGACTTAAGGATAGGCCAGTGGCGCTTCAGTACCTCCTTTATTTGGATATGTGCCCTGTCAAAAGTTGCAATAATCCTAGGAAAGGAGTTACAGTCCTTCCTGGCCTTGGGAACCAGAAGTTCCTCTCGTTTAGCAGATAACGCATGATGATACGCGTCACGTAACACTGCATTCGGGTATCCCCGATCAGTAAAACGGTCCCTAAGATCTGCTGCCACTGCTTTGAAATCCCGAGGTTGGAGCAATTTCTCCTTGCCCATAAGTATTGTCCCTTGGGGATACCTCGACGCAGGGCTAGCGGATGACCGCTTCCCCATTCAAGGAGACTGTTTGTCGCGGTCTCCTTTCTGTAGAGGCTCGTTTTGATATTACCCTCTTTATCCAGCGTGATCGTGACGTCCAAGAAGTTTATTGTGTCTGCGTGTATCTCATGAGTAAATGAGAGGCCTAAATCATTCACATTTAATTCAACAACAAAGGCCTCAAAAGCCTCACGTGATCCCCTCAAAGGATCAACACGTCGTCGATGTACCTTATCCAGAGTAACACCGACGACGTGTAGTGTTCAAAGCTCTCATCAAACACGATCTCCCTCTCCACCAGCCCAGGTAGAGATTAGCGAGCGTGGGGGCACATGGGCTCCCCATCGCAACTCCCTGAGCTGGTGGAAAAGCGACCATCAAGAGAAACACATTCCGTGTCAGTATAAAATCCAACAATCGCATGATGAGGCCATTATGGCGGTGACAATGG
Organism: Bufotes viridis; assembly: GCA_033119425.1. Lineage (NCBI taxonomy): Eukaryota > Metazoa > Chordata > Amphibia > Anura > Bufonidae > Bufotes > Bufotes viridis. Next base: position 86,057,379 of record CM065592.1, on the reverse strand, counting down.
GCTCCCCTCTGCTGGAGAAACCCCTCCACAGCCCTACACCCCAAATCATGGGGAATAGAGCTGTAGAGGGCCTCAACATCAAGACTCGCCAGCCACACTCCAGATTCGCATCTGATGCCGTCTAGCCTCTGGAGGACATCCATGGTATCACGGGCGTAAGATGGTAGGGATGTCACAAACGGGCGTAGGATCTGATCCACATATTGACTGATATTTGCGGTCAGGCTCCCCACACCAGAGACTATCGGGCGCCCCTTCAGCACTGGACCCTTTTTATGGACCTTGGGAAGGCCATAGAATGTAGCCACAATTGGATATTTAGGCAACAGAAAATGTCGTTCAGATTTGCTAATCAGCCTGTCAGTTAGAGCTCCATCCAGAATACTTTCAAGTTCACTCCTGAAAGCTGGGGTAGGGTCAGAGGGCAAGCGCCTGTACGTAAGTTGGTCATTAAGGAGGTTTAGGCACATCTGCTGGTATTTTTCCACATCCATGATGACAATGTTCCCTCCTTTATCTGCCGGTTTTATTATGATGTTAGAGTCATTCACCAAACCGGTCAGTGCCACACGTTCAGGCTAACTGACAGGCTGATTAGCAAATCTGAACGACATTTTCTGTTGCCTAAATATCCAATTGTGGCCACATTCTATGGCCTTCCCAAGGCCCATAAAAAGGGTCCAGTGCTGAAGGGGCGCCCGATAGTCTCTGGTGTGGGGAGCCTGACCGCAAATATCAGTCAATATGTGGATCAGATCCTACGCCCATTTGTGACATCCCTACCATCTTACGCCCGTGATACCATGGATGTCCTCCAGAGGCTAGACGGCATCAGATGCGAATCTGGAGTGTGGCTGGCGAGTCTTGATGTTGAGGCCCTCTACAGCTCTATTCCCCATGATTTGGGGTGTAGGGCTGTGGAGGGGTTTCTCCAGCAGAGGGGAGCCCATTGTCACCGCCATAATGGCCTCATCATGCGATTGTTGGATTTTATACTGACACGGAATGTGTTTCTCTTTGATGGTCGCCTTTTCCACCAGCTCAGGGGAGTTGCTATGGGGAGCCCATGTGCCCCCACGTTCGCTAATCTCTACCTGGGCTGGTGGGAGAGGGAGATCGTGTTTGATGAGAGCTTTGAAAACTACACGTCGTCGGTGTTACTCTGGATAAGGTACATCGACGACGTGTTGATCCTTTGGAGGGGATCACGTGAGGCTTTTGAGGCCTTTGTTGTTGAATTAAATGTGAATGATTTAGGCCTCTCATTTACTCATGAGATACACGCAGACACAATTAACTTTTTGGACGTCACGATTACGCTGGATAAAGAGGGTAATATCAAAACGAGCCTCTACAGAAAGGAGACCGCGACAAACAGTCTCCTTGAATGGGGAAGCGGTCATCCACTAGCCCTGCGTCGAGGTATCCCCAAGGGACAATACTTGCGGGCAAGGAGAAATTGCTCCAACCTCGGGGATTTCAAAGCAGTGGCAGCAGATCTTAGGGACCGTTTTACTGATCGGGGATACCCGAATGCAGTGTTACGTGACGCGTATCATCATGCGTTATCTGCTAAACGAGAGGAACTTCTGGTTCCCAAGGCCAGGAAGGACTGTAACTCCTTTCCTAGGATTATTGCAACTTTTGACAGGACATATATCCAAATAAAGGAGGTACTGAAGCGCCACTGGCCTATCCTTAAGTCGGATCCGGATATTGGACGGTTGGCACCAGATTGTCCATCGGTCACGTTCAAACGTGGTTCCAACTTACGGGATAAACTGGTTCACAGCATGTTCACACGACCTATAAGTACCACCTGGTTGAACACCTCTTTGCAAGGCACGTTCCCTTGCGGATCCTGTCTTATGTGTGGACTGGTGAGAAGGGGCTCCTTCTTTATCAGTCATTCCACTGGGAAACAATATCGGATCCGCTCGCTTATCCGTTGCACCACAGTAGGGGTGATCTATTTGATCACCTGTCAATGGTACCCAGTATGTCGGTAAGACGAAAAGGGAATTAAGGAGACGCATAGGAGAGCATCTTCTGGACATACGTGACTCTAATGACACTCCGGTGGCGAGACATATGCATGACCACCATAATGGAGAACGAAGGTGCTTCACTGTGCAAGGCATTGACACGGTGAGGCCATCTCCACGGGGTGGTGACATTGATCGCCTCCTATTACAGAAAGAGGCGAGATGGATGTTCAATCTACAAACGGTCCAGCCGCAGGGTCTGAATGAGTCTATCTCATATGCCTGCTTTATATGAATACCGGTCAAGATGCAGGATATTACACAATCGTGATGCTCCTAATTCTTTATCCTTATGCTATGGTCTTTATCAATACATTCTGCTATAGTAGTAGCTGGTTGGATACATTTCCTGTGACACTTCCTTGGTGTTTTCCAGTGCCTGCGGCCTGATATTGGTTTTGATTTTGCCGCGATATTTCATGCCCATATACATTATATACTCACCTGTACTGTGGATATCTAGTCATGTATTGAGAGGATGGGATGCGGGACACGGTGGGTGGTTCTCCCTGCTTCGATGGCTGCCCCGCCTCCCGCCCGGTCAGCTGATACCCAGTGGGTGTGGCTTAGGGCTTTTAAACCCGGCAGTCTGGCGGCCGCGCACGGTCGTCACAGTGCCGGTGCCGTGACACGCAAAGGTGTCTGGCTCCTTCTGTTAACTTACCTATTTAGTATATGGTGCTCCTGAGGATACAGGACATTATCCTAGTCCTGTGGAAACGCGTTGAGCGCGTCAATTGAAACAGGTGGCCGCATGTCTGTACCGCTCTGACGCCTCATGTCAGCGACGGTGCTCCCTCGCTGAGTGAGGTGATCAGTGGCGGTGTGCGTGCTGCTTGTGTGGGAGGCTGTTATTCTGTATCTATACAGCGTGTACCACAACAACGAGGTATTTCTCTAGTCTATTAGGGCTTGTTGAGGGATCTATACATTAACCCCGTATGCCCAGTGACTAGTTCAGGTTACTGCACTTTAAACGGATCAGGGATTGGTAACCAGTTTATTTGGTTGTACTGTTTCCGGGTCTAAACTGATCCGTATTACCTGTTCGAGGTTTAATTGTCTTTTAGTCCCACGGGACAATATTTCTAATAAAGCTAGTGTTTTTATATACGTCTTTGCAGGTAGTGATACATCTGTCAGAAGGAAAAATGAGACGCACAATGGATCCTGTCTGTGTAGCAGCTGTAAGGCCTGTATGGTCCCATCAGAATTGGATTGTGATTTGGTAGCCAAAAGCAGGAGTGTGTTCAAAACACAGAAGACATACAAATATTCGGTTCCCGTGTCATTTCTGTTTTAGAGCCACTCCAGTTTTTTTGGGCATTAGCAATACTGATTGATTACTGACCAAATGCTGACAGATTGAAGGCGGATGCTCAACAGACAGGATCCGTTTTTTGTGGGTTATTGTTCTGACGGATCAGAGGAACGTCAAAATATTTAGTGACGTCAACACAAACTTAATGTTGACACCCTCTCCACTCTGTGGAGAGGGGGGGGGGCTCTACTTGTATAAGTGTTTAATAGAACAGGTTCTGTAGACATCTATGTGGAATCAGCTGACAAGGGTGTAAAAGGAGTGCGTTTCTTCTTGACGCTAACTTCGACCTGTAAGGCTGAGTTGATACTTCAGTTATTTGGTAAGTTTTTTCCTCATGACCGCCCAAATAAATGAAGTGTGCAGTGATTCTAAGAGTGACGTCTGTCATCTGCATGTCATACTGACTCACAGTATTGTTTAACTACCACAGCAGACTCCCTATGCGTGTTACTGCAAGGCACAGTGTTCTACACCCCTATAAAGGCTCTCTGCAGCCCGGAAATAGACGTTTTTTATCGTGATTCGCCGTGAATAAATTCGAATCGAAGCAAATTTTTGGGGGAAATTCGGTGAACAGGCCGAATCAAATTTTTGAGAAATTCGCTTATCTCTATTTATGTTATGTTGGTGCCATTGGTTCAACCCACCAAGTAAAGTTATAACTTGGATGCTGTTTTGGCAATGATACGTACCAGAAAATAAACTGGACTTTTTTAACCTGCTGAAGTCTGCCACCCTGAGTACAGATCCCAACTATATATGTATATATATATATATATATATATATATATATAAAAATATAGTCTATATTATATAGCATTGCTTGTGCTGCACAGACCTCCACCTAATATGAGGTCAGCTTTGGTGGGAGCTCCATAGCATGTGGAAAGACATAACGGCAGGCTCTGGATGCAGACTGTACTCAGGGTTGCACATTGTACCTTGTTACTATAGGACACAGTCTTAGGCGTAGGTGCACTTTGTCCAGTGTAATAAAGGTTTTTGTACAAGTGTTGGTGAGTCATGCAGTACCAAGATACTGGTTGTCCCCTGGGAGTATTTTATATATTTTAGTACAAGATGGTATAGTTTCAGCATATAGGCTGGCTGGCCGTACACATTAAAGGGAGTCTGTCACCAAAGTTGGACATAATAGACCGCTGACATAGCTTTGTAGCATCACTTTAGATGAATGAAACGGTACCTTTGTTGTCTTCTTCAGAGCTTCACCTGCTTCAAAAACGGACTTTTATTGATATGTAAATGAGGGCTCGCAAGTGCCCAGGGCGGAGTTAAGTTCTTTGGAGCCCAGGCTGCTCATCCTCTTTAGTTCTTATCCCCGCCCCTGTCTCTGTCTCTGCCCGCCCTTCTATTGCCTTTCTTCCTCCTCCTCTGGTAGCGAACTCCTGCGCCTGCGCTCAGCTTTGCCTCGGCGGGGCATGCGCACTGCGATGCCCACTGTGGGAACGGCATCAATGTAGCTACTGCGCATGTCCACCAGCTTACAGCTGGGTTTGCAGCGTCAGCCGGGAATGCGCAGTAGCTACATTGATGCCGTTCCCACAGTGGGCATCGCAGTGCGCATGCCCCGCCGAGGCAAAGCTGAGCGCAGGCGCAGGAGTTCGCTACCAGAGGAGGAGGAAGAAAGGCAATAGAAGGGCGGGCAGAGACAGAGACAGGGGCGGGATAAGAACTAAAGAGGCCGAGCAGCCTGGGCTCCAAAGAACTTAACTCCGCCCTGGGCACTTGCGAGCCCTCATTTACATATCAATAAAAGTCCGTTTTTGAAGCAGGTGAAGCTCTGAAGAAGACAACAAAGGTACCGTTTCATTCATCTAAAGTGATGCTACAAAGCTATGTCAGCGGTCTATTATGTCCAACTTTGGTGACAGACTCCCTTTAAAGAAACTTGCCAAAATCGCTAAAAATCTAATGTGTATAGGGTCAATTCAAGTGCAACAAGGATTAACAAAAGTTGATGGATGTCAGTATGTCCAATCCTTTGGAGGTGGATCTTCTCTACTACAGAAGTAAACATGTATGTTCAGTGTCATCACTACTGAGTGGCTATGAGGACTTGCTACATGCTAATTCCATGTCTTGTGATCAGCACTTGGGGGGGGGGGGGGGGGTTAGTACACTTTTGTACCCACTGGTTCAGCCATATCAGACCTTACACAAATGTAGTAACTAAAAGAGATCTGTCCTGGTGATGGGTATTCTTCAAGTGATAACTTTTTTGACATGAACTGATCGTACTAGGTGTCTTTAGGTGTCCTACAAGAATTTTCAGATAAAATACTTGAGTGTCTGTTTATTTGCAGGCATATTCATTAGTATAAAGATTATACATATAATAGGGTTCATATACACAAGGATCTGAAACCTTTTCTACATACACAAAAGACCCAATACTCTCAAATATTGTTCACAAATCTGTCTAAATCTGTGTTAGTGAGCACTTCTCCTTTGCCGAGATAATCCATCCCACCTCAGTGGGATGGATTAGCCAGTGTTGTCAGGTGCTTATCCTTGTGGTGCACTTTTTTTCATTGATTTATGTGTTTATATATTTTCATCCGCACATTGTTTCATTTTGTGTAGGATGTTTGTGTGGTGCATGTGGTTCGCGCCGGCATCCTCCATTGTATGCAATTTTTGCTGGGGATGGCCGCTGCTCCCTCAGTTAGAGACACGCGACAGTGTTTGGGGTTTGAGCAGTTCCTCCCATTTAGGCCACGTTTATTTCAGTGATTTTTGTTTTATATGTATTGAATGTGCCATTGGGTATGGCTGGTAACATTATGTTGCACCTGGGAGCCTGTGTCACATGGTCTGTTATAGGTGTGGTCTGCGGCCTTATTTACCTCCCATTGCATTGGTGGTCCTGCAGTGCAGGTGAGTGGGAGTTGGGCTGTGAGCTGGATCTCAGCACCTTTCAGAACCTGTTCACACACCATAGGTAGTCTAGTGGTAGGACCCCATGCCATGCTGAGAGACCTTGACATGGTGATTGAAGGGGCTCCAATATGCTCCTGACTGGAAGATATTGGCGAAAGTCTCAGCTTTAAACATCAGCTTGAGGGATTAGCCAGTGTTGTCAGTTGCTTATCCTTGTGGTGCACTTTTTTTCAGTGATTTATGTAGAAACCGTCTCAGGGAAGCTCATCTGCATGCTCGTTGTCCTCATCGGGGTCTGGACCTGACTGCAGTTCGTCGTCATAACCGACTTGAGTGGGCAAATGCTCACATTCAATGCCGTCTGGCACGTTGGAGAGGCGTTCACGGATGAGTCCCGGTTTTCACTGTTCAGGGCAGATGGCAGACAGCGTGTGTGGCGTTGTGTGGGTGAGTGGTTTGCTGACGTCAACGTTGTGTATCGAGTGGCCCATGGTGGCGGTGGGGTTATGGTATGGGCAGGCATATGTTATGGACAACGAACACAGATGCATTTTATTGATCGCATTTTGAATGCACAGAGATACCGTGACGAGATCCTGAGGCCCATTGTTGTGCCATTCATCCACAACCAACACCTTCCTTCCTGGAAGCTGAAAACATCCCAGTTCTTGCATGGCCAGCATACTCACTGGACATGTCACCCATTGAGCATGTTGGGGATGCTCTGGATTGGCATATACGACAGCGTGTTCCAGTTTCTGTGGACCAACAGATACTGAGCTTCCCTGAGACAGTTTCTGACAGTTTGTGCAAAAATTCTTTGGTTATGCAAACCAATTGTTGCTGCAGCTGCCCGGGTGGCAGGTCTCAGATGATCATGGAGGTGAACATGCTGGATGTGGAGGTCCTGGGCTGGTGTGATTACACGTGGTCTGTGGTTGTGAGGCCGATTGGATGTACTGCCAAATTCTCTGAAACGCCTTTGGAGACGGCTTATGGTAGAGAAATGAACATTCATTGCACGGGCAACAGCTCTGATAGACATTCCTGCAGTCAGCATGCCAATTGCACACTCCCTCAAACGTTGCGACATCTGTGGCATTGTGCTGTGTGATCAAACTGTACATTTCAGAGTGGACTTTTGTTGTGGGCAGTCTAAGGCACACCAGTGCAATATTCATGCTGTCTAATCAGCACCTTGATTTGCTACACCTGTGAGGTGGGATGGATTATCTCGGCAAAGGAGAAGTGCTCCCTAACACAGATTTGTGAACAATATTTGAGAGTAGGCCTCATGCACACGACCGTAGGTGTTTTGTGGTCCGCAATCCACGGATCCACAAAACACGGAAGCTATTTTCGGAAGCAATTTGCAGAACAGAGCGTGGCCCATTGTAGAAATGCCTATTCTTGTCCGCAAAACGGACAAGAATAGGACATGCTATATATTTTTTTGCGGGGCCACGGAATGGAGCAAAGGACGCGGACAGCACATGGAGTGCTGTCCGCATCTTTCGCGGCCTCATTGAAGTGAATGGGTCCGCGCCTAAGCCGCAAAATATGCGGCTCGGGTGCGGACCCAAAATATGTTCGTGTGCATGAGGCCTAATGGGTCTTTTGTGTATGTAGAAAATGTTTCAGATCTTTGAGTTTAGCTCATGTAAAATGGGAGCAAAACCAAAAGTGTTGCATTTATATTTTTGGTCAGTGTATATAAAAACTGCTGCAGGACAATATCTGGGTGTAAAAAACTATTTCTTTAGAACTTCTCTCTTTTCACAGTTGGCCAACAATGTTCCCATGCATATTGCAGATTATCGGCAGCACATCCCGTTTCCAAAGGTCAATGTGCTGCTGACAATTGATGATTTCAGGTGCCACATGAAAGATTTACTTGTCTGTTGGATGATCGGCAGCACCTTTATGTGGGCCAGTTATTGGGAAAAAGTGTTCGTAGGACCATTTGTTCCCTATAATTGGCCCAATGCTCGGTCAAGTTTGTATTGCATGTATTAGTCCAAACCTGAAATCACAATTTTACAGTCTTCAGAGCAGACATCTTCCAGCATTCCTTGCTGACTCAGTACCTACTGTTGGAAAGTGTGGACAAGGGTTCCTAACAGACACATACCTAACATGTTGACTGAGCTGCTGTAAAGCACTACGTTAGATTAATGTACAATGCCTGACGTAAACAGGACTCGTCTTAGAAGGAAAATCAATAGAGCAGGTTCTCTCCGGGCATTAAGCAAATAAGGAATACTGGGTTTTTCAACTCTGAAGCCAGCAGAATTGTGAATACAGCTCTGGACTATAATACATGCTGTAATTAGAAATGAGCCAGTTTCCTGAAGTTTGTTTTAGTTGCTACTCGATCGAGTAGTCCATTAGGTTAATTTCCGTCAGAATAAATTCACACTTTTTAAAATTAAAAAACATTCTAAAAATATCACTTTTTTGGACAAATGTCTGCCTATGTTTATACACACACATGGTGGTATCAGCAATGGTTGTTTTTTTTAACCACTTCCCGACCGCCTATTGACTATAAACGTCCTGGGTGGTCGGGTTTTGAAGTTTTGAAACGTCTTGGAAGTTCCAACGTCTTGGAAGTTTTGAAACGTCTTTTCAGAGATGGCAGCTGCACGCTAATCATGCAGCTGCTGTGCCGGGGGTCCGCTGTCAGTGACAGGCCAGGGCACCCCAAAGAGAAAGCAGGGACTGTTCCTCTGTGTCCCTGCCTTGTAGATCGCTGTATACACAGCACTGAATGAGTACTGTGTATACAGCTAAGGAAGCGATTTAGCGCCAGTTACAGGAGAAATCAATAGTGAAAAAAAAAAAAAGTGAAGTTAAATGGCCCCCTGTGGTCTATGACCTTTAGGGGACATAAAGTGTAAAATAAAAGATAAAGTGTTTTATAAAAAAGAAAAAGTTTCACATGTAAAAAATTACGTCCCCAATTAAGTCATTTAGAAAAGTTAAAAATAGAAAAAATAAAATAGACATACAGAATTTGGTAGTTCCGTGTCCGTAACAACTGGCTCTACAAAAATATCACATGATCTACCCCATCAAGTGAGCAGCATAAAAAAAAAATTATTGTACCCCAAAATGGTAGCAATAAAAATGTCACCTCATCCCGCAAAAAACAAACCCTCCTACAAGATCATAGCCTCTGAAATGACCGGATCTATAAAAATATCACATGATCTACCCCATCAAGTGAACGGTGTAAAAAAATATATAGAAAATTGACACCAAACAGCAGCTTAGTCAACAAAAAAATAAAAAAGTTATCGCTCGTAAAAACTATGACAGAAAATTCCATGTTTGAAAATTCAGATGCCGCTCCTTCTTTTCCGAGCCCTGGCAGCAGTTTACGACTACAAATGGGGTGTTACTGTATTCAGGAGAAAATGGGTAGCAAATTATGGGGGGTATTGTCCTGTTATCTTTTGTGAAAAAGAAAGTTTGGGCCTAAAGCACCATTTTCTTGTAAAGAAAAATAAACAAGAATTTTTCATTTTCACAGCCAAGTATTATAAATTCTATGAAACTCCTGTTAGGTCAAGTGTCACCCCTTAAAAATTCCTTGGGTGGTGTAGTTTACAAAATGTGGTCACTTTTTGGAGGTTTTCACTATGGGGATACCTCAGGGACTCTTCAAATGCAACATGGTTCCCTAAGACCATTCCAGCTAAATCTGCCCTCCAAAAACCATATGGCGCTCCGGTATATGACCATATATGGGGTGTTTCTGCAAACTGCAGAATCATGGTAATAAATATTGAGGTCTGTTTTGTTGTTAACTCTTGATGTGTTACAAGAAAAAATTAATTTAAATGGAAAATCTGAAATTTCACATCTATTTTGCTTTAATTCCTGTGGAATACTTAAAGGGTTAACAACATTTCTAAAACCAGTTTTGAAAAGTTTGAAGGGTGTAGTTTCTAAAATGGATGGTTTCTAAGACGTAAGCCCCCACAAAGTGACTTCAGAACTGAACTGGTCCTTAAAAAAGTTGATTTTTTAAAATGTTCTTAACAATTTAAAAGGTTTTCTTCTCTCAGGCTATGAGCTGAGCGCTGCGGTTGGTCAGCGCTACAGCCTGGGAGAAGGAGACGCCCAGGAGAACAAGGGCAGGCTCCTCCCAGTTGAGACGAAAATCTGAAGATACCGGAGGACATACCGGGAGAACGGAGCGGCGCCCAGGGATAATAGTAAGTGCAGGGAGATCCCTGGGCGCCGCTCTCCATGTATGTATACTTACTTTAGATTTGTTAGGGTGATGAAAGGTCCTCTTTAAGATAGGATTTTTGTCAGACATCCTGTGCCTATGGCACTTTTTAATATCGTGCCTCCCGAATGGCTGAGACTGTCTGCAAAGCATTATGGGCAAACCCGTCGTCCAGGGCACCTCCATGAGTCATGTGTTCCTTATTCACTATGTTCCTTGCTTTGCTGTGCTGACTTTTAATCTATAAAAAGGTAGATGCCATTTTTGCAATTTATCCGAAGCAAATCGCAAAACTTTTGGATTCACTGGAATTTAAAGTCTTGGGGAAATTTTAACAAACTCAGTTTAGAATCGATTTTTTCATCTATAGCTGTAATGCAATATATTTACTTGGTTACTGAACTGTTTGGGTAAAATAGTGATGTGTATATGTCATGATGAACATGATTTTTATGCATGTGCAAAAAAATGTAAGACTTTTATAGAAATGTGTTTTTTTATTTAAAAAATTTACATAGACACGTATTACAGATGTTTCTACACTATGAGGAAAAAAATCGTGATATGCAGATAAACTGAACATTTCTAGTTCTTCTCTCTTGAAGACCTTGTGGTAGACTTGATCTTCGCATGTTAGGTCCTGAAATATAAAGATGCAGTATAGTGAGTGTGGGTTCACAGTACATAGGTTTT